>QTSX02005000.1:0-566060 GCA_014839935.2 Entomophthora muscae | reverse complement strand
ACTCAATAAAACTTCCATTTATCTAGGGCCGGAAAACAAAAATTGTCAATCACAAAATGAAAATAAAGTCAAATACTGAATTCCAAAAATGAGATACCAAATGCATGGAACTCAAATTCATAACACACAATACAGTCACTTGCTGAAGCATTCTACATCAAATTTGATTATGAGTATGTGGCAAATCTTGTACAAACAGAGAACAAATGAGGTTCAGTCACAAAAGTGATGAACTCAAACACAAAATGACTCAGTTTTTGGAAATATTGATTATTCTTGGGACTCAAATTGGAAATAGTGGATTTCAGGAGCAAATCCACAAAATCTATTCAAGGAACTAAAGCATTATTTTCAATGCACAGTAGTTTTTAAACTTGTTGAGATAAACAAAAAAATCTCAGTCTAAAAATGAATATAACTCAGTCTAAAAACAGAATCAAAGTGGATCCAAATCTATTTTAATTTAATGTAAATTCATTAATTTTTTATTTTGTTTTTAGACTGAGTTGTATTTGTTTTTAGACTGGGTTTTTTTGTTTATCTCAACAGGTTTGAAAACTACTGTATGTGCTTCTAAATTTGGACATTTATATCTGAGAGACTGTCTCAAAAAGGAGCACACACTTAAATAAAATTAATTTTCTAGAAATACTTTTTTGCTTTTCTGTTTTAATAGATTTTTTTGCTTTTTATTAGTATGAGTTTCACTAGTGATAGTAACACTTAATGAAATAAACCTATTGAAAATATGATATATCTTTGTTTTCAAATTGGCATGGCAACTTGTTGTCAATCTAGCACCAGACCACTGGATTCTCTGGTGCTAGATTAACCAAAAGTTGGCATTCCAATTGCAAACAAAGACATGTCTTATTTTCAATAGGCTTATTTCATTGAGTTTAACTGGGTGCAATAACTGAGGCATGTCTGGTCTGAGCCAAGCACAAAGACACCACATGTACACCCATTCTGATTGGCTCTGTTGTTGGGATTGTCCATTTTGGTATAAAAATAAAATAAAGTGAAAACAGTTTATCTATATGATTTATTTATTTTTAATTTTTATCTCTTCATATATAGTAGTGATGAGGAGCGTCTTTTGGGGAAGCTTCAAATATGGAATTGAGAAAGAAGAGAAGTATCTTTCATTGGATAATACTTTATACTTATATAGCTTTAGCTGTGGTAGAGATTTAGTTGGATCAAACCTAGGGGTTGGTCATGTGCAGGATGGGTTCAAGCCACTGGATACTTGGATTGTCATGTGATATTGCTTGGTTGCCCTTTCTGGTATGTTGAACTGTATATTGGGAGGGCACTAAATCAGGCAATGTCTGGATATTAAGTGAGTTGGTGGTAGCCAGAATACTGGTACATCCAGATCCTTGACAGTAGCATGAAACCTTTTAGTCACTACTTTTATTTTGAATTAATTTTTATATTTCTATATTAATTATTTTTGGTTATAAATGTGCACTGTTACTTGTATGTTTGGATACATTTTATCTTTTTGTTAATTTTAATCCCAAAGCAGACACTCATAATGTCTATTTCCTTTTTTATTCTATATTGCATTCTTAATTAGGACAAGTTGGTAACAGTATTATAGATTCATTGATGTGTTTTGATATTTGATATTTACATTGTCTGTTTTAGTTGCTATTAAGACTTGTTGTTGGATCAAGTTTGTAACTTTTGTGACTGAGTTTCATGTTTTTACCAAAAACATTACAAACATAGTAGATGCATTCTGTGACTGAAACTCATGTGTTCTAGTGTTTAGTACGCTTGTTATTGAATTGTTAAGCATTTGTCCCCAGTTTGAATAGGTTGTTGTATGACTGGACATTTATGCCAAATAGTGCTAATTTTCCGTGAAATTATCTTCTATTTAGATCTATCAAGTTTAAATTTGTTTTGTGACAAGTCCATGCATTTTAAACTGACTAATATATGTTTATCTCAACATTTTTGAAAACTACTGTAAGTTCAAACATAAAATGTCTCATTTTTGAAAATATTGATTATTTTTGGGACTCAAAATAGAAATAATGGATTTCAGGATTGAATTCACCAAAACATATTCAGGGGACTAGAGCATTATTTTTATGTACATGCTTTTAAATATGGGCATTTATGTCTGAGAGAATGTCTCAAATAGGACCACACAATTAAATAAAATTAATACTGTGAAAATACTTTGCTTTTATGTTTTTAAAAGAATTTATTTCATTTTTGTTTAAAATGAGCTTTACAAGTGAAGATAACTTTGATATTGTTGAGAATTAGTACCAGGAGCAACTTCAAGCACAGGCTTCTGATCAAGGGAGCACAACTGCCATGATTCCTGTCTATACCCAATTCAACTTAAGTTGTGAGAAGGCTGAGTTGTATGTGTCACTAGGCCCATCCATGGATAGCTTTTCCGACAGCCAGTATGGTGACCCCCAAGACCAGGCCCAAACCAAGCCTGTGCCACAATTTGGAGACTTGGCAATTAAATTCACTTCCCCCTTTGGCTTTGGATTGCACTGCTTTTCCTTGCCATACTAAGAAAAGCTCCCAAACGCCAGTCAAACCACTCAATTATTTAGGAGATTTGGCTTACACTGTAGATGAAAGATTTGTACTAGCTTAACCCACAGACCCTCTGGCTCTTGTTACTCCCCCTTGGAAGAAACACTAATTAATTTGGACTATCTATTGGTGTGGTGTTGCCCACTTTTTAAAACAATTAGAGATAATCAATAAAGCAATGCCACATCAATACTTACAAATTCAAATGAACAACAAAAGCCTAAAATCAACACCAGCTAATCAGATGTAAGCTTTTAAATTGGTATGAAACCCTCCAGCCCCCCTGGCTTTTCCCAGCAAAAATTCTCCCTTAACCAATTAGATCAGGTCAAGTGATCAGCAAATCACTCAATTTGCAACACATTCTCTTAAGTCTAGAAAGAGGACTTTTAATCCCCTGCTTGTTCATTCTCTTATTACATTAAATCTAGAGTTTATTGCTACACTGTTTAGTTTTATTAAGCTCAAAACTATGTATTTTGAGTTCTCTTGTAATCTTTAAAAGTTTTAGTTATTTTCTTAATAATCATTATCTTTCTTTGGTCCTGTTTGAATGTGGCAGCTTTTCCAAAATCCCTAGGAGAAGTGTTGGTGTATAGTAGTTATATTAAACACTTATGCTTCCAAAATACAGTTCAAACTTGAAATTCAAGTTATTATTAATATAAAGACTTACTTTTATATTGAATTTCCCTTGTTTTTGCTTACTTTTAAATCTGCTCTTGATATACTTGCTGTTAAAGCCATCACAGACCACCCACAAGGCCTCTCAAGCTCCCTGATTTATTTTTACTTGTGTTTGCTTGTAACCACCCAAGTTAGCCAAATTTCTACAGCTAAAGGGCTTGGAAAATCTACCTTCAGACTCCAAATTTTCTGGAGTTTAAAAAATGATAATTCATGTCCCCAAGTTTTTGATGTTTTCTTTGGCTCCATTTATGCTGCTCTATTAGTCCACTTCCCCAGATCTTTGGGTCCAAATCTCCTCTTCTGTGTGCCTTGTGAGCAATGATCCCTCTAGTCTCCTGCACCTTCAGAGGAGTCTCCTCATCTCAGGAAAAGCTCTGATCAAGAACCTGACTTGTGATAACCTGGACTTATACTCCCCTGACCATGACTTGCATGTTTTCCTTGATGAGGAAGTGCTTGTATCTCCCCCCTCACCAAGGAGGAGGACTCTGTTCCCCAGCAGCCACCTGAGGTTCTGACTCACGTCCTCACCTGTACTCTTTGATTGCTCACCAGTCTTATGTTGATGGGAATGAATGTCTACTTTTCTCAACTATCCCCTGTTTCCTCCCTCTGGTCCCCTCTTAGAGAGGCTGTCACAGTGATCCACTGGGCAGCATCTTGGTGGTTTGTTTCACCAGGATGAGAGCTGAACTTAGTTAGTTTAGCCCCCCTCTCTTACAGGGCAACTGTGGCCCCCCTTCAACTTAATATAATCATTTCTTGACAATTTGGGCCAATCAGAAGAAGACCTGCCTAATCTGGGTCCCCTTATGCCCAATGAGCCTCATAAATAACAACTATTGACCAATGAAATCATTGAAGAGATAATGAGTCTCAAATAAAGTGGCATGACATTTGCCAAAATTTCCACCTGCCTACAATTCACCAAAGCAGTGGTAAGACGTGAATTCCAAGCTCTTCTGAAGATAGGCAGTGCAAAGCTGACCAAGAAGCCAAAGAAGCAGGTTGACTCCCAGATAAAGGATGCCTATCCCATTATACTTGACCTTCTCAAGCAGGACCATTACCTCCAAATGACTAAGGTCTGTTACCTACTTGGGCTCCATGGCATATTCATTGCCTGCCTCAGTGCACAGCTCTGGATGCATGGGCTTGCTGTTAGTGTTTTGGTTCTGACCAATCACCTAGGGGATGAGTTAGATGATGGCTCTGATTTGCACCACAAGCCAATGATTGATACCACAATCACTTGTTACCTGTCAAGTGTTTCATAAAATGTCATATTTATATCATAGTATAAATTGTCATTACAAGTCCATAATTATGGGACTTTGGGTAAAAAAGAACACTTCTGAGGGTAAAAAGAAGGAAAAAGATGACACTATCATTGGTACGTTCCTAGAAGCTTCTCCAAAAGTGACTGTATTTTACCAAATCACATCCAGTTACACCAATGTGTACTGGTACAGCAAATTCTTCTCCAATCTGCTTGCCATCTGGAGCTCAGGCAATTCCAAATTTAGGATTTTCCTGAGCCATCAAATGGAGTGCGCTAAAGTGGCCTCTGAGAAGATCTGAGAAGGCAGCCACAATGTCTCAATTTTACATGCTAGCCATGACAATATACACTCATAAGATGTGTTGTTCTTCAACATTGGAGACACACTCAGAGAGCTCAACCTCACAACTTTCAACCAGTGTTTCTTACAGCTCACAACAATAATGTGATTTCCCCCATCAGAAGGCTACTGGAATTTTTACCAAGATGGCCCTGAACGCCCACAGCAGTAGCCAATCCTCAAAGGATCCACAGCTGCCCCTTGCAAGTCCCTGGTGTGCAAGTCAATCAATGTGTTTCCTGAAAATGACTATTATGTCATTTACCATCAATATCTCCAAGCCAATCAAGGCAAAAATGCTCCTCTAAGACCTCCAGCTGCCACAGCCCCATCTAATCATCCCAGTTGACCGGAACCCCCAGCCAATCATCTTCTCCCCTTACAACTCAGTCCAGCAACTAGTTTGCCCTGTTCACTTCTCAAAATTTTCCAAATAAACCTCTCCCCAAAATTTTTTATTTTATAATATATAGGTTTAACCTGTGTGTATTTTTATTTTGATAATATTTATTTTATATTTTACTACAGTGATGGTTGGTTTCAATAATGCCACAGGTTAAATTTGTATGATTTAATACTTATTAATTCTATTTATTTCTACTATAAATTTCATATTTTTGTAGCGCTACAATCAAGTTAATTTAAAAAACTACAAGTGCTACAGACCAGCCAATCAGAATCAACATTGATTTTTGTTCTTTGGTGCTTGGCTCAGTCAAGACACGCCTCTGTTATTGCGCCCAGTTTAATTCAGTGAATTAATCCTGTTGAAAAAAATCAGTATTTGTCTGCCAATTGGCACGCTAACTTGTGGTCAATCTAGCACCAGAGAAGCCAGTGATTGAGTGCTAGATTGACCACAAGTTGGTGTGCTAATTGGTAAGCAAAGACATGGTTTTTTCAACAGGCTTAATTTACTAAGTTAAACTGGGTGCAATAACAGAGGTATGTTTTGACTGAGCCAAGCACCAAAGACAACAAAAATCAATGCCAATTCTGATTGGCTGGTATGCAGTATGTGTAGTTTTTTAAATTAATTTGATTGTAGCGCTACAAAAATAATAATTTATAATATATAAACATATACTAAAATAGTCTAATGAAAAATGATCCATTTCACCACATATACACTCTGAAATACATTGTTTACATGTAACCCCTGAAAGTGATTATATTTCTAATAAATTTGAGTTCTGCAAATAATTATTATACCAAGTTAAGAACAAATTATGTTGTACTTGGACAAAGCATTTCACTTAGAATACCTGGGGTGGGTTGATACAGTAGTTTTAATAGCTATGATGACAACTAAAAATACTTCAGATTTAAACAAAATGAACTCAGATCTAAGAAAATTTCAGCTATCAGTGTAAAATATACACTTTGTTAACAGGTATTTTGGTCTTTAATGGACAAAATGGGTCAACACAGCAACAAAGTGCTCACACTTCAAACAAAAATATTCAAAATACTAACCAAAATATGTGGATTAATAAACAAAATGATTTGAGTTGACCTTCAGTGTACATATGGGTCATTATTTTTCTTGTTATACCTAAGTGCTGGACTGATTATTTTATAACTTAATTACATTATACATATTCAAATTATTCAGAAAGATTAAAATACAATCAATGTCAAATCTTTAATTGATCTTGGGCTTAGAAACTTTTTAAAAAAATGATTTATCAATTTTAGAATTGAAAATTACACCTTATAATATTGCTGGAAATATCTTAAGTTCTACTACATACTACAAGCTAAAAATATTTATGATGAGTTGCATGGGAGAGTAATAGCAGCCCCAAAGCTATAAATGCTATTACCCTATCTTTGGCTCATCATAAATATTCTTAGTTTGTTTCAAAAAAGGTTGTTATTTTTGAAAGACTGATAACTCTATTTAAAATACACCCTCTAGTAAGCTGCCCTACTTCATGAACTTGCCCTAATGCACCACTAGCATCTTCTGATATTTTTGTTTCTCTGGTATCATCACGTGATTTCAAATGATAAGTTATCTCAGAATATTCTGAGAAACTTTCAAATGTTAAAGGTGAAGTATACAACTTCCCATCTTTCATCAAATATGAAAGATTAATGCGCAGATTTTTAACTTCAAGCTCTCTCCTTATAGGCCTAACTTTTCTCTCATAAATATAAAAGAATGACTTTTGAGAAATATTTGAGCCTGATAGTGCTGATTTATATAATTATTTTCTTTTTTCTTCTTGCTCAAAAATATTTTTAATATCATTTATATTCTTAATATAAAGCTGATTTTCTTTCTCTTTTAATGTTTTTGATATTACACCAAAGTGACCATCAACAATACTTTTCCCATGACATTCTACAAATCTATTGTATTTAATAGACCCTTTAATGTATTGTGGTGCCTCTTTAAATAGATAATATAAGAATTTATAGGATCTAAAATTGTTTCCATCATCAGTCCATACTTTGATATTATTTATTTTTTTAAAACTTATATGATTTAAGAAGACTTATCAGACATTCACCTGAAAACAAAGAATCATGAGACAATATTTGAGATAAAAAATCATGGTATTCATATTTAACTTTATTGTTTTCTTTAAATACCAATGCAAACCCCAATAAAGAAATAGGTCTTTTGGAATAAAAACAGTTATTGGTTTCAATTGGACCACCACCAACTTTTAAATTCTCCTTAAAATCTATGACTATAATACATGATTCATTATCTAATTCATTGATATCTTTTTTATATTCCCTATTTTGATGAGCATAAAAGTCTTGGTGCTGATTAATAGCTTTTAAGTCACTGTTTATAGATTCTGGAAATAATAAGTTTTTACTTTCACATTCTTCTTTTCTTTTTTCTAAGGATTATTTTAAGTTACAAATATTACATATGTCAGTTTGTTTTTTACTCTTTGTTATATTTTTTGGTATTAATTTATAATAAGTTGAAAGTGATATTGAAATTTCATTTTTTATTTTCATATTTTCATATATTTCTTTTTTGTTTTTAATAGAGAATATTTTATTTCAGTTGAATATTCATTCATTTCTTTTTCAATGTCTTTATAAATTTTTCTGGTGCTTTTTTTGTAAACTGGCTTGTTTCAAAAGAATTTTCCAGTAGTTTTTTAATTATTTTTTGATTACTTCTTTTTTTAATGAATAGTTATTATCTTTTTGGCTTTTTTGTTTAAGCTTACATTTTTATTTTTATTTATTTTTTCTTGAGTATTCAAACTCACTTTTGGTTATATTGAATTCCATATCAGTTTTCTCTTTTAAAGAGTAACTGGAAGTAACCAGAGATCTCAAGGCTGGGAGATGCTTTTGAGGAGCAGATTTCAGAAGATCTTTTAATTTGTCAATTATCCCATTTAGTTTCTGATTTTGAATTAAAGGAATGAACTCTGTTTTTCCAAACTCAGTTTGAGTGAGGAAGTGATTGATGAAGGAATTAAGATTGCCTCCAGAAACAAAGAGGAATGCTTTCTTTAGCATAGCAATTCTTTCTCTTTTTGTTGATGTCCCCAGTGAGGGAAATGGCCTCATGGCAGAAGTAAAGTTAACAGATTCCATAATATTGGATTTGTGATTGCTGATAAAGAGATGCTTTGTAGAGATGCCTTGCAAAAGAGTGCTGGTTGCAGGAATTATATCTTTTTGTGAAGATGGTTTGAAGTAAACCTTAGGTGGTGCTTTAGCTCTTATATACTGAGCCTTATGACACCATTCTGAAAGAAATGATGTGACAGCTTTATTTAAAATTTCAACTTGAATTTATATTTCTAGAATAAATGAAATCCTCAGTTTTCATGCACAAGTGATATATGTGTATCAGCTAAGCATCAAATTACATCATATCATCTTTGTAATCTATGCAAATCAATTAAAATGATGTATTAACTTAATTATAACTGTTCTGCATATTTTTAAAATGATAAAATATTAAATAATTATATTTAAAAAATGCTTAATTTGAGGTTCACAGTTCACTTGAACCTCAAAATTCATCTAAACAGCAAATAAATTAACGTCCTAACTTCAAACTACCATAAAATCCTAAATAATTAAGCATTTTAAATAAAATAAAAAGCAGAAATAATGCTCTTGATCTTATCTTTAATTTCGTTAAATAAAAAGCATATATTAATTAATAAAAAATTAATTTTTTAAGCTTTAAGCAATCTAATTTATTTCATTATCAAAATAATATAATAAAATCTGACATATGCTCTTTTAAATTGCTTTTGCTTTAATATTCAATATTATATATATATTAATATTTTAAAACCAATGGAAAGATAAGATTCTTAGCTTCATTTTGATAGTTTATAGTGTGAAAAAATATTAACTTTTTGTTGAGTTATTACTGTTTTAAATATAAACATTTGTAATTTGATTTTTCAAAATTGAACTGTGTTATGCTGCAACTTGGGCAGCATGTGTATTAGAAAATGGCCTAATCCCTAAAATAATGACCCATATGTTTACTATATAGATTGATGACAAATATAATCACCTGTGATGATTCAAAACTCAAACCAAAAACAAAACACAATAGCAACTCACTATGTAAACAAAATCACTCACACAATGTGTGCAATGGATTGTAATCATGAATGAAACCAAGGTATCTAAAATAAGGCACATGATCTAAAACTTAAATTTTAACAACATTGTACTGGGTGTTTGAACTTGGCAGTAAAATCTGGGGAAATGGGTGAAAATTATTTTGGTGATTTTAAAATGGGTGTTGTAAACCCAAAAACAACTAATTAAGAAATAAAACATCTATAATAAGGTTATTGGGTGGGGTAAATTCTAATTAAATAACTATATGCAGATAAAAAGCAAAAAAATCAAAACCAATGAGTCGCTTATTGAATTTTATTTAGTATTTTATTAATTTTTTTAATGAAAGGAACACAACAACGGAGTAGCAATGCAGCTGTTGTGCACTGTGATTGCAGTTGTCCCCGCGGGTCAAAGAACAAGTTAGTGCAACACAAGTGCCTACTTAGGAAGAAGACAAGATAGGAGAGATTCATAGTGAGGTTGCACTGACACAACCAGTTTGAGTAGCACAATGTGCAAGGGTAAAGAGCATCAACCCTAGGTCCCTAAGCTGACCTGAAAGCCCACCAAGGTCACCATAATCAAGAAAGTTAGAAACAAAGAAATTGAGCTTACTTCTTTTGTGTTTGACCCCTTCTACCACCAGGAAGCTATCCCAACAGTTATGATGGAAAAGGTGATGCCTGTCCTTGACATCAGCTACAAGCCCTACATCAGTGACAGCAACCAAGAAAACAATGACAAGCCCAAGTTTTATAGAACCACATAGGGGAAGTTGATGTTAAAGAAGGTTATGGCCTTCTATACCAAGGTGCACATGCCTTATGTGTCAGTCACCAATCAGGATCCTGGATCATCTGAACCCACTAATACCACCTGCAAGGTCATTCCTGGCATCAAGTGCATCATCCTTCTCAGGCTGATGCAGAATCTGGTAATTACAAGATGGCTGCAGCCCTTGTTGGGGTGGATCCCAATAACACCATCAAAACCTTCAACACATTCATCAATAATGGCCAAGTTCTTGCTGCTGAGAAATCCTTGTAAAAATCCACCATGATCACCAAGGACACAAAAAGACAATATACCAGTGGATAAGCCAAGACTGCCATCTCCAACTAGAAAACATACATCCATTGGTCAAGTCCACTTTTGGGGTTGAGGCCTCAATTTCCTTTTACTATCATCTGGTGAAGGGAATGTGCATTCCCTAGAAAAATTTCATGGTATCTCTGTACAATTGAAATAGCCCAACCAATGTTGAGACCCAAAAAAATACGCTGAGGCCTACACTGCCCTCAAAAATAAGGGGATAGTCAATTTTTATTATATTGACAAATCAGCATTTGCTTTGTCTATTAAAAACACATATGAATATGTCCCCAAAAGTGTCAATGATGGATTAGCTTGGTGTGCTACAGTCTAAGCCGCAGCCTATTTAATGGTGGCGCTTCTTAGTCCAAAGGGGATTGAGATGTACTAAATGATCTTGGGATCTCAGAACAGTAGGACCTTACTGTTGTTCCTCTGATTGTTCCAGGAGCACCTGAGGCGCACAAGCCTGGGATTCATCAATATTATTGTACTGGATAATGTTGGACTCCATAAGGTGGAAGATATTCTCAAGAAAATTTCAACAATTGATACAAGCATTTCAGCTGACCCACAACAATAGTCACATTGAATTTGCGCCTATTTTTTCTCCTATGTATTCCCCATTCCCAAACCAAATTAAAGAGGCCTTTGGATGGCTCAAGTTAGTTGTCAAGCAGGGGACACCAACTTGGACCAAGGACCTCTTTTATTTGCTGCAGTCTGGGATCCACACCCTTACAGCAGAGACTGTGACTAAATTCTATGGCCACACCAATTTATTTCTCCCTATGTGCCTCTCTAAGCAATCAATCAATTAAAGGCTTAGCAATTCCAAATATTTTTTATATTTTTTAATTTATTTTTTTAGTTTTATAGATTATCATTTTATATTTAAATGTTTCCAAGCCCACAATTCCATACAGTGGCACCATTGATGCAGATGGTTAAATTTTATATTGCAAATCAATTCATTTTATTGTATTCTGTGATGACAATCCTAAATATTTAATACCACAATATGAAAAGTATATAAAAACGTCACTTTTGTCAAATAAATATAAAAATTAAATTAATTAATTAATTAAATAAATAAATAAATAAAAAGAGCTTTAGCTATATGTGATTCTTAATAAATAAAATTTATCATTCCTGTATAAAGACCTTCTCTAAGATTCTTTTGTTTAGTAATAGTTTGCTATTCTAAAACAGCTATTTGAAATTAATTAAAAAATTAATAATTAAAATTATAATATAAATTTAATTGTGTAACAATATTTATTGAGGCTGCCAATAGTTGGTTTGGCGGTAGGCACATACCTGGCAATGGAGGTGGCACACAACCTCCACCTCCACACTGTATACAGTGGATACTCTGCTATCAAATTATTCTCCCCTGCTGTTAAAAGGGAGTATTGTCAGATGGGAATGCAGCAGCATCTTTTCTGGCGGGGCTGAAAATCTGTAGATGACAGCCAGGACCAGGGCGTCCTGGATCACATGATCCACCAAGTTGTAGCCATGTGGACCTTCTTTCAGTTGATGGAGAGCCTGGCTGTGGTTTTCCAACTATTTGGTCACCGTAGTATGTCCTGGGTTAAAGCCAGGGACTGGATGGATGGGGTTTTTATTCCCTAATTAGGTCATATGGCTAAGTTGGAGTTTTTACTTGGCTTGCATCATGGCAAATTCTCCCAGGACTTTTCCTATTACTAGGCAAGCATCCCCTCCATGTACCTAAACATCAGCTGGGTCTAGACCCTCTGTGGGCTGATACTAGTCTTTCAAGAGTCTAGTAAACTCAAACCCAATAAACTCCCTGCTGTCAGGGATTCAACCAGTGGGGGGTTCCTGATAACTTGCGGGCAGACAACCTGCAGGCCCAGAAGGGAGGGCCCACCACAAGATTGGGGCTAACTTTACAATATAAGATACCAATTTTCCAAGGACTGCCCAAGGTCAGCTTACATGCACCATAGAATCAATTAACCCGGTGAGGGTGATATACATCACCCCAAATACCTGGGTGGAAGTGGATTTGCTAGCAGCAACAGATTCTTGCGGGAAGTTGGGCCGCGGGGTGAGGGGCGGTGTCATTGGAACCAAATATGCGGGCAGGAAATTATACTTGTCTTGGAATAGCAGAGGGGGCTGGGTGATTTTGATTATTTCTCTGTAAAAGACTTCCATCTCTCTAGTTCTAGCTTTGGGGTTGTGGATGAGGATCTCCTCCAGAGTAAACTCCAAATACGCCGGGTTGGGTGGGTACTCAGTGAAATGTACTGGGCCAAAGGAAGCTCCTGGTGGACAGTAAAGTTTGGGCGGCTGGTCCGCAGTTTCTTGGGGTAGGTGAGCACAGGGTGCAGAGCCGCAAGGAGTAGACTGTAAATGAAGTAAAACTAATAACAAGTATGGTATGATCTGGTTGAACCAAAGGTTCATGTCACTTTATTGCAAGGATGACAATGGGCATCTTCCTGGCGGCCCAGGGTATAAATATGCCCATCTGTCATGGTAAAACTTTCACAATTTCTGTTGGCCCGGGGTTTCCTGCTTACCAGGTCTTCCCAGTCTTTGGTGGCATCAATTGCAGGGGTTATTTTATTGGCTGGTATAAACTGAGAATGCTCAAATTCCCTAGTCAGGTTGTGGGATTGGTTGCCTTTGGGTGGCCTGCGTTCTATGGGAAAATTCTCTGTCTCTCCTTCTGTGTGGGCCCAAGTTATTTTGGAATCTGTGGCTGGCCCTGCCCGTTGATGGCTTTTTTATCAGGAACCTTTAGTGTGGAGAGTATTGGCGTAGGTATATTTGGTTCATCAAGCTTAAAAGCATTTTACAAAGTCAAATCCTGTTCTGGTTTGAGCCCAAAAACTGCAGGCAGCCGGGCGGCTGGCCCTGCGGGCTGGCAGCCCGCGAGATGTCGGGGTTTGAGTTTTGTAGTAGAGGCTTTTCTATAAGTATAGTTGATAGGAGTTTGTCACTTGTGACATAAAGACTCCAAAGCGCTGCCTTGGAACCTTTTCCTGGGGCCAATGACAACAACACTGCCGCATGGATCCAGTCCGCCCAGAGAAAGCTGGCCCAAACAGAATGCCCGCAGCAATTTTGGATTGCAGAAATCTCCATCTGACTGATCCATGACGCTGGCATCTGGTGCAACAAGTGGCACAAAGAACATACCAAGAAGAACTAGGATACCTTCAAACAAGACTTCTTAGCAAGATTTGTGCTTAAGTACACCGCGCTCATGATCATAAGTCAAGTAAAAAACTTAACCCAGACAGGCACCGTGAAGGAACTCACCCAAGCTTACAAGGAACTCCAACAACATGCACCCTCTGACATGGCCTTCAACACCCCAGCCACACATCACATGTACTATGACGCACTCAAGTTTCATGTAATGAGACACATGAACCTGGACCAGGTGACTAATCTACAGAGTCTGTATTTTGAGGCAGAGAAAGCAGAACAAACATCCAACACTCTTCACAAAGCGCAAATTGGAAAACAAGAGAGACCCAAGGATTCCCATACAGGCGGGCGCTCCACTCAACCACCCCCTATAAATAACAGAAACAACACAAACCATAAACCCACAGGTTCAAATGGACATGGAAGTGGAAACAATGATCAGTCAAACCGTACACATTTCCGTGTCACTGCTACACAGGGTAACCAAGACAAGGGGAAAGCCCAGAGAGAGCATTAAGCAAGCCAAGCTCTCCCCGCACAACTCCTGACTTGCCCAATTATGAATACCAACCTGAGGACGTGGAACAGTGCTCAATGATCCAAGTGCCCTCAGAGGACCCAGTGCTTTACACCATTGCCAGACACCCCAATAAACTGATGTCTTACCCTTTCTGTTTTTGCAGCTACACAGTCTTGGCACTCCTGGACTCAGGCGCAGATTGAACCCTAGTCAACAGCAGCTTTGTGGATAAGTTCAAGCTATCCACCAATCCTTTTGGATTAAAAACGTGGTTTTGGCTGATGAACATCACATTTCTATAACAAGGGAGCTTTCCCCTTCTCTGTCATGCTTGAGAACCTGCATTCCACCATCCAAGGCTCCATCATTGACTTTCTAAAGTTTGACATTGTACTGGGGCTAGACTGGCTACAAAGAAATAACCCCCACATAGACTGGGCAACCTCTGTATTAACCATCAAATGTGAAGGTGTCAACCACCAGATCTACTCTGACTCAGTGGATCAACTCTTGAATGATCATGTTTTATGTGCATTACTGAAACCCTGGACAAAAGGGAAAACTTGAAGACAATTGACTGGGACTCCTGCCAGTACAAGATCATACACTTCAAGGACCACCAGGACACCACTACGCCTCAGGATTGCAAAATTGTAGCCCACCATCCAGAAATCTTCAAGGAGGCTTAACCTGGGTTACCTCCGGAAAAACATATCCAACATTCCATTCAAATCAAAGGAGCTATACCCAAAGTACAACTTATCTACTGTCTGACCCCAAATGAAGATGACTCCCTATGTTATTACCTCAAGAAAGCATTGGAGAAAGGACTTATCCGCCTTTCACAATCTCCCTTCAGGGCCGCTGTATTCTATATGGCCAATAAAGATGGTACCCTGCATCTAGTCACAGACTACCAAGCTCTAAACAAAGTTATTATCAAGAATTGTTACCCACTACCACTTATTGACGACCTCTTTGACACCTTGGGTGGAGCCACAGTCTTCTCCAAGATTGACCTAACTGCAGGCTACAATCAGATTCTTATTAAGGAGGAAGACATCCCTAAAACAGCCTTCCGTACTAAATACGGCTCATACAAGTGTATGGTACTCAATTTTGGTATGAAAAACGCCCCCTCAACCTTTGTGACCTTCATGAACAAGGTGTTTGTCCCTCACATAGGCAAGCATGCCATAGTCTACCTGGACAACATTATTGTCTATAGCATCTCAGTAGAGCAGCACCACAAGGACTTAGAGGCAGACTTTGCTACCCTGGCATAACACAAGCTGCTGGCCAAACCCTCCAAATTCCAGTTCTTCTGAAAGCAACTGCCTTTCCTGGGACATTTAGTCTCAAAAGACGGCATCAAACCCAACAGTCAAAAGATACAGGCCATCTTCAGGATGCCACCACCCAAGGACAAATTTGAACTCTGCACATGCCTGGGGATGGTGGCCTATGTACACCACTTCATACCTGACTGTGGCTTCTTGACGGCCCCCTTATCTGCCATAACTGGCGCCAAATCCAAGTTTGTGTGGACCCCCCAACTTGACCTCTGTTTTAGACGCCTCAAAGAGAAACTCACAACAGCACCTATCATGCAATACCCCAAACGCAATGATGAGTACCAAATGGAAATCAATGCCTCAGATGCATCCATTGGGGGAGTACTAAAAATCAAAAACAATGATGGTAACTTCTTGCCTGTAGCCTATGAATCACAAAAATTGACAGATGGCAAGTGTTGATATCCTATCCACGACAAGGAGTTGTTGGCAATTGTACGCTGCCTAGTCAAATGGCGCTGTTATCTAGAACAACAGGAAGAATTCATGGCACTGACCAACCACAAGCTGCTCATATATTTCAAAACTCAAGAAAATCTATCCTGCCATCAAGCCCGCTGGATGGAACTCTTAGAGAGATTTAATATGCTCATACAATACAAACCTGGTCCAGAACTTGCCATGGCAGATGCACTCTTGCGCCTGTACGTCTGTGCCACAAAAGGAGAAAATGGGCTTGACCCAGAATGGCCCCTCTTGGTACTTTGGAAAAAGGACAAATGCTTCCCCCCTGGCACAACCAACATAATGAAAGAAACAGTCATTAATAACAAGCACTTATTTGCAGATGTGTATGGAACCTTGCATCAAAAAATGTCCATGGGAGCCACCATTCCTTATATCCCCACACATTATTAAGTTGACACCATCCTAAGTTACCATAGAGACCTAGGGCACACCAAGAGTCACAACCTATATTAGTTCCTTAAACACAAGGCCTGGTGGCCAACCCTGTATTGTGACGTTCAAGAAGTCCTAGACCAATGTGAAGTATGCAAGAAATTTGCAAAAAGAAAGCCCCACTAAAATCAGTACTACCCATCTGCATGCAGCTACCCTTCAAGGTGTGGGCCCTAGACATCATTGGCCTCATGCCAGGAAAACATAATGATAATAAATGCATCATCCTGCAATAGACTTTGCTATATGCTGGCCAGTAGCCCAAGCATTAAAGACACATACTGGCAATGACGTGTGGCAGTTCATAGGAAAAGAAATAATCAGCAAGTTTGAAAATTCAGAACTCCTGATAACTGAAAGAGGTAAAGAATTGACCTCTGAAGACACCAATGTATACCTCATCAAGAATGGGGTTCAGCACACAGTGACAACACCATACTATCCTCAGGCCAATGGACAAGTAGAGCGGTTAAATGGCAGCCTTGTGCAAGCCTTGGCCAAACTAACTGCTGGGGGACCTGAAGACTGGTATAAGCAGCTATTGACAGCAATACTTGTATTCCAAACTTGTGTGAACAGGTCCACCGGGAAAAGCCCTTTTGAGTTGGTATATGGCACATAGCCTAATATCATTCAGGCACTATCAGGACCCAAGCCGGAGATTCCAAGCAAGGACCCCCCCTTTTTCAGATCCCCAGGTCATTGAGGCTAATGATGATCAAACAGAAAGAGAAAAAAAGCGTCTGAAAAAGACATTTGTCCCCATCCAAGACAGACACAAAGTTGGTGACAAAGTTTGGGTCATGAACGTTGACAAAAGCAAACTACAACCCAGAAAATTAGGCCCAGCAATCACCCTAAAGGTAAACAAAAATAACACTTACCTTGTGCAAGGACTTGGGAAACATAAACAAGACAAAATCCTCCAACATGATTGCCTGAGACCCTTCAAAGCAAGACAGAGACATCACAAGACTGCCCTACCTGCCACAGAGCAACAGTTAGTCCAGTATGGCACACGGGCTCCTGACAACCTCCTTGACAATCTGCCCCCATAGGAGGCCAACCTTCAGTCAGGGGGTGTCAAAACAGCAGGCTCAACCTGCCAAAAAGGTTTTGATTAAGCAGTTTTGTGACCTGCAACCCAATTATCCAGCCACTTGAAGCCAGACTAGGAAGTCAACTTGAATTGCCAAATCCAACAACATGAACAAATGATGATCCCTTATGGTGGATACCTCGTTTATGTGCTTGACTCATTACCAGGATCAAGCCATCCCCTTCACCATCCTACTGTGTGATCAACACTATCATGTTCCTGTTATCCATGACTCACATTAACTATATAATCATTATCTCTCAATAAAGAATATTATTAGCTTCTAAATATTTCCCCCCCTCTAACTCTGCTAAAACAGCACGGTTAGGACATTTCTGAATTTGGATCAGTGACAACTTCCTCTAAACAAAATAAGCATAATTTTCTAATTTAATTTTAGCTGATCATCAAATTGTTGTTAATATTTTTACAGGGGGCTGTGTAAAGAGCTAAAAATAACTGTTTTCTGGATCTTGATACACAGCATAGTAAATATGATTTATAGAAATAAACTGAACATAAAGAATACAATCAATCAAAAACAAAGAGAAAACAACATTAGAAATTCCAGATAAAAATAATATAAATACAGAATGTTTAATGTCAAGTAGTTTATATGAGAGAGAAAGAGTGATGCCTATTAGGCAGAATAGCGCAGGAAAGAAGTTGTTGATGTGGTGCTGGCCTGGGAGATTTGGGATTGGGTGGGAGGAGCTGACAGGTAGGGGGGTGATGGCAGGGGTAGAACCAATCATGTTTATTGCGATGACTACCATATACTACTTATTGTATTTCTTGTCTGTCATTGGCTGGATTGGTTGGTAGGCAGCTGTGGCGCAGAGTGGGAGGCGCTTCTCCTTCTGTGATTGGTTGCCCATATTCACATGGAAAACCATTTGAGAAAACAAAGTCAGCTATCATTTGGCAGCCAAAGAGAGAATCATGGTCCAGGACTCCAAGATTAAGGCCATTGAAATCCTGTGGGCGGCGCTCCTGGACTGTGTCTCTAATATTGAAGAACACAGCATTGGCCAGATGGATGTCTGCAAAGCCGGCTGGGTACACTGAGGCCTGGTGCTTGCGTCCTTGGATTGACTTGAGGACATTGGAGCTACCCTTCATCTGGTGGCTCAAGAAAACCTGATAGGATAAATTTAATCTATCCCAGGAGTCTAGCAATTCACTGAGGATATAGCTATACTCATACCATTAGTGCAATTGGGGTAATTTTGATAATAGACTACCCCTTTGCCAAACCATCCAGAAACACACCAATGAAAATCCCCTTCTTGACCTTCTTCCTTCCATTTTCTTGGTGGCTTTCCCTTGCTCACCAAAATTATCAAAAGCAATTGATAACTTAGTGGACAAGATGAACATGACGACATCTGAAAAACTTGTCAGGCATCAGACAAGAGTGGATTCAATGACAGGATTATATGGGAAATCCTCACTGCCATCACATTGGTTGCTGGCAACATTGGTAAGAACCCGGAATGAAGCCACCTTCCCATACATCCAGAGCTGCACCATTCACTCAGACACCCAAATGTCATGGTGCACAAGTTGCTTCTGGACCTGGGTCAAGGGAAGCTTGGGGTCCTACTGCAAGAGATCAAGCATAATTGGGTAAGCCTCATTGATTTGGGACTTGGGGGCCTTCTTGGGCTTCTTGGCTGTCCTGATCAGGTTCCCCTTGTTCATTAGGTTGTTGAACTCCCACATTATTATAGCTCAGGGAAATTGCAATTGGGTTACAATCTGATCCCAGAATAGACTCTGCAGGTTCAGTGCCACAATTTCCTGAAGAATTTGGGTGATGATATGTTGCTTGGGGCACTGGGCTGGAGGAGCTGAAGCCTGATTGGCTTGTGAGGAGCAGGTTGGCTGGTGGCAGGAAGTTGTTCCAAATCAAGGTTGCCATCCTGATTGGTTGGTTGGTGAGCAGCTTGTGCAGGGGTGGGTACAGGAGCAGGGGCAGAGCTAGACACTGCATGACTACTGAACAAGTCAAAGCCATAGGGATTGGTGATCAGGTACAGGTCAGCTTCCTTGTTACCCACCTCAAAGGCTTGGGTGTAAACGGGTGCTATACGTTCTGAGCCTTGTCTCCATTAAAGCTGGCTTGGCTGCTGGCGCTGTCAAATATATTGCTTGTAAAAGCCATTGTAAAAAAACCTAGGATAAAATCACTAAAAGTATAAATTTTAAAATTTTATGATTTATTTTTATAGTAATCACCATTCCATATTTGGAAAGCTCTCAAACCCATTATACACAAATAAGGATCCATGAAAATAAATAAAATGCCACTGTTTCTAAATTGATAGCTGTTGATTGGCTATTAAACTGTTATGTTTCTATTTTAAGCTGCTCATACTACACATCTTGTGTGACTTCATTTTGTTTTGTGTTTGTGAAATTTTGCTTTTAGGTTGATATACTTTTGTTTCATTTTAGTCCTTCTGTTGGTAGAACACGCCATTTCAAAAACAGCATCTCAAAAAACACTATTTCAAATCATACCATCTCAATTTTTGCTATCTCAATTTTATAGTGAAAACTCCATTTCAATTTACAGCATTTTGACTAGGGAAAAACAGTTTTAAATTTTTAGATTTTTTAACTCCAAAAATAACCCCCAAAAATTCTCAAAAAATTATTTTTAAAAACCATTTCTAGGCTTAAAAAATCCTCAGAATTTTAAATATGCAATAAAAAATGGGGTTGATTGGTAGCAAAAAGGTTGCATAAAGCCCAAAAGTTAAAATATACCCAAAAACAACTATTTTCAACTATTATAACTATAAACTATACTTTAAAATAAGCATAGAATTATACCAAATACTAAAAAAAGTCAAAAAAATAATAAAATTAAAAGAAATAAGAGAGAAGATAAAGTAATTTTTATTAGAAAAGGGCTCAACATTGGTAGAAAGAGCAACTGAGATAGCTTGGAGATGCTCAAGCTTTCTATCCTTAGGATAGTATGCAAGGACCACCTTGCTTATTTCAGTATATTTCTTTACCGCCTTAGTCTGCTTGGGGGTTTCCCTCCGGACTTCATGCCAGTCTTGAAGAGCAGGGCAAGATGGCTTGCTGGGTTTTTAAATGCACCATTATTTTGTTGAATTTGAGCTTATGAACCTGGACTCTTGTTGAAAATTGGCTATGCCACCCTTCAAGGGAAGAGGTGATCTTGATCAAACCATCTTTTACCTGCTTATAGCAGTTCCACTGGATTGAGACACTGCCTTTTCTGATGCAGTGTGCTCTTTGAAATACTCCAACCCATTGAGTTTCAAAATACTCAATAAAGGGCAAAAAGGCTGTATGGTTAGCAAGGATATAAGGATGGTAGAGGAGGGTGTTGTAAAAGGCATTGGTCTCCTCCTTTCTCATAAGGCTAACAAAGCAGTTGAACACGTCCTTGGCTTCTTTAGTGCCTTTAGAGTTGACCAGCTCATGAAGATCAGAGCACTTTTGGAGGCAGCAGAAGAGTACCTGCCAGAAGTGGAAGTAGCATCCCTGGGGGGAGCTCTTGAAGACTTTTATAAAGGCATTTTCCTGAGCCTGTTCAAAGTCCACTACCAGATATTTGTGGTAGGGAAGAATTTCTGCCTGATTCCTGGTTGGGGTGGCTTCCTCTTCCTTAGACTGGGCCTTCTTCTTGCGTCCTCTGGTTTCCTTTTGCTCCTCTTTGATGGTTGAGAGGGTCTCATCCAACTTGGCCTTTAAAATTGTAAGAGCACATACATAAGTTTCCTGCTTCTTGTTGGGAAGGAAAAAGAAATACCAGGGGAAGAGCCAAATTTCCAACCTGCCCATGAATGTTCCAAAGCTGGCTAAATAGCTTTGGGCAGGTGGAGAAAGTTCCATCTGCAAGCCAGGTCTTGCATTTCAGCAGGTTGTGCAGATCCTGTGAGGTGGCAAAGAAAATGATGCACTCAGGGGCATGTTGGTTGTTGTTGTGAAGAAGGTATCTCTCCTCATGACAAGATAGTTTTGTGTTCCTCAGTAAGGATCAATTTCTCAATTGATGAAGCACTGACGCCTTCAGCGCTCAGAGTGTATCTCTGATCAGTGAGATATCTCTGTAATTTGGAGGCGCCACCAACAGTAGCAAATTGGGCATCATTTAAATTGAGGAGGGAATCATTGACGACCTTGGTGGTGGTTTGATCTTTGGTGGTTGGGATGACCTGGCAAAGAAACCAGTGGGTCAGATGGTACAAGGGATCAAAAGGCTTGGCGCAGTCATGCCCAGTAGTCAGGTCCTTGAATCTAGTGAACCCATAGGTGGTGAGCCTAGCAGGGCACTCAATGTTATCACATTTATAGTGATTTTGGTGAATTGGTTTATTCTTATTTTTAAAGCTAAAGCTGTAGCCCTTGTAAACAAAACTGTCTCCTCCTTTCTTAGTCATTATGGGGTAGCTGGCTGGGTACATGGTGGGCACAGCAAAGGTGCCATTTCAATTGCAGATATTGTAGACAGTGTATAGATCCCAGAGCTCAATTCACTCATCTGCAGGAGCACCAGGCTCAGGCTCCTGTTTCCTTTCCTCTTCAGGCTCTGAGGTGGAATCAGAGTGGCAATTGAAGTTGAACAACTTCCCTTGGGGGTCTGAAGGGGAGTAAATGAAAAAAGGGGGGTAGGACTGTTTACCTCTGGTTCAGGGGAAGGTGTGAGTGTCTTGGGGGAGCTTTACCCTTAGCAGGCTGCTTTTTAGGGGTAGTTTTGGCCTTCTTGGCCTTGGGAGAAGTGATCTTGGACTTGGAGGCCTTGGGCGCAGCTTTGGTGGTAGGCTTGAGAGGCATCTAAAAGTGAATTAGTATCAAAATCTGAGAAATTTGGGTGTTGTTTTCAAAGAGTAAATTGATAACGTTTTTAATATAAAAGTAGTCAATATTTTTACATATCCTTGTATAAAAAGTCTTAAAATATATAAAAAACAAAATTTTAGTGCTTTTTATTTTGTAAAAAATATTTTTTATAGTAATGCAAGTATGCAAAAATTGAGTTTTGACTGAAACTTTGCAGTCAAAATGGCGTTTTTGAAGTGACGTAATTGAGGTGCTGTAGCTCAAAAACATAGTGTTTTTGACCATTTTTATATTAAATTAAGAAATTTACGGTGGAGCTACCTCAACTGGGCCAAAGAGTAAAACTTGGATTTCTCAAACACTAGCTTATAAAACTGGGGTTAAAAAGTACCCAGTTGTTTGGAGGATATAAAAAATATATATCAGCAAATTTTCATATATTCTCTTACATTTTTTATTAACATAGTTTTTAACATCAATTTGTCCTTTTGAAAAGTTGAAAGCAAGAATTGTGGTGGGGGAATTGATATAGTGTAGCCTGGCATCATATGTAATTTCCCCTTATTTTCCCCTATTCATTGTGCACATCAAATCAATTGGGTGATATGAAACTCAGTGGAATTCAAAGTGATGTAAATTGAAACGCGTAATCACCCCTTTCCATATTAAAATCACTATTAAAATATTTTGTTGAGAGAACCCTTATCAATGTATCCATGTATAATAAAATTATAAATTACATGTAACAAAACTGGTTTTTTTTACCCAAAAATGACAATCACTGGAAGGAATATCATAGTGGCATCTTTTTAGGTTGTTCTTATTATAATTGTCTTAGATTAATACTATAGGAACATCTTCTGGAACTATACAACAGGCTTTATTTTAGTTTGGGAATAAGATTATTTTAGTTAAAGATAAATATTGTAATCAAAATGACGTAAAGTTGAGATGGCATAAACACACCTCACACTAAGTGATTTCATATGTAAATAAAGTTAGCAAAATAAGGTTTAATTAATCTGACTCAAAGTGACGGAATTGAGATGATGTGAATTTGAGATGCCACATTATAAAAGTATATGTAAAATTTAACTATTTTATTGTTTATTTTATCTTTTTGTGATTCAAAATCACTAACACAAAAAACAACATCTCAAATTAAATTTGAGATGGCGTAAATTGAAGTACTGTTTTCAAAATAGCATGTCCTACCCTTCTGTTGATGCCTTGTCTGAATCCAGATAGAATTATATTATATTATGGAACAGCGTCAATACATCTCAATTGCTGCGTCAGTTCATTTCATTTGTAGTTTGAGCAACACTGTTTGCTGTTTGATATAATTTCATATTTTGTGTTAGTGATATTTTGTTTATTGTTTGACATTTTGCCTTTTCACTGAAAATACTTAGATTATTTGATTCCTGAATCTCACCTGACTTGGGGTCTGCTTAAATCTGAAATCATTTTGTTTAAATCTGAAGTAATTCTGGTTGTTGCCATAGCTTTTAAAACTACTGTATAGTTTATTTATTGTAATTCTTACTGTAAATTCAGAACCTAAATGTAAAAATGTGGGGTTGTCAAATCCTTGGTCCAAATTTTGAATCACTTTTGTGGGATGTCTTTTTTTAATTGAATTGAATTTTTTATACTTTTATTTGAATTTTTAAAAATGCAGGAACTCATAGATACTTTGCAAATTTCAAGTCAAACTGCATATTTCCAATGGACAAAATGAATTAACTGGAATCAGATTTGAAGCGTTCAAATCCATCAGCCATTTTCATGAAATTTACTATGTTTTTTGAAATTGCAGGATTGTCAAATCCATGAGCCAAATTTAAATCACTTTTGAATGACACTATTAAACTCAAATATTAATTGCAGGAACTGGAATCCAAATTAAATGTACAGTAAGAAACTAGGACAAATCAGCCCAAATCAAGAAGCTCCACTCTGGATAAAATCAAAATGAAAAATTCAATCTTGATAGCCATGTTTTGACAGAAAAATTAAGTGAGATGTAAAATTATCTAAACATGGAAATTATACAACATTCTGCAATCTAAATCACTAATATAACAACCACAAACCCATATAAGGATTTGAGCCATCCTCCTGATGATGCAGAATTTTTTAAAGGTTTTTGGCCCCTGGCTACGCCAGGAACCAAAAAACTTCTTTTGAGGAAGGAAGGAGAGGTGAGAAAGAAAAAACTTCAAAGTGAAACATCACCAGATTACTATATTATGTGTTAATGGATTGCTGTTAAGGGTGCTTGATTACAGTTGATTTTAGAAAACACTAATAATAAAATATAATTATATATTTTATTATTAGTATTTTCTAAAATCAACTGTAATCAAGCATCTAATTTTTAGCTGTCCTAAAATGGAATAGGTTAATTTTTTAAGAATGCCTATGATTCCTAAATAAAATTAGCACAAATCCACTCTATATCCCTTGACTTCCTGTTTGAGATGCCCATAAATTATATTTATTTCAAATTCACCTCACTTTTTATTTAAAAGTTGGTTCTTGGATTTGACAATCCTGCAATTTTAGATTCATTAATTTTTAAATGTTGTCTATATTTTGTTAGACATACAGGAAATCTCAAGTTGTAAATTAGAATCCTGCATTCCTGATTCATTTATTCTCCATTTAATTGTTGTATTTTGTCTTTAGTTAGTTGAGTTATCTATTCAAGAGATTCAAAATTTCCAATTTAAATAAATCAAAAAAAGTCAAATTAAATAGTTGATTTTGTTAAATATTTTAATTTTGACTCAGCTGAGTTGCCCACAAAAGTGATTTGAAATTTGGATCAAGGATTTGACAATCCTGCATTTTTATGTTTAGGTTCTTAATTTACAGTATATTTCTAAATATAGTAACATAAAAGCTTGTAGTCACTACTGTTTATTTCACATTAGGCTTTAAAGTTTCTATATTAATTATTTCTGGTTGTAAATGTGCACTTTTAACTGTTCATATTGATTATTATGGTCTTTTATATTTTAATACTAAAATAGACACTTGGAATATTTATTTCCATTTCATGTTCTAGATTGTATCTCTTAATTAGGATGAACTGGTAACAGTATTATAGATCCACTGATTTTTTTTGATATTTGATATTTCTGTTGTCTGTTTCAGTTGCTATTGGGGTTCCTGTTGGATCAAGTTTTAAACTTTTTTGACTGGTTTCATTTAATTCTTAAAAATCATAGTAAACCTAGCAGCTTTGTTCTGTGGCAGAAACTCATGTGTTTTAGTGATTGGTAAATTTTTTGTTGAATCATCATACATCTGTTCCCAGTCTACATTGGCTGTTGTTTGGCTGGACATCTTTGCCAAATAGTGCACATTTTCTGTGGAATTGGCTTCTATCTCTATCTAAAAAGTTTTAATTTATTGTGTGGATAAACTCATGCGTTCTGAACCAAACAACTTACCTCTATCTCAACAGGTCTGAAAATTACTTTGCTATTAGCTATAAGTCTCATCTTATGTCATCAAGGCATTCTGATCCCTAGTATTAACTTCCTGTTGATTTTTTCCTGTGCCTCAATTAACCAATTTGTGCAACAGTTAGTCAAGGGCCTGATATGATTGGCCTTGCCTTGACCCCATAGATCAGGTTGGCCTAACCAATTCTGGGGTTCTTAGCCATACAGATACTGGGGTCCCGTGAAATCCCTGTTCAGATAATCCTTACCTCCATCAAATAAATCTGGAATACAACATATGTACCTTTGAAGTTTAAAGTTGATCTTGTTGATCCAAAGCAGCTTTTGTACATTGTGTTGGGTGGATGCTACATTCCATCCCTGTTTCTGTTTACCCAAGCAGCTATATGGGGCTAAACTGCATGTTAACCCACCCTGTTTCCCAAGCACCCTGGGCTGTTAGATTTGGCAGCTGCTTCTCAAGGTAACCACCCTATTGATGGTCTTAGGATTCTCATACCTGTATGGTAAATTATAGATATTCCTCATAAAGCTACCCTAAAGAGATGAAATGAGGGATACAAGCTATTGTGACCAGGCATCTAAACTGGGTTATTCCCCTGGCAGGGCTCATGATTCCAGACCTATTTTGTGTATCCATTCCAGAGCACATCTTTAACTGTGCAGGCAACTAATAGATGTCCTGCTGATTGGCATCCTAAATAGATGAAGAGTGAAAATGTCAACTACTGTGATGGGGCATTCCAACCTTGACAACCTTAACTGTAGTGAATTTGGCAAATGATCTTTATTTGTCCACTGATAGCCTATGCCTGAAAGCTCTACTAAACTATGTGCACCACAGGTGCCTGTGGCATAAGGTTTCTATCCTGGAGTATATAATCTATTATTCACTTGTGGATCTGTCTTCTGTGGTGGGTGTAATGTGTGTTGAGAATTTTTACCAACTTGGGTGATAAGATGTGAACCCTACATGTACTACTGATAAAATAGCTATGCTGCTTTAGAAGAGCTACAGTTAAGGGGAATTAATATTGGAATAGATAATATCTTTATTTCAGAATAAGATGTTGTGTTGCAACCAATATTCCATCCTTGCCTGTCAATGTATTTTACAATACAAAGGAGGTGCCCAACAGGCCACCCCATGATGTGACTAACAGCATGGGCCAATCTGAGCACAATATTGAATTACAGGTACTATCTCCCAATTAGGAGTGCTGTCAATTTGATACAATGATCCCTGGGCAAGTTATTCCACAACCCAAACCTTATATCAAACCTGCCACTGTGCCACACCCTGTGGACTTGTGGCTTCTTGATATGGCATATTGAGTATGATATTTCTCAATAAACTACATCTTTTTCTTATTCTTGTCCTTTCTATTAGACTGTTGTCTTCCCCAATCAGATACTGAACTATCATTGGCTCAGTTGCAACAGTTGTATAGTAGTTTTAAAAGCTATGGAAACAAGCAAAAATACCTCAGATTTAAACAAAATGATTTTAGATTTGAACAAAATCCAAGCCGTGCAAGATTCAGGATTCAAATAATTTTAAAAAAATAGTTAATAAATGAACTGAAAAATAAAAAATGAAATTTCACTAGCCCGTTATGTAAAATTATAGCAAATATCAAGCGGTGTTGTTTAAACCACAAAAAAATGAAATGACGCAACAAGTGAGATGAATAGATGCTGTTCTTAAGTATATTATAATCCAATTAGGATTCATATGAGACATCAACAGAAGGACTGAAATGAAACAAAATTTGATCAATCAGGAAGTGAGATTCTACAAGCTCAAAGCAAAATGAAATCACATAAAATGTTTAGTATGAGCAGCCTAAAATAGAAATATAACAGTTTAATAGCCAATCAACAGCTATCTAATTTAGGAACAGAGGCATTTTATTCACTTTCATGGATCCCTATTTGTGTATAATGGTTTTGAGAACTTTCTAAATATGGAATGGTGATTACAATAAAAATAAATCATAAAATTTTAAACTTCTACTTTTAGTGATTTTATCCTAGGTTTTAATTCAATATGGTTTTCAACAGCAACATTTTCAACGTCACCAGCAGCCAAGCCAGCTTTAATGGAGGCAAGGCTCAGGGCGTATAGCACCCGTTTATACCCAAGCATTTGAGGCAGGTAACAAGGAAGAAAACCTATACCTGATCCCCAATCTCTATGGCTTTGAATTGTTCAATAGTCACTTTGTGTCTAGCTCTGCCCCCGCTCCCATACCCACCCCCGCACAAGCTGCCCACCAACCAACTAATAAGGATGGCAACCTTGATTTGGAACAACTTCCTTTCATCAGCCAACCTGCCCCTCAAAAGCTAATCAGGCTTCAGCTCCTCCAGCTCAGTGCCCCAAACACAGAATAATTACTTCCCAAATTCTCCAATAAAATGTTGCACTGAACCTGCAAGGTCTGTCAAGGGACCAGATTGCAACCCAATTGCACTTTAACCAAGGAACCATAATGTGGTAATTCAATAACCTGATGAACAGGGGGAACCTGGTTGGGACAACTAAGAAGCTCAAGAAGGCCCCTGAGTCCCAAATCAACAAGGCATACCCAATAATGCTTGACCTCCTTCAGCAGGACTCCAAGCTTCCCCTGACCTAGGCCTGGAAGCAATTTGCACACCATGACATTTGGGTGTCTGAGTGAATGGTGCAGCTCTGGATGCATGGAAAGGTGGCTTCAATACAGGTTCTTACCAATGTTGTCAACCAATGGGATGGCGCTGAGGATTCCCTGTATGATTATGCCATTGAATCCACCCTGGTCCAATGCCTGACAAGTTTGTCAGATGACGTCATGCTCATCTTGTACTACAAGTTATCAATTGTGTTTGATAATCTCAGTGAGCAAGGAAAAGCCACCACCAAGAATAGAAGGAAGAAGGTCAAGAAGGGGACGTTCATTGGTGCATTTCTGGCTGTTTCAGCCAAAGGTTTTGTCTATTATTAGAAAACCCCTGATTACACCAATGGCTATGAGTATAGCCATATCCTCAGTGGATTACTTGACTCCTGGGATGGCTTGAACTCCAAGCACCAGGCTTTCTTGATCCACCAGATGGAGGGTAGCTCCAGTTCCCTTGAGGCCATCCAGCAATGCAAGAACCAGGCCTCTGTGTACCCAGCTGGTCACACTGACATCCATCTGGCTATGCTGTGTTCTTTAATATAGAGATACACTCCAGAAGCGCCGCCCTCAGGATCTTATGATCTTTTTCTTGGGGTCCTCAACCACAAGTCTCTCTTTGGTTGCCAGTTGGTGGCAGACTTTTTTGCCCAAATGGTTTTCCATGTGAACATGGGCAACCAATCACACAAGGATAAGCACCTCCCACCCCATGCCACAGCCACCTATCAACCCATTCACCCAATGACAGACAAGGAATATAAAAAATGTTATATGGCAGCCATATCACACAATCCTCCTACCCCTACCCCCACCACCACTACCTCCCACCTTCCAGCCTCACTCATCCAATCCCAGGCCCCCCAGGCTAGCACTGCCTCTACATCTTCCTTTCTGTGCTATTCTTCCTACTAGGAATCACTCTTCCCTGCCCCAATAAGCTCCCTGCCACCAAAAGTTTTCTATATATATTATCTTTATTCTGAATTTAAATTGTTCATGTTATCTTTGTTTATAGTTGGTTTTATTCTTTATGCTCAGCTTATTTCTATAAAATAATATATTTACTAAGGTGTGTATCTAGATCCTGAACACAGTTATTTTTATCACCCAAACATAGCCCCTTGTGAAAACATTAACAACAATTTGGTGATCAGCTAAATTTGAATTAGAAAATTATAGGTTAATTGTGTTTATATAAAGTTGTTACTGATCTGAATTCAAAACCTTAATGATGAACTTTGAGCCAATCAGGAGCCAAGTGATAAAGTGATTGTTGTGACATAAAGGGTTACCCAATAACTCTTTGATGCATGTGCACTAATTAATATGATTGGCTGATTGTTTTGCCATTGTGCCACATTGCCAATATGGAAAGTTATTGATGGACTAGTGCTAACCCAGCAGCTGATTGAGCACTATTCCATCAACAACTTGCCACAGTGGCAATGTTGCACAATGGCAAAACAACCTGCCAATCATACTAATTAGCACATATACATCAAATAGTTATTGGGTGACCCTTTATGTCACAACAATCACTTTATCACTTGGCTTCTGATTGGCTCAAAGTTCATCATTAAGGTTTTGAATTCAGATCAGTAACAACTTTATCTTAAAACAGTTAACTCTATAATTTTCCAATTAATTTTGATGATCACCAATTTTTTTAATATTTTCACAAGGGGCCATGTAAAGAGCTAAAAAAATACAGCAATTATGGAAACAATGCAAAAAAAGAAAACAACACATAGTCAGATAAGCGTAAAACAGATAGACAATAGGTAAAAAGATGTGATATTGTAGTAAATAGAAAAATCAGGATAAAAAAGAGGCAATAGTATCAAATAACACAGATTTTATTGGGATAAAAGCTATAAAAACATATGGAAAGGTATGTAAAAAATCAATGAGAGAATTGGAGAAGCTGCTAAAAGACCTCAACTCAAAAATTGCTGAAATTAAAGAGATTCTCTGCAAGTTAAAGCAAGAGTTAAGGTTGCCATCCTTACTGGGGACAAAATTGACAAGGTATCTGCCAAGGCACTTATGGCCAAGATGCCAGACACCCCCAAAATAACAGTTGAGCATCTTCTAAATGTCCAGAAGACAGTTGTGGAGGACCTCCAGTTTAAGTCTTTTGCCCTCTCTGCGCTGTCTGTCTGGGTTGACAACCCTGAGATGTATGCACATCTTAAGCCAGCCAAGCAAGCAAGAACTGAGGATACAGAACTTCCTGCTCAACTGCTTGCGCCAAGAATAGCCAAGCCAGTAGAGGCTGCAGGCAAAGAGGAAACAGGCAAAGGTAACCTAATAATCAAAATTAATAAATATTTCAAAATATTTACCTTTTTTTAGAAAACATTACCAGTGAAATCTGCTGGGTCCTGGTCGCCTTTGTCCCTGACACATTCTACTCAAACTACGCCAATCATGTGGCAAGGCAGCTGTTTCTGTCCCTCCTGTTTTGCGCAAGCTAGAGGACCGCGTTCATGGTATCTTTCCAATGTCCTGGGAGGCGTTAGCTGGGCTGACACATGGCAAGGGGGCATCTGAGTGGGAAGTTACTGCCTACCAGGATGCCCAAATTGTAAGAGAGGAGGGCTAAACTAACTAAGTTTGGCTCCCATCCTAACAAAACAAAACATCAGGATACAGCCCAATGGAGGACTGGGACAGCTGCTCAAAGGGGGGATCACAGAAAAGACACAGGGGACAGCTGAGGGAAGTATGCATTCAATCCTATCAATAACAAACCAGTGAGCAACCAGGGTGTACAAGTGGGAGCAGGAGGCAGCACCACAGGGACCTGGAGGGGCACCAAGTTGTTCTTCTCCAGGCTGAGGAAGAAGGGCATTTATATCTCCTCACCCATAGGAGAAGGCAAGGTATAGTCCACAGCATCCAAATCCAGGTCATTACAGGTCAAGCTTTTGACTATGACCTCTCCAGAGAATAGAAGACCACTGGGGAGATTCAAGAGGTTAGAGGAATTGTCTCCCACAAGGCAAGCAGAAGAGGATATTTTTTACCACAAATCTGGAAACGTTGACCACAGGAGCAACAGAAATGGAGTCAAGGAAAATACCACAAACTTTAAAACAGGGAGTATCATAGTTGTGATCCCTGCAAAATTTGGATAAGGTTGATAGGATTTCTTGAACTTCAAACAGTAAAAATGAAGTAAACAGGGTCACCTACAAGCAAGAAATCAGGCAGGAAGCAGCATAATGGTTTTGGTGAGCTTGGCAATGAACTTGGGTGGCTTGGATGGATAGAAAAAAGGTGGGTAAAAAAACAGAAGAATTCAAGGAAAAATCAAAAAGAAAGTAGATTTTGCATTAAAAACTAACTAAAATTTTATGTTCAAAAGCTACTTTTGAAAGCAAAAGTGTAACTATACAGCAACTATGTCAAAGCCTCTTCTGAAGGTTCCAGAAGATATGCTGGGTTTGAAGCGGGTCAATACAAGGTAAAGTTTAACTGAACAACTAACACTTTAATCTTTAGATGATAGGAACTCCAAACAGAAGTTCCAGCCAAGATAAATATTTAAAATTAAGTGCAACAAGTTCTAAAACTTTTAATGACATTAGAAAATAGACAAGCAGGGGACTGGAGGTCCCCTTGCTGTGTAAAAAGGAAGTTGTTGCAGGGGAAGGAATCACATGACTACAGGACTTGAATCCAATTGGCTGGAGGAGAACTTTTGTTGGTCAGGGCCAGGAAAACTGGAGAGTTTCATCTTAATTTCTGCTGTGCTACCTGATTGGCTAGAGGGACTCCCAGGCATATGGAATTCATTTGGTTTTTTTAGCATCAATGTGGTGTCCCTTGATTGAGTAGATATGATAGCTTTCAAAAGTAGGCAACACCAGGCCAACAAGCAATCCAAATTAAACAATGTTTCTTCCCAGGAGGGAGCAATCAGAGGTAATGGATCCACAGGATAGGCCAGCACAAATCTCTTGTCAACTGTGTGTGCCAAATCCCCTATAGAATTAAGGAGTTTGGCTGATATTTTTGGACCTTTCTTAGTGTGATGGGGGGAAATAGTGTGATCCAATGCCAAAGGTGGCAGTGAATTTACACAACTGATCCACCTGGACCTGGTATCTCTCAGTGGAGTTTATTGTGTAAACCCCATTGAGCTTGTTTGAGACGTCCTGGATATGCTCCCTGTTGTGATCTGAGGCGCGGCACAGAGTTGCAACAGGAATACCTAACCTTAGGATTGGATTTGTACTAAGTCTTGGTTAGAATGGCAGGGAAGGCTATACAATTACCTTGTGACCCTGATTGAAGAATATCTACTAGATGTGGCTAGAGAGGCGCCAAAGTACGTGGAGACACAAAAACAAAAATGTGAATAGAACTTGAATTTTATTGGGTATAGAAATTGGGATTATATACTGTGTAGCTTTACCACAAAACAGTACATTGTTGTAACTGTGCTGTTTTAGCAGAGTTACACGGGAAAAATATTTAGAAGATAGATAATAATCTTTATTGTGAGATAGTGATTACATAGCTCTTGTGAATCAATGGATAGAAGGAACATGATTGGTGATCACACGGCTGGATGGAAGAGGGGGTGGCTTGATCCTGTTAATGAGTCAAGCGCCAAATTGAGGTATCCACCGTGAAGGATCATTGTCTGTTCCAGTTGATAGATTTGGTAATTCAAGTTGACTTCCTAGTCTGGCTTCAAGTGACCGGGTAATTGGATTGCAGGTCACAAACCTGCTTGGTTGGAACCTTGCTGGTGGGTTGAGCCTGCAGTTTTGACACCCCCTGGCTGAAGGTCGGCCTCCTCTGGAGGCAGGTTGTCAGGGAGGTTGTCAAGAGCCAGGGCCCCATATTGAACCAGTTGTTGTTTGGTGGCAGACAGGGCTGTTTCTTGTTGTTTCTGTCTTGCTTTGCAGGTTTGTAGGCGGTTGTGGTGTAAGGTCTTGTCTTGCTTGCGTTTCCCAAGTCCTTGCACAAGGTAAGTGTTATTGTTGTTTACCTTTAGGATTATCACTGGCCCTACTTTTTTGGGTTGTAGTTTTCTTTTGTCAACATCCATGACCCAGACTTTGTCCCCAACTTCATGTCTTTGACAGATGGGAATGAAGGCTTTTTGTAAGTGTTCCTTTTCTTTGGCTGCTTGTTTGCTGTTGGCCTCTATTACTTGAGGATCTGAGCAAGGGGGGACATGACTTGGAATTTCCTGTTTGGGTTCTGTCAATACTTGAATGATATTTGGCTGTGTGCTGTATACCAGTTCAAACGGTCTTTTTGCAGTGGATCTGTTCACTTGGGTTTGGCACACAAGTAACACAGTTGGTAGCTGCTTATACCAGTCTTCAGGTCTCATGGTGGTGAGTTTGGCTAGGGCTTGCACGAGGCTACCATTAAGCCGCTCTACGCGTCCATTGGCCTGTGGATAGTATGATGTTGTGACGGTGTGTTTGACCCCATTTTTGGCGAGGTACATGTTGATGTTTTTGGAGGTCAATTCTTTGCCCCCATTGGTTATCAGGAGTTCTGGCTTTCCAAACCTGCTGATTATTTCCTTGCCAATGAATTGTTAGACGTCAGAACCAGTGTGCAATTTCACCGCTTGGGCTACTGGCCACCTTGTTGCAAAAACAATGGCTGTAATGATGTATTTTTTGTTGTTGTGTTTTCCTGGCATGGGGCCCACAATGTCAAGAGCCCATATCTTGAACGGCAGTTGGGTTTGAATGGGGAGTACAGACTTAGGCGGGGTTTTGCTCTTGGCAAACTTTTTGCAGACCTCGCACTGTTCTAGCACTTCCTGGACATTGAGGTATAAGATTGGCCACCAGGCTTTATGTTTTAGGAATTCATATAGATTTTGGCTCTTGGTATGTCCAAGATCACTGTGATAGCAAAGAATGGTATCAACTTGTTGATGTGTGGGGATGTAGGGAATGGTTGTGCCATCTGACATCTTTCTGTGGAGAGTCCCTTATACATCAGCAAAGAGGTGTTCATTCTTGATGACTGTCTCTTTGGTGATATTGATTGTGCCTGCGGGGAACCCTTTGTCTTTTGTTTGGAGTACTAGGAGAGGCCATTCTGGGTCAAGCCCATTATCTCCCCTAGAAGCGCGGACATACAGGCGGGACAGGGCGTCTGCCATGGCAAGTTTGGCCCCGGGCTTATATTGGATGAGCATGTTAAACCTTTCTAAGATTTCCATCCACTGCGCTTGGCAATGTGACATATTTTCTTGTGTCTTGAAATAGATGAGCAACTTATGATTGGTTAGTGCTGTGAATTCTTCCTGCCGTTCCAGGTAACAGCACCATTTGACTAAGCAGTGTACAATGGCCAACAGTTCATTGTCGTGGATTGGGTATCAACACTTGCCATCTGTCAGTTTGCGCGACTCATAGGCTACGGGCAGGAAATCACCATCACTATTCTTAATTTGTAGTACTCCCCCAATGGATGCACCTGAAGCGTTGGTTTCCATCTGGTATTCCCCGTCTTGTTTGGGGTATTGTAAGATGGGTGCTGTTGTGAGCTTTTCCTTGAGACATCTAAAACAGAGGTTGCGTTGGGGGGTCCATAAAAACTTGGACTTGACGCCTGTTATGGCGGACAAGGGGGCAGTCAAGACACTGCAGTCGGGTATGAAGCGCTGTACATAGGCTACCATTCCCAAGAAGGTGTGGAGTTCTGATTTGTCCTTGGGAGGTGGTGTCAAAACCAAAGGCTCAACCCGCCAGCAAGGTTCCAACCAAGCGGGTTTGTGACCTGCAATCCAATTACCCAGGCACTAGAAGCCAGACCCAGAAGTCAACTTGGATTACTAAATCAATCACATGAACAAATGATGATCCCTCACGGTGGATACCTCAAATTGGCGCTTGACTCATTAACAGGATCAAGCCACCCCCTTCTTCCATCCAGCCGTGTGATCACCAATCATGTCCCTTCTATCCATTGATTCACAATAGCTATATAATCACTATCTCACAATAAAGATTATTATCAATCCTCTAAATATTTTCCCCTTGTAACTCTGCTAAAACAGCACAGTTACAACATTGGTAGCACAGGTAGGTTCTCCATCCTACCTTATCTTGAAAGACTCTGCCTGTTGCCTGCACACGCTGCAGCCAACAAATCCTCAACAGAATTATGTCTGGCCTCCTGCCCGACTGGACTCTGTATACTCCTGGTACCAAGATACCTGATGGTTTTGTCCTCTATCAAAACACGGTGATCCCGCTACCTGCCTTCAACGCCCTGTCTGCCCAAGGTTTCTTTCAGGCACCTTCCTTGATTCTGCAATCAGCTGACAAAACCACCATGCCCGCCTATGTAGCACAAAGACTTTGCAGCGCCGCCTTGGAGCCCTTTGCGGGAGCCAACAACAACAATGCTACTGCATGGATTCAGTCCGCCCAAAGCAAGTTGGCTCAGATGGAGTGCCCACAGCGTTTTTGGATTGCGGAGATTTCCATTTGTATGACCCATGACGCTGGCACTTGGTACAACAAGTAAATAAAGAGCACACCAACAAGAACTGGGACACCTTCAAACAGGACTTCTTGGCAAGATTTGTGCTTAAGGATATGGCACTCATGATCATACGCCAAGTAAAGAACCTAACACAGACAGGCATCATTAAAGAACTTACCTGCGCCTACGAGGAACTCTGTCTCTGCGCCCCATCCACCATGGCCTTTGACACTCCAGAAACACACCTCATGTACTATGACACTCTCAAGTCACACGTAATGAGACATGTGAACCTGGACCAAGTTACCAACCTACAAAGCCTGTACTGTGAAGCAGAAAAAGCAGAACAAACCTCCAATGCTCTGCACAAGGCACAGACAGGAAAACAGGAGAGACCCAAGGACTCACATTCAGGTGGGCGCTCCTTACAACCACCTCCTGGAGTTAATGGTAACAAAAACAACCACAAACCCACGGGATCAAGTGGGAATGGGAATGGAAATAACGGCCAATCAAATTGTACCCATTTCTGTGCCAACACCACCCAAGGCAACCAAGATGAGGGAAAAGCCCGTGGAGAGCACTAAGTAAGCCAAGCTCTCCCCACACAACTTCTGACTTGCCCAACAATGAATACTGACCCAAGGACGTGGACCAATTCCCAATGATCCAAGTGCCCTCGGAAGACCCGGTGCTATACACCATTGCAAGACATCCCAATAAATTGATGTCTTACCCTTTCTGCTTTTGCATTTACACAGGCTCAGCTCTCTTGGACTTGGGCACAGATCAAACCTTAGTCAACAGCAGCTTTGTGGATAAATTCAAGCTGGCCACTAATCCTTTGTGGATTAAAAACGTGGTCCTGGCTGATGAACATCACATTGCTGTGACAAAAGAAACTGCTACCTTCTACGTCATGCTTGAGAACCTCCACTCCACCATCCAAGGTCCCGTCATTGACTTCCCTAAGTTTGACATTGTACTGGGACTAGACTGGTTACAGAAAAACAACCCCCACGTGGACTGGGCAACCTCAGTGTTGACCATCAAGCGTGAAGGTGTCAACCACCAAATCTACCCGGACTCTGTAGACCAACTCCTATGAGACCACGTCTTTGTATGCATCACAGAGACTTTGGACGAGAAGGAAAGCCTGAAAGCAATTGACTGGGACTCCTGCCAGTATGAAATCATATACTTCAAGGATCATCAGGACACCTCCACGCCGCAAGACTGCAACATTGTGGCCCGTCACCCAGAAATCTTTAAGGAACCGTTACCTGGGCTACCCCCTGAGAAACACATCCAACACTCTATTCAACTCAAGGGGGCGTACCCAAGGCACACCCCATTTACAGGTTGACCCCAAACAAGGACAACACCCTGCGCGCCTATCTCAAGGAAGCACTGGAAAAAGGACTTATCTGTACCTCACAGTCTCCCTTTGGGGCCGCCGTATTTTTTGTGGCTAAAAAAGATGGTACCTTACACCTGGTCACAGACTACCGCGCCTTGAACAAAGTCACCATCAAGAATTTTTACCCCTTACCACTAGTTGACAATCTCTTTGACACCTTGGGAGGAGCCTCTGTCTTCTCCAAGATTGACCTAACTGCAGGTTACAATCAGATTCTTATCAAGGAGGAAGACATCCCCAAAACAGCCTTCCACACCAAGTACAGTTTCTACAAATGTGTGGTACTCAACTTTGGCATGACCAATGCCCCGTCCACCTTTGTAACCTTCATGAACAAAGTGTTTGTGCCACACATAGGCAGACACGCCCTCGTGTACCTGGACGACATCATTGTCTACAGCCCCTTGGTAGAGCATCATCACAAGGACCTGGAGGAAGTCTTTGCAACCCTGGCACAACACAAACTGTTGGCCAAGCCCTCTAAATGCCAGTTCTTCCGGGAGCAACTACCCTTCTTGGGACACATAGTCTCAAAGGACGGTATCAAGCCCAACAGTCAGAAGATACAAGCCATCTGCAAAATGCCACCTCCCAGGACAAGTCAGAACTACGCACCTTCTTGGGAATGGTGGCCTATGTACAATGTTTCATACCTGACTGTGCGTCTTGACCGCCCCCTTGTCCGCCATAACAGGCGCCAAGTCCAAGTTTGTGTGGACCCTCCAATGTGACCTCTGTTTTAGACGCCTCAAGGAGAAACTCACAACAGCTCCCATCTTAGAATACCCCAAACAAGACAGGGAATACCAGATGGAAACTGACGCTTCAGATGCATCCATTGGGGGAGAACTATAAATTAAGAATAGTGATGGTGATTTCCTGTCTGTAGCCTACAAGTTGTGCAAACTGACGGATGGTGAGTGTCAATACCCAATCCACGACAAAGAACTGTTGGCCATTGTACACTGCCTAGTCAAATGGCGCTGTTACCTGGAACGTCAGGAAGAATTCACAGCACTAATCAATCATAAGTTGCTCATCTATTTCAAGACACAAGCAAACCTGTCACACCACCAAGCGCGGTGGATGGAAATCTTAGAAAGGTTTAACATGCTCATCCAATATAAGCCCAGGACCAAACTTGCCATGGCAGACGCCCTGTCCTGCCTGTATGTCTGCGCTTCTAGGGGAGAGAATGAGCTTGACCCAGACTGGCCTCTCCTAGTGCTCTGTACAAAAGATGAAGGGTTCCCCGCAGGCACAACCAATATCACCAAAGAAACGGTCATCAAGAATGAACACCTCATTGCTGATGTATAAGGGACTCTCCACAGAAAGATGTCGGATGGCACAACCATTCCCTACATTCTCACACATCAACGAGTCAATACCATTCTTTGCTACCACAGAGATCTTGGACACACTAAGAGCCAAAATCTATATGAATTCCTAAAACATAAAGCCTGGTGGCCAACCTTATACCGCAATGTCCAGGAAGTGCTAGAACAGTGTGAGGTCTGTGAAAAGTTTGCCAAGAGCAAAACCCCGCCTAAGTCTGTACTCCCCATTCAAACCCAACTACTGTTCAAGGTATGGGCTCTGGACATTGTGGGCCCCATGCCAGGAAAGCACAACAACAAAAAATACATCATCACAGCCATCAATTTTGCGACAAGGTGGCCAGTAGCCCAAGCGGTGAAATTGCACACTGTTAACAACGTCCAACAATTCATTGGCAAAGAAATAATCAGTAAGTTTGGAAATCCAGAGCTCCTGATAACCAATGGGGGCAAAGAATTGACCTCCAAAAACACCAATGTGTACCTTGCCAAAAATGAGGTCAAACACACCGTCACAACACCATATCATCCACAGGCCAATGGACGTGTAGAGTGACTAAATGGCAGTTTTGTGCAAGCCTTGGCCAAACTCACTGCCAGGAGACCTGAAGACTGGTATAAGCAGCTACCAACTGCATTACTTGTATGCCAAACCCAAGTGAACAGATCCACAGGGAAAAGCCCATTTGAACTGGTATACGGCACACAGCCTAATATCATTCAAGCATTGACAGGACCTAAACTGGAAATCCCAAGTCAAGTCCCCCCTTGCTCTGATCCTCAGGTAATAGAGGCCAATAGCAAACAAGCAATCAAAGAAAAGGAATGCTTACAAAAGAACTTCATTCCCATCTGTCAAAGACATAAAGTCAGGGACAAAGTCTGGGTCATGAATGTTGACAAAAGCAAACTACAACCCAAAAAAGTAGGGCCAGTGATAATCCTAAAGGTAAACAACAATAACACTTACCTTGTGCAAGGACTTGGGAAACGCAAACAAGACAAGACGTTACACCACAAGCGCCTACAACCTTGCAAAGCAAGACAGAAACAACAAGAAAATGCCCTGTCTGCCACCAAATAACAACTGGTTCAATATGGCGCCCGGGCTCCTGACAACCTCCCTGACAACCTGCCTCCAGAGGAGGCCGACCTTCAGCCAGGGGGGTGTTGAAACCGCAGTCCCAACCCGCCAGCAAAGTTCCAACCAAGTGGGTTTGTGACCCACAATACAATTACCCGGGCACTCAAAGCCAGACCCAGAAGACAACTCGGATTACCAAATCAATCAACATGAACAAATGATGATCCCTCATGGTAGATACCTCAATTTGGCGCTTGACTCATTAACAGGATCAAGCCACCCCCTCTTCTATTCAGCCGTGTGATTGCCAATCATGTCCCTTCTATCCATTGATTAACAATAGCTATATAATCACTATCTCACAATAAAGATTATTATCAATCCTTATAATGTTTTTCCCCTTGTAACTCTGCTAAAACAGTACAGTTTGACAGTGGCATTTTGCAGATGGCTTGTATCTTCTGGCTGTTGGGTTTGATGCCGTCTTTTGAGACTATATGTCCCAAAAAGGGTAGTTGCTCTCAGAAGAACTGACATTTGGAGGGCTTGGCCAACAGTTTGTGTTGTGCCAGGGTCGCAAAGTCTGCCTCCAGGTCTTTGTGGTGCTGTTCCACCAAGGGGCTGTAGACAATAATATTGTCCATGTATACTAGTGCTTGTTTACCTATGTGTGGCGCAAACACTTTGTTCATGAAGGTTACAAAGGTAGACAGGGCGTTGGTCATGCCAAAGTTGAGTACCACACATTTGTAGGAACCGTACTTAGTGCAGAAGTCTGTCTTGGGGATGTCTTCCTCCTTGATGCAAATCTGGTTGTAGCCTGCAGTTAGATCAATCTTGGAGAAGACGGAGGCTCCTCCTAAGGCGTCAAAGAGATTGTCAATTAACAGTAATGGGTAACAATTCTTAATGATGACTTTGTTTAAGGCGCAGTAGTCTGTGACCAGGCGTAAGGTACCGTCCTTTTTAGCCACAAAAAATACAGCAGCCCCAAAGGAAGACTGTGAGGGGCGGATAAGTCTTTTTCCCAGTGCCTCCTTGAGATAGGTGCGCAGGGCGTCATCCTTGTTTGGGTCAGCCTGTAAATGGGGTGTGCCTTGGGTACAGCCCCTTTGAGTTGGATTGAGTGTTGGATGTGTTTCTCAGGGGGTAGACAAGGTAACGCCTCCTTGAAGATTTCTGGGTGCCAGGCCACAATGTTGCAATCTTGCGGTGTGGAGGTGTCCTGGTGGTCCTTGAAGTGTATGATTTCATACTGGCAGGAGTCCCAGTTGATTGCTTTCAGGATTTCCTTCTTGTCCAAAGTCTCTGTGATGTGTACAAAGATGTGGTCTTGTAGGAGTTGGTCTATAGAGCCTGGGTAGATTTAGTGGTTGATACCTTTACGCTTGATGGTCAACACTGAGGTTGCCCAGTCCACGTGGGGGTTGTTTCTCTGTAACCAGTCTAGTCTCAGTACAATATCAAATTTAGGGAAGTCAATGACGGGACCTTGGATGGTGGTTTGGAGGTTCTCAAGAATGAAAAAGAAAGGGGCAGTTTCCTTTGTCATGGCAATGTGGTGTTCATCAGCCAGGACCGCGTTTTTAATCCGCAAAGGATTAGTGGCCAGCTTGAATTTATCCACAAAGCTGCTGTTGACTAAATTTCATTCTGCACCCAAGTCCAAGAGTGCTGAGCCTGTGTAACTGCAAAAGCAGAAAGGGTAAGACATCAATTTATTGGGATGTCTGGCAATGGTGTACAGTACCAGGTCTTCCGAGGGCACTTGGATAATTGGACATTGGTCCACATCCTCGGGTTGGTATTCATTGTTGGGCAAGTCAGGAATTGTGTGGGGAGAGCTTGGCTTGCTTAGTGCTCTCCCCGGGCTTTTCCCTCATCTTGGTTGCCTTGGGTGGTGGTGACACAGAAATGGGTACAATTTGATTGGCTGTTATTTCCATTCCCATTTTCATTTGAACCTGTGGGCTTGTGGTTGTTGTTGTTGTTGTTGCCTCCAGGAGATGGTTGAGAGGAGCGCCCGCTTGGATGGGAGTCCTTGGGTCTTTCTTGTTTCCCAGTCTGTGCCTTGTGTAGAGCGTTGGATGTTTGTTCCACTTTTTCCGCTTCACAGTACAGGCTTTGCAGGTTGGTAGCCTGGTCCAGGTTCACATGTCTCATCACGTGCAACTTGAGAGCGTTGTAGTACATGAGTTGTGTTGCTGGGTTGTCAAAGGCCATGTCAGATGGGGCGCAGAGACGGAGTTTCTTGTAGGCGCTGGTGAGTTCCTTCACGGTGCCTGTCTGGGTTAGGTTCTTTACTTGGTGTATGATCATGAGCGCCGTATCCTTAAGTATGAATCTTGCCAAGAAGTCCTGTTTGAAGGTGTCCCAGTTCTTGTCAGTGTGCTATTTGTGCCACTTGTTGCACCAGGTGCCAGTGTCATGGGTCAGACAAATGGAAATCTCCGCAATCCAAAATTGCTGTGGGCATTTTATCTGAGCCAACTTGCTTTGGGCGGACTGGATCCATGCGGCAGCATTTTTATTGTTGGCCCCTGCAAAGGGTTCCAAGGCGGCGCTGTGAAGTCTTTGTGCAACATAGGCGGGCATGGTGGTTTTGTCAGCTGGTTATGAAATCAAGGAAGGCGTCTGAAAGAACCCTTGGGCGGACAGGGCGTTGAAGGCGGGTAGCGGGATCACCGTGTTTTGGTAGAGAACAAAACCATCAGGTATCTTGGTACCAGGAGTATACGGAGTCCAGTCGGGCAGGAGGCCAGACATAATTCTGTTGAGGATTTGTTGGCTGCAGCGTGTGCGGGCAACAGGCAGAATTTTTCAAGATAAGGTAGGATGGAGAACCTACCTGTGCTACCAATGCTGTAACTGTGCTGTTTTAGCAGAGTTACAAGGGGAAAATATTTAGAGGATTGATAATAATCTTTATTGTGAGATAGTGATTATATAGCTATTGTGAATCAATGGATAGAAGGGACATGATTGGTGATCACACGGCTGGATGGAAGAAGGGGGTGGCTTGATCCTGATAATTAGTCAAGCGCCAAATCATGATATCCACCGTGAAGGATCATTGTCTGTTCCAGTTGATAGATTTGGTAATTTGAGTTGACTTCCTAGTCTGACTTTGAGTGACCGGGTAATTGGATTGAGGGTCACAAACCTGCTTGGTTGGAACCTTGCTGGCGGGTTGAGCCTGTGGTTTTGACAACATAGACAGTAGAATCACTTGTCACAAGCATGAGTGGGGCAAGTGAGTTGCGCAGAATCAGGAAACCAAACAATTTTATTTCCTAATTTGGAGCCAGAGTCATTTTGAAAGGCAAAAGCAAATGAGAGATATTTGTCCTCAAAATAACCCATTGAAGGCAAAATCAAAACATGGTGAATGGCGGCATTCACAACAGCAATCATCCTAAAGGTAAACAAAAATAACACTTACCTTGTGCAAGGACTTGGAAAACGTAAACAAGACAAGGTCCTCCACCATGATTGCCTGAGACCCTGCAAGGCAAGAAAAAGACAATGTGAGACCTCCCTACCTGCCACAGAGCAACAGTTAGTCCAGTATGACGCACAGGCTCCTGACAACCTCCTTGACAATCTGCCCCATAGGAGGCTGACCTTCAGTCTGGGGGTGTCAAAACAGTAGGCTTGACCCGCCAACAAGTTTTTGAGTAAGCAGGTTTGTGACCTGCAACCCAATTACCCAGTCACTCAAAGCCAGACTAGGAAGTTAACTTGAATTTCCAAATCCAACAACATGAACAGATGATGATCCCTTATGGTGGATACCTTGTTTTGGTGCTTGGCTCATTACCAGGATCAAGTCATCCTCTTCACCATCCCACTGTGTGATCAACACTATCATGTTCCTGTTATCCATGACTCACATTAACTATATAATCATTATCTCTCAATAAAGAATATTATCTAGTTTCTAAATATTTTCCCCTTTGAACTGCTAAAACTACACAGTTACAACAATATACTTACATTTTATATTATTTTTATTTATAAAAATTTTTACAATTCCTTTTTAGCACACAATTTTTGCAAAATAAATCCTGTATAAGGTTTTCCTAAAAGCAAAATAATATATGTTAATAAAATACACCTCTAAGTTGTACATTAACCATTTAATTTTTCTTTAATTTAATTTTTATATTTATTTATTAGGAGTGATATAAATATTTTTGTGTAATCCAGTATCAAGTGTTTGGGATAGCCTCAGATGCCTAATAAAAAATAATATAAATAAATACATTACAAACCTTCATTGATGGTCCTGCTGAATATGATTGTGGGCTTAGAAGCTTCTAAATATAAAATGATAATTTATAAATCTTAAATAATAAATTATATAATACAAAAAAGTTGGACACACTAAGCCATTACAGTAGTTTTAAAAGCTATGGCGACAACCAAAAATACCTCAGATTTAAACAAAATTATTTCATATTTAAACAAAATCCAAGTTGCACAAGATTCAGCATTCAATTAATTTATAAAATTTCAGTAAATAAATGGACTGTCAAACAAAAAATGAAATTTCACTAGCCCATTATACAAAATTATATCAAACATCAAGCGGTGTAGTTCAAACCACAAACAAAATGAACTGAAGCAACAAGTGAAATGGATGGATGCTGTTCTGGAGTATATTATAATCCAATCAGGATTCATATGAGGCACCAACAGAAGAGCTAAAACAAAACAAAACTTGAGCAATCTAGAAGCGAGATTACACAAGCACAAAACAAAATGAACTCACACAAGATGTGTAGTATGAGCAGCCTAAAATAGAAAAATAACAGTATAACAGCCAATCAACAGCTATCCAATTTAGGAACAGAGGCATTTTATTCATTTTCATGGCTCCAGATTTGTATGAAAAGGTTTTGAGAACCTTCCAAATATGGACTCAAGATTACAATAAAAATAAATCATAAAATTTTAAAATTTCTACTTTTAGTGATTTTATCCTAGTTTTTTTACAATGGTTTTTCCAAGCAATATCTTTGACAGAGCCAGCAGCCAAGCCAGCTTTAATGGAGGCAAGGCTCAGAACGTGGAGGCACCTGTTTACATCCAAGCCTTTGAGGTGGGTAACAAGGAAGCTGACCTGTATCTGACCACCAACCCCTATGGCTTTGACTTGTTTGAGAGTCACTTAGTGTCTAGCTCTGCCCCTGCTCCCATACCCACCCCTGCACAAGCTGCCCACCAACCAACCAATCAGGATGGCAACCTTGATTTGGAACAACTTCCTGCCACTGGCCAACCTGTCCCCCCTACAGCCAATCAGGCTTCAGCTCCCCCAGCCCAGCGCCCCAAGTAACAAATCATCACTGCCCAAATTCTTCAAGAAATTGTGGCACTCAGCCTGCAGGGTCTGTCCTGGGATCAGATTGCCGCCCAGTTGCAATTTACCTGAGCTACTTTCATGCGGGAATTCAACAACCTGATGAACAGGGGGAATCTGATTGGGATGGCTAAGAAGCCCAAGAAGCCTTCAAGTCACAAATATCTGAGGCATACCCAATCATGCTTGACCTCCTCCAGTGGGATCCCAAGCTTCCCTTGACCCAGGTCTGGACGCAGCTTGCACACCATAACATATGGGTCTCCAAGCGCATGGTGCAGCTCTGGATGTATGGGAAGGTGGCTTCCATACGGGTTCTTACCAATTTTGCCGGCTGTCACAGCCCATACTAGAGTTGGCTGGACTCCCACAGGGGAGGCAGGCCGGGCCTGAAAGGCCATGTACACAATAGGCGCTATGCGGACCAGGTAGTTTAGAGCGGTGGTTAGGGGGCGCCAACTCCTAGTATGGGGCACAACTTGGTCAGCCAGCCCCAATACTGTTATGTAGAAGAACCCCAGCTTGCTGAAGTCCTGAGTGGTAGGCGCGTCAGGGAGAGGAGGGCATTTGGAATATCCTTCATTACTGGTGGTAAATCCAGGTGATAGGGATGGAAATACTCCAGGTCAAGGGCGCAGGGCAGTTTGGCAAGGACAACAGGAGTATGGCTGGGAGGATATGGGTATGCAAGTTTGTATTGAGTAGTGGATTCACAAATAAATGCAAAGAGAATAATTAAATTTGAGCAAAAATAGACAATTCCTGCAATAAGATAATAATTTCTGGGCATAAACTCGCTTTATTAAGATTTCAACAGTGAGGAGGGCTTTGCCCCCTCACTACTTATACTTACAGATGATTCTGTGGCCTTTTGTGCCACCAGAGAACTGATGGCATCATTTGGAGTTGGATTTGCAATTTTAACCGGAATTTGTGTGCTTGGCCAAGAGGGTGAGATCTTGTTGGCTGCTATAGCATGAACCTTTTGAAATTTGCAGCATGGCAAGTTGCTACAGTTATTTTTGGCTCCCGCAGTGAGTCAATTGACCAATCACGCTCCTGATGTATCATTTCCCAATAGGTAGGTGGCCCAAATTCAATAACAGGCTCAATGCCAGGGATTTGAGGCTTGTGTGTCTCTTTAATCCTGGGCCATTTGCTAGTCAAAAGGGGGGCATTTTGCCCTGGAAAGTGCTTTGTGGGGGTTTCTAAGCTTCATGTTTAATCACCTCTAAGGAGGCCAGCTGACTGTCCAGGGCACTCTGGGCCCTGACACTGGTGACCAATGGTATAGCGCTGAGGATTTCCTGTATGACACCGCCATTGAATCAACCCTGGTCCAATGCCTGACTAGTCTAACTGATGATGTCATGTTCATCTCCTATTACAAGCTATCAATAGCTTTTGATGATTTTGGCAAGCAAGGAAAATCCACTGCCAAGAATAAAAGGAAGAAGATCAAGAAGGGGACGTTCATTGGTGCATTTCTGACTGTTTCAGCCAAGGGTTTTGTCTACTATTGTACAAATCCAGATTTCATCAATGGGTACTCATACGGCCACATCCTTGGTGGATTAATCAACTCCTGGGATGGCTCAAATTCCAAGTACTGGGTTTTCTTGAGCCACCAGATGGAGGGTAGCTCCACCACCCTTGAGGCCATCCAGGGGCGCGGGCACCAGGCCTCAGTCTACCCTGCCGGCCATTCAGACGTCCATCTGGCTGATGTTGTCTTCTTTAACATGGGATCCACATTACGGGAGTGCTGCCCTCAGGCTTTTAACAACCTCTATCTTGGGGTCCTTGACCGCAATTCTCTCTTTGGTCACCAAATGGTGGCTGGCTTGTTTGCGCAAATGGTTTTCCATGTGAACATGGGCAACCAATCACATAAGGATAAGCGCCTTCCACCTTGGGCCACTGCCATCTACCAGCCCATCCAGCCAATGACTGATGAGGAATACAATGAGTGTTATATGGCAGCCATCATGCAAAATCCTCCTGCCTCTACTCCTGCCACCAACACCCCTAACCTGCAAGCCCAACCCACCCAATCCCAGACCCCCCAGGCCAGCACTGCCTCTACGTCTTCCTTCCCGTGTTATTCTGCCTCCTAGGCATCACTCTCCCCCGCCCCAATAAACCCCTGTCACCAAACATTTTCTATTTATATTATCAGTATTTTGAATTTCAATTGTTCATGTTCTCTTTGTTTATAGTTGGTTTTATTCTTTATGTTCAGCTTATTTCTATAAAATCATATATTTACTATGTTGTGTATCTAGATCCAGAACACGGTTATTTTTAGCAACCAAACACTGCCCCTTGTGAAAATATTAACAACTAATTTGGTGATCAGCTAAATTTGAATTAGAAAATTATAGGTTAAATGTGTTTAGATAAAGTTGTTACTGATTCAAATTCAAAATCTTAATGATAACCTTTAAGCCAATCAGGAGCCAAGTGATAAAGTGCTTGTTGTGACATAAAGGGTCTTTCAATAATTCTTTGGTGCATGTGTGCTAATCAATATGAGATCTGGATGTTTTGCCATTGTACGCCATTGCCGCTGGGGCAAGTTGTTGATAGACTAGTGCCAAATCAGCTACTGGGTTAGCACTATTCTATCAACAACTTGCCCCAGTGGCAATGGCGTACAATAGCAAAACATCCAGCCAATCATATTAATTAGCGCACATGCACCAAAGAATTATTGAATGACCCTTTATATCACAACAATCACTTTATCACTTGGCTCCTTATTGGCTTAAAGTTTATCATTAAGGGTTTGGATTTGGATCAGTAACAACTTTATCTTAAAACAGTTAACTCTATAATTTTCTAATTCAAATTTAGCTGATCACCAAATTGTTGTTAATATTTTCACAAGAGGCTATTTCAAGCGCCAAAAATAATATAGTAATCAAGGAAACAATGCCAACACAAAGAAAACAACACATATTGAGATGTATGTAAAACATATACAAAATGGGTAAAAAGATGAGATAATATAGTAGATGGAAAAAAAGGAATAAACAAAGAGGCAACAGTATCAAAATAATACAGAATTTATTGGGGGCAAAAGCTATAAAAACATATGGAAAGGTTAGTAAAAAAATCAAATGAGAGAACTCAAAGACCTCGACTTGGCAATTGCCAAAATAAAGGACATTGACCGCAAGGTCAAAGCCAAAGTGAAGTCTGCCATCCTCACTGGAGACAAAATAAAAAAGGTTTCTGCAAAGGCACTAATGTCAAAAATGCCAGACACCCCAGAAGGCCATCAAGCGTCTTCTCAACATCCAGAAGACAGTGGTGGAGGGCCTGCAATTTAAGGCATACAATCTTTCTGTGCCGTCTGTCTGGGTTGATGACCTGGAGATGTATGAACATCTCAAACCCGCCAAATGTGCCAGGGAAGAGGATACCAAATTGCCAGCGCAATTGATTGCGCCAAGAATGGGCAAGTTGGCCGAGGCTGCGGGCAAGGAAGAAACACAAGAAGATAGCCTAAAAAAATTAATAAATTTTCAAACTGCTTACATTTTTTTCTTAGAAAACGTAGACAGTGAACTCCGCCGGGTCCTGGTCCCTTTTGTCCCCCCACCTTCTATACCAACTATGCCACTAATATGGCCAATCAATTGTTTATGTTCCCCCTGTTGTGTGGGAGCTGGAGGACCGTATGCACAGGTCCTTTCCAATGTTGCAGGAGGCGTTGGCAGAACTTACACATGCCAAGGGGGCATCCAAGTGGGAAGTTACTGCCTACAAAGATGCCCAACTGTCCGCCTGGACCCGGTTAACCTCAGTGGAGTTTACTGTGTAAACTCCATTGAGCTTGTTTGGGACATCCTGGAAACGCTCCCATTCAAGAATGTACCAGAGATGAGCCTAGTTCATGCAGCTGCTTGCTTCCCGTTGGAGCACACCCTGTCTTACCTATTGGAGATCTTTGGGCGCGCGGTGGGCAAATTGGCTGTTGCAGACGCAACAGCCATCAAGAAGACAAAAATCTTCCTTGCCAACTTTGGGTTGGCCTGGAGTGCCAACGAGACGGGGCTCCCTGCAGCCATGGAGCTGACCTTTGCAAAGACCAGGCACAACAAGAAGATCAGTGTGGTCTATAATAAACATGTGAGTTCACGGAAGCCTTTTCTGGGAAAAGGCTTCATCTGGTTGTTTACCTGGGGTTCCTATTCTACTTTGAGATGGGCGCGTCTGTAGAGAACCTGGACGGGGTCCTTCTGGGAATCAACGAGGCTTGGCTTGTACTTGATAGGAAGAAGGTCCCCCTGGATACAACTTGGTGGACCATGTAATCCAAGATGCCCTGGTCCTGGCAGGGATTTAGGGTTTGCAGCCCCGCCTGAAAAGCTGCTCCTCAGTTTGCACCTTACCCTACGCCCCTTCACCAGCAGGAGGGAGTTTTTTAATAAGGGTGTATCCACTGTCCACAGTGTGGTGGTGGAGGTTGTGTGCCACTTCCATTGCGGGGTGGGTACATACCAAAGAACCCACTACAGGCGCACACAATAAAAATATGATTCCAATAAATTTTATTACAATTTATAGTATTTTTATTATAATAAATTTTTATAATTTTTATTTCAGCAAACCAGTTTTGAAAATATATTGCAGAAACAGTTTTAATAAGAGCATAAAATTATATGTTAATAAAATAAATTCCAACTTGTACATTTTACATTTAATTTTTAAAACTAAATTTATATTTATTTGACCAAAGTGGTTTAAATATTTTTGCGTAATCCAGTATTGAGCATTTGGGATTACCTCAGATGGAATAATAAAATAATATATAATAAAAAAATAAATTACTTACATTTATTATGGGTCTTCTGAATGTGATTGTGGGTGTGGAAACATCTAAATATAAAATGATAATTAATAAATCTTGAATAGTAAATAAGAGAATATAAAAAATTGGACATGATAAGCCTTTAATTGATTGGCTGTTTGGCTAGGCACGCAGGGATGAACGAATCAGTGTGGCCATAGAATTTGGCCACAGTCTCAGCTGGGAGGGTGTGGATCCCAGCCTGCAGCAAATTAAACAGGCCCTCGGTCCCAGTTGGGGTTCCTTGCCTGATGACTTGCTTGAGCCACCCAAATACTTCCTCAATGGGATTTAGGAAGGGCAAATAGGCAGGGAGGAAGAGAAGGCGTAAATTTGCTGTGGTCAATTGCTGGGGGCCCACAGCAATGCTGGTGTCAATCATTGGGAATTCCTTGAGAATATCAGCCACTTTGTGGAGACCAACGTTGTCCAACACAATGATATTGGTGAAGCCAGGGCCCGTGTGCCTCAGGTGCTCCTGGACCAATTGGAGAAATGATAGAAAGGCCCTGCTGTTATGCAAACCCAATATCATTTGGTAGAGATAAACCCCCTTTGGACCAAGGAGAGCCACCATTGAGTAGGTCGTGTTGCAGACTGCAGCACACCAAGCCATCCCGTCATTGGAGCCTTTGGGGACATAGCCATACCCATTGTGCATTGACGAGGCAAATGCTGATTTGTCAATATAATAAAATTTGACTGTCCCCTTGGCTTTGAGGGCAGTGTACACCTCTGCGTAGTTTTTCCGGACGTCAATGTTGGCTGGGCTGTTTCTGTTGTAGGGGGATACCCCAAGCTTTTTTCAAGAAAATCACATTCCCTTCACCAGATGGTAGTAAAAGGAAATTGAGGCCTCAATCCCAAAAGTAGATTTAAACATGGCCTGTATATTTGCCAGTGCAAGATGGCAGTCCCGGGTGATCCACTGATGGATTGCTCATTTGTGCTCCTTGGTGAGCATGGTAGAAACATGCAAGGATTTCTCTGCGGCAAGGACACAACCAGTATTGATGAATTTATGGAAGGTCATGCTGGTGTATTTGGGATCCACTCCAACAATGGCCGCAGCCGCCTTGTAATCACCCAATTCCTGCATTAGCTTAAGCAGGATGATGTGTTTGATGTTGGGGATGCACTTCTGAGCGGGCTTTTTAGTGGTGGGGATTGACTTGTTGGCATTGGGCACAACAAAGGGCATAGGTACCTTGGTATAGAAGGCTACAACTTTTTTAACACCAGCTGTCCCTCATTGGTTTGATAGAACTCAGGCTCCTTGTCATCCTCCTGATTGCCATCACTGACGTAGGGCTTGTAGCTAGTATAAAGTACAGGCTTCACCTTCTCCAGCATGGCTGATGGGACCGACTCTTGCCGGTACACAACGTCAAAAACATACAAAGTAAGTCTACCTCCTTGTTTCTAACTGTTTTTGTTGTGATAAACTTGGTTGGCTTCCGGGTCAGCTTTGGGACCCAAGGGTTTATGCTCCGCACCCTAGCAGCTTGTGTTCCTTGAACTGGCTGTGTCTTTGCAGCATCACTATGAAACTCTCCCCTCCTGTCTCCTCCTTGAGTAGGCACTTGGGTTGCACTAACTCTATTCTTTGACCTGTGGGGGCAACCGCAACTGTGGCGCACAACAGGTACAATGGTAGTCTGTTGCTGTGTTCCTTCCATTTTGAGAATTTAATAAAATATCAAATAAATTTCAATTATGTTATTCCCTATTATTAATTTTTGCTTTCATATGAATATGGATATTCAATTAAAGTTTTTCCCACCCAATATCCCAATTATAGATTTTTTATTTCTTAATTAGTTGTTTCTGGTTTTACAACGCACATTTTAGAATACCCCAAAAAATCCCCACCCATTTTCCCAGATTTTACTGCCAAATTCAAACACCCAACACAATATTTTTAAAATTTATGTTTCAGATCTCGTGTCTTATTTTAGATACCTTGGTTTCATTCATGATTACAATCCATTGCACACATTGTGTGAGTCATTTTGTTTATGTAGTAAGTTGCTATTGTGTTTTGTTTTTGGTTTGCGTTTTGACACACCTTGCTTGGGTGTATTTTGTCACTGATTCACATAGTAAACATATGTACACCGAAAGTCAACTCACACCATTTTGTTTGTGAACTAATGTATTTTGGATTGTATTTTGAATGGTTTTGCTTTGTGTGTGAGCCCTTTGTTGCTGTGTTGACTCATTTTGCCCATTAACGCCAATAAACCCTGTTAACAGAGTGTATATTTTAACCTGAGAGTTGGATTTTGTTTAAATCTGAAATTGTTTTGTTTAAATCTGAGGTATTTTTTGTTGTTGCCATAGCTTTTAAAACTAAAGTAATTGATTGGCTGTTTGGCAAGGCAGGCAGGGATAAACAAATCAGTGTGGCCATAGAATTTGGCCACAGTCTCTGTGAGAGAGGGGGCTAAACTAACTAAGTTTGGCTCCCATCTGGGAGAAACAAACCACCAGGATGCTGCCCAGTGGAGAACTGGGATAGCTGCTCAAAGGGGGACCACAGAGAGGACCCAGGGGATAGCTGAGGAAAATACACATTCAATTCCGTCAGCACTAGGCCTGTAAGCAACCAGGGAGTACAGGTGGAAGTGGGAGGGGACTTCATAGGTACTTGGAGAGGTGCCAAGCCACTCTTCTCCAGACCAAGAGGGGAGGCACCAATGTCCCCTTGCCCACAAGAACAGGCGGGGCATAATCCACAACCTCTAATTCCAGGTCATTGCAAGTCAGGCTCTTGACCACAGCCCCTCCAGAGAACAGGAGGCCACTGGGGAGATTCAAGAGGGTGTAAGGATCCTCACCCACAAGCTGCGCAGAAGAGGAGATTTTAAACCACAAATTGGATGAGGTCGTCCACAAAAGCAACAGGAACAGAGCCAAGGAAAACACCACAAAATTCAGCACTGGGAGTATCTTAGTTGGATTCTCTACAAAATTTGGGCAAAGTAGGAGGATTTGTTGTAGGTTAAAACAATAAAATTTAGTCAAACAGGGGAACCCACAAACAAGAAACCAGGCAGGAAATAGCAGGAAGGTCTTGTGCAGCTGGGTGATGATCTTGGGTGGCTTTTTAAACAAAGCAAAAGCAAAAGCGGGTTCAAAACAAAGAAATCAAAGAAAAAATCAAGATGAAAGTAGGTTTTTATAATGAATTTAACTAAGACTTTTAAACTTGAGCGTAAGCTTCAAAAGCAAAAGCAAAAACAAAGACAACTATACACTAGAGCTTGTTTCAGGAGTCCCAGAAGAAGGACTGGGTTCAAAACGGGTTGGCAAAAGGTAAGGTTTAAAGAGAAGACTAACACTTTAAAATCTCTAGGCAATAGGAACTCAAACAGAGATCCAATCAAACTATGAATTTTTAAAAACAAGTGCAACAAACCCAAAACTTTAATAAATTGAAGAATTGACAAGCAGGGGACTCAAAGTCCCCTGGCATTGTTAAAAGGGGTGGGTTGGCAGGCAGTAATCACCTGACCTCACGTGTTACATCTGATTTGCTAAGGGAGAAATTTTGCTAGCCAGGGCCATGGGGACTGGAGGGTTTCAAGGTAATTTCCGCAGCTTCACCTGATTGGCTGGATGACATCCCAACCATTTCAGATTCAGTTGACTTTTAGAGCATTGATGTGTTGTCTTTTGATTGGGCATTCCTGATTGTTTTTAAAAGAGGGCGGCACCATGCTAACAAATAATCCAAATTGATCAGTGTTTTCTCCCAAGCCGGGACAACCAAAGCCAGGGGATCCGCAGGGTACGCCAGGACAAATCTCTCATCAACAGTATGAGCTAAATCTCCTAGGAAATTGAGTGTCTTAGCCATGATTTTTGGGCCTTTTTTGGTGTGGCGGGTAAAAACAGTTTGGTCCAAGGCCAAAGGAGGCAGTGGATTTACAGTCTCAGCTGGGAGGGTGTGGATCCCGGCCTGCAGCAAATTAAAGAGGTCCTCGGTCCCAGTTGGGGTTCCTTGCTTGACAACTTGCTTGAGCCACTCAAAGACTTCCTCAATGGGATTTAGGAAGGGCAAATAGGCGAGGAGGAAGAGAAGGCATAAATTTGCTGTGGCCAATTGCTGGGGGGCCACTGCAATGCTGGTGTCAATCATTGGGGATTCCTTGAGAATATCAGCCACCGTATGGAGACCAACATTGTCCAGACAATTACGTTGGTGAAGCCCAGACTTGTGCGCCTCAGGTGCTCCTGGACCAATCAGAGGAATGATAGGAAGGTCTGGCTATTGTGAGATCACAATATTATTTGGTACAGCTTGACCCCCTTTGGACTGAGGAGAGTCACCATTGAATAGACTGTGGCGCAGACTGCAGCACGCCAAGCCATCCAGTCATTCAAGCCTTTTGGGACATACCCATTGCACATTGACGAGGAAAAAGCTGATTTGTCAATGTAGTATAATTTGACTGTCCCCTTGGCTTTGAGGGCAGTGTACACCTCTGCGTATTTTTTATGGGTCTCAATGTTGGTTGGGCTGTTTCTATTATAGGGAGATACCCCGAGCTTTTTCAAGAAAATTGCATTCCCTTCACCGGATGGTAGTAAAAGGAAACTGAAGCCTCAACCCCAAAAGTAGATTTAACCATGACCTGTATATTTTTCAGCTCAAGATGGCAATCTCAGGTTATCCACTGGTGGATTTCCCATTTGTACTTCTTGGTGAGCATGGTGAAAACGTGCAAGGATTTCTCCGCGGCAAGGACTCAGCCAGTATCAATGAACTTGTTGAAGGTCTTGCTGGCATACTTGAGATCCACTCCAACAATGGCCGCGGCCGGCTTGTAGTCACCAGATTCACACATTAGCTTAAGCAGGATGATGTGTTTGATGTCAGGGATGCGCTTCTGGGCAGGCTTAGTGGGCTCAGATGAGCTGGGATCCTGATTGATGACAGGCTTTCAAGGTATGGGTACCTTGTTGTAGAAGGCTGCAACTTTCTTTAGCACTAACTGTCCCTCATAAGTTCTGAAGAACTCAGGCTTCTCATCCTCTTCCTGATTGTCATCACTGACATAAGGCTTGTAGCTAGTATCAAGTACTGGCTTAACCTTCTCCAGCATTGCTGACGGGACTGACTCTTGCCGGTACACAAAGTTAAACACATATGAAGTAAGTTCTAACTCATTGTTTCTAACCGTTTTTGTTGTGATAAACTTGGTGGGCTTCCGGGTCAGCTTGGGGACCTGAGGGTTTATGCTCCGCACCCTAGCAGCTTGTGCTCCTTGAACCGGCTGTGTCAGTACAGTGTCACTATTAGACTCTCCTCTCATGTCTCCTTCCTGAGTAGGCACTTGGGTTGCACTAACTATGTTCTTTGACCCACGGGGGCGACCGGGACCGCAGCGCACAACAGGTGCATTGTCACTCTGTTGTTGTGTACCTTCCATTTTAAAATTTAATATACTACTAAATGAAATTTAATAAAGTTACGCCCTGGTTTTATTTTTTGCTTTTATCTGAATATGGTGATTTAATTAGAGGTTTACACACCCAACATCCCAATTATAGATTTTTTATTTCTTAATTAGTTGTTTCTGGTTTTACAACGCACATTTTAGAATACCCCAAAAAATCCCCACCCATTTTCCCAGATTTTACTGCCAAATTCAAACACCTATCACAATGGTTTTAAAATTTATTTTTCAGATTATGTGCCCTATTTTAGATACCTTGGTATCATTCTTGATTACAATCCATTGCACAAACTGATTGAGTGATTTTGTTTACATAGCGAGTTGATATTGTGTCTTTTTTTGGATTGAGTTTCGACTCACCTTGCTTGGGAGTATTTCATCACCGATCCACATAGTAAACATGTGTACAGCAAAGGTCAACTCAAACTATCTTGTTTGTGAATCAATGTATTTTGGATTGTATTTTGAATAGTATCGCTTTGCGCATGAGCACTTCTTTGCTGTGTTGACCTGTTTCGCCCATTAACGCCAATAAACCTTGTTAACAGAGTGTATATTCTAACCTGATAGTTGGATTTTGTTCAAATCTGAAATCATTTCGTTTAAACCTGAGGTATTTTTGGTTGTCACCATAGCCTTTAAAACTACTGTATAGCATTTGTTGTGGTTTCAGGAATAGAAGGATATTTCAAGTATAGAGGCACCATTCCTGAGAAATGGGGTGCACAACATACCCGGAACTATTCTGCTGAGATATCTCAGCTGTCAGGCTTGGCACGTCTTGACTTTAGGTCTTGAGGGGTCAAGTTGAACATGGGCCTTTCTCTTCTGATCTGAACCCATGTTGGGGGTTCGCCCTGCAGTTTTGACATCACTTATTTGGTTTTAGTGTGACTCCTTTAACTGTATCTCCATCCATCCTGGCAACCTCTTATTAGCTTTTGTTTTGGTGGTGGTTCGGATAAAGGTAGTTCTCTGGACATGCAAGCTTGAGCTAACCCGCGGTTCCTGGATATCTAGCTTTCCTTCTGCCCACCGGTCCAGCTCGGCTATTCCTGGTTGCACAGGAACCTTGTTTAGATTTACTGGTGAGGTGTGGGTCTGGCTAAATCTACCTTGCATTACCGCTACACCTAGATCTGGTAGTGCATGTAGTAGGGATCGTTTCAGCTTTCGGCTCGGTTATAGCTGGGTGAAAGGGCGGCGGTGGCTGTAGTGGGGCGAATGTTTTGCTTAGCTAAATGCGGAAATCAGGGGCGGTAAGTTCAAAACTGCTATCCGTTATTGGGGGTTGGATTGACATGTTTATACTCTCCCTCCCGATGAATCTAATACTGAGCTGCCTATATGGCGCTCAGTCCCATCAATCATATGGAGTGACAGTTTGGTTAGCTCAATAAGATAGGCTGGTTTTATAGAAATCTAAAACTAACTGCTGCAGATATGTACTCAAATCATCACCGCTCTATGTAGAGGGGATTAGGTTCAGCGCTCTACTAAGAATTGGATAAAAATAAAATACCAAACTTTAATGGGTACATTACCAAGTAAGGCCAAGCGTTCATGGATCAATCTGACCCCAAGGAAGTATGTTTATTGCTTGAAGAAATAACATCTTTAAACTAGATAAATGAATGTGTAATAAAAGGCAAGGGATTGAAGTAAATGCAGGTTGTAAAAACTCAGTTGTATACATTTTCTTTTGGCTTGGAAATAATTTAAAGCTTAAATCATGGCTAGTCAGTCAACAAGAATCTAATATTAGGGGACAGCGTAGAAAGGCAAGTGAAACATGAACAATCAGCCTCAGAGTGCAGCTCATGACATTGGATCGATAAGACAGGCAACACCGGTTAGCTTAGTATGAAGGCAGAAAAATTCTTGGGGAGACTGAAGTGCTTATAACCGTGATGAATTATCCACTAGTGGGTCTGCATTGGAAATATGTTGAATGGAGTTTTCCGAGGGCCTGTTAAGAGTATTCTTAGTCTCAAGGAGTGCTGGACTGGAGTCCAATGCATTAGCCTTTGGCATATCGATAAAGGAGTTGGTTTCAGAATGACTGTCGCCTGTGGTTGGAAGAGGTAGGCTGTGAAGACTCTTCTTTGATATTTGTGAGTCTTCTTGGCAGGAAATCACTTCTGAGGAAGTACCGCTTTTGTCAAATAAACCCACCAAAGATCTTGGCTGAGAGCTTTTAGATTCTAAGCAAGCTAAAGGAGAAGTTTCATCGCAGGGCTCTCTTATACCAGCCGAAGAAGTAGTCTTGGGAACAAATATACTCCCAGCAGGATCCTTGAACTTCAAAATATCATCCAAAGTCCCAGAGCTTGAGTTTTGATGAGCGCTCAAGACAGTGATGAAGTTATCTTCTCCTGCCGCAGGTTTAGATTCTCCTAGCGGTTCATTGCTTGTTTTAGCATCAGCCGGGTCATCAAATACAGGGGCGTCGGGTACCATATCATCCAAAATCTTTGCAAAGTCATCCATCTTATTTTTTAATGCCTCAAGCTTTAAGGGTTATTAACAAGTAAGAAAATATGATATACCTGGCTCCTTGAAGTTCCGGGAGTCATAATCATTCCATCAGCGCCTAAAATGAATAAGTGACAGAAAAACAGCATTAAAAATACCTCCATGTGAAATATGCTAGTTATCAAGGGGAAAGTTAGAACCGAAAAAAAGATGAAGAAAAATACCTGAAAATCCCGAGGCTTCCCAATCAAAGCTTTGTTGATCTGCCTCTTTTTAGGGCGAGCCTTTTCTTTAACGAACTTGGGGTTTTCAGGAAGAGAGAGACACTGTCCCATGATTAATAATGTAAAATAGTAACAGAAGTGCGAGCAATGAAGCAAGGGTCAAGTCGAATCCTAAGCTGGGTTGTAGCTGCCTACCAGAGGAATATAAAAACTAATATACAAGTTGGTCTCTGCTGTGGGGAACCCATTGCAAAGCAAACTCCCGCCGCACCACATCCCCATTTCGGAAGCAATTCGATTCGAGCTTGAATGATTCCTCCGGTTTTGCAAGTTTTTATCTTAAAAGGCCCGACTTTCCATGCTACCATTTTCCAAACCCGAGCTATAAATCAAATTATGTCGTCATAACTCGGATCCTCTTTCATTATCGACCATCAGACAAAGATGATGAGCGGCTTAAATTTAAATTAAAATTAAATTAAAATATAAATTATCAACAAAAGATTTAGCCGCAGCTAGCCAGTGAAAAAGCCAAATAGCTCCCAACGTCAAAGGAACTAATATCCCACGTGAGATCGACTGGACAGTTGTTTCGGGTTTTCGTTAGCTGCAGCTTAAATCCAAAAAGAATGAAGCACATGTTAACTTACCTTTCGTGCGAAAAGTAAAAAATCAGCCCCAACGCTCCTAAATTACATTAAGGATTACATTGAAAGCCATACTTCCATTGGATATTGACATACTTGAACTGGGGCCACCCACTCATTGATTGAGAAGCAAATTACAACACATTGAAACCCAAGCATGACCCACAAACCCAGCTCGTCATACATATACCATAGCTCGAGTTCATCCCTCTGGTTGCGGCGGTTCTAAGATCCAGTCTCATGTTTTACTTTGATACCCCACAGCGTCTAACCACTCACTCTCCAGCCCATATTTCCGTTATGAAGCTTCGACCTCATCACACCACTCTAATAAATTTCTAGCTTAAACTTTCCCAACCCCAGCTAGCCAATTGACGCTACGTAGACCTCCAACTTGGGAAGGGAGGTGGTAATTTCCCTTGGATTTAAAATCAGATTTCCACGAAGAAAATTTCCGCTTCCACATCCTTAATGCTCCTGAAAACCCCACCGCAGTTGCAAGCCCTTGCTAAACCACACTTTTGATGGACCGTGGGTTTTCTGGAGCCCACCCGCCACCATAGCCCCGATCATCCATCCAATATAAATGCTAAGCTTGGACACCCCTTTTGAATCGCGCGGTGAAATATCGGGAGACCTCCCTTCCACCCACCTTTAATCAACAAAATAAACTAACCCCTTTCCTGACCTTATAACTTTTAAAGCCCTAAATCAATCTATATAGAAGCGAGCCTGTCTGGAATATCAGCTTGGATGCACTCGAGGTGTAAGAAATTGAATTGCTTTGAGTTTTCCATACTATTTTATATTTAAAGTTGATGATCAAGCCAACAGCTTAGATTGGGTCATCCTTACAGACAATCTCTTACAAGCACATTTAAAAGCATGAAGGTTGAATCCAGTGAATATGGTTTAGCTCAAGTAGAACTGAGAATCTAGGCTACTCAGACTTTAATAAATATTTATTCAAAAGTTTGATTTTAAAACATTGCCTCAACCAATGCAAAGAGGCTTATCTGTATAGAGTATCCAGCTCCAGAACGTGTGGATTAAAATAGGAAGTAGAGAAACATGTTGTTTGAGAATAAGAGTACGATTTGAGTTGATTCGCTGCACTTTTATGATTGGCTGTTTACTTTGTATAGTGAGGAATGGCTTAACTAGAGAAAATATACGCTTGATCCATCTAATGACATCCGATCCAAATTAGATATATAAATGTCAGTTCAAGTAAGTGATGATTGGCCTGTACGTTTCAAATTTATCTATTTTGAATTGAATAATAGAATATTCCACTCGGATGCATCGCTTGATCCGAGTGGATGCCTTTTGTTTCAGAGCTAATTTTGCTAGCCATTCATCTTCCTAATATGGATGTCAGTGGAACAAACTGGCAATGATAATGTTAAGGCTCAATAGAATACTTTTCATGAAATTTAGAGCATCTTGATAGATCTTTCAGATGATTTCGGTGTTGTGGTGAACAACAAATATGTAAAATTGGTAATAATTAATCAACCAAGAGATAAAGCTTTATTTGCACGGTTCATCTATTTAAAGGGTAGATTGGGGATTTACGGTTTTCAAATAATGGTTGTTCGAATGTGTTCACCGCAACACTTCCTCCTTCATTCTAAGCTTGGTACGCCTTCAAGCGGCTGCCGCTGACAGGGAGGGGGTATTGGAATCCTGTGGTGTTCTCAAGGAAGTAGCTGTGATGTTTTCCGATGGCATAAATGGTGTATGGGCCCTTCCATTTAACTTTGAACTTCTTAGAGCAGGTGGTGTTCAAGGCGCTATTGAATTTTAAGACCTGCTGGCCAATCTTGAACTTGGGTACGTGGTGGTTGATCTCCTGCTGAGCGGCTGTGATCTTAGTGGCAGTGGTAGATAGGTTCTTCTTGGCTTGGTGGTGGGTTTGTTTGCAGTCTTTTGAGTCCCAATGCTGGTTCACCTTCTTGAGGGCGCGGGCTTGGTTGGGTTTAGTCCCAAACATGGCTTCAAATGGTGTCATCTTAATGGTGTTGTGAACCTTAGTGCGGTAGTTCCAGAGGACTGAGGGTAACATGACTTCCCAAGTAGATGGCTGGAACTTGGTGGTCTTCTCAAGGCATTCTACCAATGTGCAGTTGAATCTCTCAGTGAGGCCATTACAGCGAGGGTTGTACGCAGTGGAGATCTTGTGGACAGTGTTCACCTTGTTTGTCAAGTCGGCTACCATGTGATTTCTGAAGTGGGATCCTTGATCGGATAACAGTGTAGCTGGAGGGCCAAACTGGGTCACAATGCTGTTGTAGATGAAGGGAGCTGCAGTCATAGCGGAGTTATTGCTGCAAGCCTGAGCAACAGGCCAACGGGAGAGGTACTCAGTACAGTAGTTTTAAAAGCTATGGCAACAAGCAAAATGAACTCAGATTTAAACGAAATCATTTCAGATTTAAACAAAATTCAACTAGCAGGTTAAAATATACACTCTGTTAACAGGGATTTTTGGCGCTAATAGGCAAAATGGGTCAACACAGCAACAAAGTACTCACGCGCAAAGCAAAACCATTCAAAATGCAATCCAAAATACATGGATTCACAAACAAAATGGTGTGAGTTGGCTTTCGGTGTACATATGTTTACTATGTGAATCGGTGACAAAATACACCCACACATGGTGCGTCAAAACTCAATCCAAAAAAAAACACAATAGGAACTCAAACCACAAACAAAATCACTCACGCAGTTTGTGCAATGGATTGTAATCAAGAATGATACCAAGGCATCTAAAATAAGACACAAGATCTGAAACATAAATTTTAAAAATATTGTGTTGGGTGCTTATATTTGGCATAAAATCCGGGAAAAGGGGTGGGAATTATTTTGGGTATTCAAAAATGGGCGTTGTAAACCAGAAACAACTAATTAAGAAATAAAAAATCTATAATTGGGATATTGGGTGGGAAAAATATTAATTAAATATCCATATTCAGATAAAAGAAAAAATTAAAATTAGGGAGTAACTTAATTAAAATTTATTTAGTATTTTATTAAATTTTAAAATGGAAGGAACACAACACCAGAGTACCAATGCACCCGTTGTGCGCCGCGGTTGCAGTCGCCCCCGCGGGTCAAAGAATAGACTCAGTACAACACAAGTGCCTACTCAGGAGGGAGGCGGAAGAGGAGAGTTCCATAGTGACGCTGCACTGACACAGCTGGTTCAAGGAGCACAAGCTGCTAGGGTGCGGAGCATAAACCCTTGGGTCCCCAAGCTGACCCGGAAGCCAACCAAGGTCACCACTACCAAAATGGTTAGAAACAAGGAGGTAGAACTTACTTTGTATGTGTTTGACGCTGTGTACTGGCAGGAGTTGGTCCTGTCAGCCATGCTGGAGAAGGTGAAGCCTGTACTTGATACTAGCTATGAGCCATACATAAGCGATGGCAATCAGGAGGACAACAAGGAGCCCAAGTTCTTTCAAACTGATGAGGGACAACTGGTGCGCAAGAAAGTTGCAGCCTTCTACAACAAGGTGCCTATGCCCTGTGCCTTGCCCAATGCTGATGAGTCAATCCCCACCGCTAAAAAGCCCGCTCAGAAGCGCATCCCTGACATCAAACGCATCATCCTGCTTAATCTAATGTGTGAATCAGGCAATTACAAGGCGGCCACAGCCATTGTTGGGGTGGATCCCAAGTACGCCTCAAAGACCTTCAACAAGTTCCTCAACACGGGTCAAGTCCTTGCCGCGGAGAAATCCTTGCGCGTGTCGACCATGCTCACAAAGGAGCACAAATGGGCAATCTGCCAGTGGATAACCCAAGATTGCCATCTTGAACTGGCAAATATACAGGCCATGGTCAAGTCTGCTTTTGGGGTTGAGGCCTCAATTTCCTTCTATTATCATTTGGTCAAGGGAATGCAATTTTCCTGGAAAAAACTCGGGGTATCCCCATACAATTGGAACAGCCCAGCCAATATTGAGACCCGGAGAAAATACGCAGAGGCGTATACTGCCCTAAAAGCCAAGGGGACGGTCAAATTTTACTACATCAACAAATCAGCATTTGCCTCGTCAATGCGCAATGAGTATGGGTATGTCCCCAGAGGCTCCAATGACGGGATGGCTTGGCGTGCTGCAGTCCGCGCCACAGCCTATTTGATGGTGGCTCTCCTTGGTCCAAAGGGGGTTGAGCTCTACCAAATGATATTGGGATCTCACAATAGCCGGACCTTCCTATCATTCCTCTGATTGGTCCAGGAGCACCTGAGGCGCACAAGCCCGGGCTTCACCAACGTAATTGTGCTGGACAACGTTGGTCTCCACAAGGTGGCGGATATTCTTGAAGAATTTCCATCAATTGACACGAGCATTGCAGTGGGCCCCCAGCAATTGGCCACGGCAAATATGCGCCTTCTCTTCCTCCCTGCCTATTTGCCCTTCCTAAATCCCATTGAGGAAGTCTTTGGGTGGCTCAAGCAAGTTGTCAAGCAAGGAACCCCAACTGGGACAGAGGACCTTTTTGATTTGCTGCAGGCCGGGATCCATACCCTCCCAGCTGAGACCGTGGCCAAATTCTATGGCCACGCTGATTTGTTTATCCCTGTGTGCCTTGCAAATCAGCCAATCAATTAAAGGCTTAGCTTGTCCGACTTTTTTATATTCTCTAATTTACTATTCAAGATTTATTAAATATCATTTTATATTTAGATGTTTCTAAGCCCGCAATCACATTCAGCACGACCATCAATGAAGGTTAGTAATTTATTTATTTATAATCATTTTTATTATTGCATCCAAGGGTATCCCAAACGCTTGATAATGGATTACGCAAACACATCAATATCATTTTTGGCAAATAAATATAAAAAGCAAACTAAAAAAAATAAATGTAAATCATACAAATTAGAAGTAGATTTTATTGACATATATTATATGCTTTTATTAAAACCTTCCCTGGAATTTATTTTGTAAGTAATGTTTGCTAAAATATTATTTTATAAAATTATTAATTATAATAAAAATAATCTAGAGGGTAAATATATTTATTGGTATAGAGAATAAATTAGGAGCGCCTATAATGGGTTTGGCGGTATGTACCCACCCCACAATGGAGGTGGCGCACAACCTCCACCGCCACACCGTGGACGGTGGATACACCCTGGTTAAAATATTCTTGCCTGCTGGTAAAAGGGAGGATGGTGAGGTGGGAGTGAAGCAGCAGCTTCTCAGGCGGGGCCGCAAACCCGTAGATTCCTGCCAGGACCAGGGCGTCCTGGATAACATGGTCAACTGAGTTGTAACCTGGGGGGACTTTTTTCCCGTCGAGAGCAAGTTGGGCCTCGTCAATCCCCATAAGGACCCTGTCCAGGTCCTCCACGCTGGCGCTCATTCCAAAGTAAAACAGGAACCCCAGGTAAACCACCAAGTGAAGCCTTTGCCCAGCAAAGGCTTCCGTAAACTCGCATAATTTATTGTATACTGCGCTTATTTTTTTCTCGTGTTTTGTTTTGCCAAAGGTAAGATCCATAGCTTCTGGGACCCCTGTCTTGTCCGCACTCCAGGCCAGCCCAAAGTCCGCCAGGAGGATTTTAGTCTTCTTCACGGCTGTTGCATCTGCAACAGCCAGTTTTTCTACCGCGCGCCCAAAGTTCTCCAGCAAGTAGGACAGGGTGTGCTCCACCGGGAAGCAGAAGCAAGCAGCCGCATGGGCCCGGCCCATCTCTGGTATATTCTTGAATGGGAGCGTTGCCAGGACGTCCCAAACAAGCTCAATGGAGTTTACACAGTAAACTCCACTGAGGTTAACCGGGTCCAGGCGGACCAGTTGAGCATCCTTGTAGGCAGTAACTGCCCACTCAGATGCCCCCTCTTCATGTGTTAGCCCAGCCAATGCCTCCCTGGACATTGGGAATGCACTGTGAATCCTATCTTTGAGCTCCTGCAAGACAGGGGGGACAGGAAAAGCTGCTTTGCCACGTGAGTGGCAAAATTTGAGTAGAACGTGGGGGGAACAAAAGGAACCAGGACCTGGCGGAGTTTGCCATCAACTTCTTCTAAAAAAAGGTAAGTATTTATGAATTTTTATTAAATTTATTTTCTTAGGTTACCTTCTTGGGTTTCTTCTTTGCCGGCGGCTTTGGCAGGCTTTGCCATCCTTGGCGCAAGCAGCTGTGCAGGCGTCTCAGTGTCCTCCTTGCGGGCCCTCTTGGCAGGTTTGAGATGTGCATACATCTCAGGGTCGTCCGTCCAGACAGACGGCGCAGAGAGTGCAAAGGACTTGAATTGCAAGCCTTCAACCACTGTCTTCTGAATGTTGAGTAGGCGCTCTATTGTCTTCTCAGGTGTGTCTGGTATTTTGGTCATGAGTGACTTGGCGGACACCTTTTTGATTTTGTCCCCTTCAAGGACGGCAGACTTCACCTTTTCCTTGACCTTGCGGTCAATTTCTTTGATTTTGGCAATTGCCAAGTCAAGGTCTCTTAGAAGTTTTTCCAATTTGCTCATTGATTTTTTACTAACCTTTTCATATGTTTTTATAGCTCTTGCCCCAATAAATTCTGTATTATTTTGATACAATTGCCTCTTTGTTTATTCCTTTTTGTTTTCCCATTTACTACATTATCCCATCTTTTTACCCATTTTGTATATGTTTTACATACATCTCAATATGTGTTGTTTGCTTTGTGTGGCATTGTTTCCCTGGTTACCATATTATTTTTGGCGCTTGACACAGCCCCTTGTGAAAATATTAACAACAACTTGGTGATCAGCTAAATTTGAATTAGAAAATTATAGTGTTAACTGTTTTTAGATAAAGTTGTTACTGATCCAAATTCAAAACCTTAATGATAAACTTTAAGCCAATCAGGAGCCGAGTGATAAAGTGATTGTTGTGACATAAAGGGTCATTCAATAATTCTTTGATGCATGTGCGCTAATTAATATGATTGGCTGGATGTTTTGCCATTGTACGCCATTGCCGCTGTGGCAAGTTGTTGATGGACTAGTGCTAAATCAGCGGCTGATTTGGCACTAGTCCATCAACAACTTGCCACAGCGGCAATGGCGTACAATGGCAAAACATCCAGCCAATCATATTAATTAGCGCACATGCATCAAAGAATTATTGAATGACCCTTTATGTCACAACAATCACTTTATCACTTGGCTCCTGATTGGCTTAAAGTTTATCATTAAGGTTTTGAATTTGGATCAGTAACAACTTTATCTAAAAACAGTTAACACTATAATTTTCTAATTCAAATTTAGCTGATCACCAAATTGTTGTTAATGTTTTCACAAGGGGCTGTGGTTTGGTGCTAAAAATAACTGTGTTCAGGATCTAGATACACACCATAGTAAATATATGATTTTATAGAAATAAGCTGAACATAAAGAATAAAACCAACTATTAACAAAGAGAACATGAACAATTGAAATTCAAAATAAAGATAATATAAATATAAAATGTTTGGTGACAGGGGGTTTATTGAGGCAGGGGGAGTGATGCCTAGGAGGCAGAATAACGCGGGAAGGAAGACGTAGAGGCAGTGCTGGCCTGGGGGGTCTGGGATTGGGTGGGTTGGGCTTGCGGGTTAGGGGTGTTGGTGGTGGGGGTGGAGGCAGGAGGATTTTGCGTGATGGCTGCCATATACCGCTTGTTGTACTCCTCATTGGTCATTGGCTGGATGGGCTGGTAAGTGGCAGTGGCCCGAGGTGGAAGGCGCTTATCCTTACGTGATTGGCTGCCCATGTTCACATGGAAAACCATTTGCGCAAACAAGTCAGCCACCATTTGGCAACCAAAGAGAAAATTGTGATCAAGGACCCCAAGATAGAGGTTGTTGAAAGCCTGAGGGCGGCGCTCCTGTAGTGTGGACCCCATGTTAAAGAAGACAACATCTCCCAGATGGACGTCAGCATGGCCGGCAGGGTAGACTGAGGCCTGGTGCCCGCGTCCCTGGATGGCCTCAAGGGCAGTGGAGCTTCCCTCCATCTGGTGGCTCAAGAAAACCCGGTATTTGGAATTTGAGCCATCCCAGGAGTTGAGCAATCCACCAAGGATGTGGCCGTAAGAGTACCCATTGACAAAATCAGGGTTTGTCCAATAATAGACAAAACCCTTGGCCGACACAGCCAGAAATGCACCAATAAACGTCCCCTTCTTGACCTTCTTCCTTCCTTTTTGAGTGGCGGCTCTTCCTTGCTCACCAAAGTCATCAAAAGCTAACAATAGCTTGTAGTAGGAGATGAAAATGACATCATCTGACAGACTAGTCAAGCAACGGACCAGGGTGGATTCAATGGCGGGATCATACAGGGAATCCTCAGCGCCATCCCATTGGTTGCCGGCAAAATTGGTAAGAACCCGTACAGAAGCCACCTTCCTGTACATCCAGAGCTGCACCATGCGCTCAGACACCCAAATGCCATGGTGAGCAAGTTGCTTCCGGACCTGGGTCAAGGGAAGCTTGGGGTCCCGCTGGAGGAGGTCAAGCATTATTGGGTATGCCTCAGTTATCTGGGACTCTTGGGCCTTCTTGGGCTTCTTGGCCGCCCCAATCCAATTCCCCCTGTTCATCATGCTGTTGAATTCCCGCATGACAGTAGCTTGGGTAAATTGCAATTGGTCAGCAATCTGATCCCAGGACAGACCCTGCAGGTTGAGTGCCACAATTTCCTGAAGAATTTGGGCGGTGATGATTTGTTGCTTGGGGCGCTGGGCGGGGGGAGCTGAAGCCTGATTGGCTGAGGGAGGGGCAGGTTGGGCGATGGCAGGAAGTTGTTCCAAATTGAGGTTGCCATCCTGATTGGTTGGTTGATGGGCAGCTTGTGCAGGGGTGGGGGTGGGAGCGGGGGCAGCACTAGACGCAAAGTGACTCTCAAACAAGTCAAAGCCATATGGGTCGGGGGACAGTAACAGGTCAGCTTCCTTGTTACCCGCCTCAAAGGCTTGGGTGTAAACGGGTGCCTCCACGTTCTGAGCCTTGCCTCCATTGAAGCTGGCTTGACTGCTGCTGGCTTGGCTGCTGGCGCGGTTGAAGATGTTGCTATTGAAAACCATATTGAAACAAAACCTAGGATAAAATCACTAAAAGTAGAAATTTTAAAATTTAATGATTTATTTTTATTGTAATCGCCATTCCATATTTGGAAGGTTCTCAAAACCATTCCATACAAATCTGGAGCCATGAAAATGAATAAAATGCCTCTGTTCCTAAATTGGATAGCTGTTGATTGGCTGTTATACTGTTATTTTTCTATTTTAGGCTGCTCATACTACACATCTTGTGTGAGTTCATTTTGTTTTGTGTTTGTGTAATCTTGCTTCTAGAGTACTCAGATTTTGTTTCATTTTGGTCCTTCTGTTGGTGTCTCATATGAATCCTGATTGGATTATAATATACTCTGGAATAGCATCCATCCATTTCACTTGTTGTGTCAGTTCATTTTGTTTGTGGGTTGAACTACACCACTTGATGTTTGATATAATTTTGTATAATGGGCAAGTGAAATTTTGTTTTTGGTTTGACATTTCATTTATTAACCAACAATATTTAAATTATTTGAATCCTGAATCTCGCGCAACTTGGATTTTGTTTAAATCTGAAATGATTTTGTTTAAATCTGAGTTCATTTTGCTTGTTGCCATAGCTTTTAAAACTACTGTAGCAACCAGGATTTAAGTTTTTCCAGATTTTGAAGGAGGTAGGGGCCCAACAAAGTCAATACCCCAAAGTTCAAATATCTTGTCAACTACAATAGGTTCCACAGGCTTGGTATGCACAATCTTCTTACTGAACTGTTGGCAGTTCATGCAGCTGCGGGTGTGGTTATAGGTATCTGTATACATCCTGGCCACCAGTAGGTCTCTTTGAGGTGCGCTAGAGTAGCATCCTGGCCAAAGTGTTCAGCGCCATTGTGTGCTTCCATCAAGATACTCTCTCTGTCCTCCTTGGGTGGGATCACCCAGAGCCCATTATCTGTCTTTTTAAACAATGTGTTGCCTATCACAGTGTACTTGATTGAGTAGACAAAAAACTTGCGTAGATCAGCTTCAGTGACAAGTGATGTGTGCAGGCGGGCCATGTCCTTGAACTGAGTCAGAGGGGGTTCATAAGTCAATTTTTTAACCAACAAACAGAACTGGCGGGACAAGCCATCCACAACAGAGTTCAGCTTCCCGGGAATATGTACAATTTCAAAGTCATACTCCATAAGTTCTAAGAGCCAGCACATGCAACAACTTCAAGGGAGAGATGCATCAGTGATGAACTTGACAGCCCAGTTATCAGTATGAATAACAAGGGGGTGGCCAAGTACATAATAGCAAAACTTCTCAAGAGCCTTGATTACGGCCAGGACTTCCTTGTCGTATATAGCATAGTTGTACTCAGCAGGTATAAAATTTTTAGACATAAACTTGATGGGTCTAAAAACATTGTTTATTTCCTGGCATAGTACTGCACCCACTGCATTGGTGCAGGCGTCTGAAAAGATGTGGAACTTGCAGTTGAAATCAGGGTAAGCAAGGACTGCATCAGAAGTGATGGCAGCCTTAAGAGCCTTGAAAGCGTCATCTTCAGGGGGTCCCCACTTGAACGGCTTCTTCTTGTGTGTCAGATTGAAGAGAGGGGCAGCCAACTCACTATAGTCTTCAATGAACTGATGGTAGTACCCTACCAACCCAAGGAAGGATGACACCTGGTTGGCGTTGGTGGGTGTGGGCCAGTTTGTGATTGCGTTGCACTTGTCAGGATCAGGGTGTTTTCCAAAGGCATTGACCATGTGTCCCAGGAGTTTGAGTTGCTGAACAGCCAGGATGGACTTCTTGGCATTCACACTCAGGTTGGCGCTCTTGATACGGTCCAGGCATAGCTTCAGGTGTTGCAGGTGCTTGTCAAATGTCTTGGAGTAGATAGTTATATCATCTAAATAGACAGTAACAAAGTTGCCAATAAGACCTTCAAATACCCCATTCATAATGCGCTGGAAGGTACAAGGGGCGCCCTTCAGTCCAAAAGGCATGCAGATGTATTCATACTGTCCCCATTTTGTGACAAAGGCGGTCTTTGGTTGGTCGGCTTCTTCAACAAGGATCTGGTGGGACCCACTGAAAAGGTCAATATTTGAGAACCACTGTGAACCACCAAAGGAGGCCAAGATATCTGAGATGCGGGGCAGGGGATAATGGTCAGATATAGTCACCTTGTTCAGTGGGATGTAGTTGACACACATGCGGAGCTTGTTGCCCTTCTTGGGTACAACCACAATGGGGGAAGCCCATGGAGACTTGCTGGGGCGGATCATACCTTGCTTCAGCAGCTTGAGGATTTCATTTTGTACAAACTCCTCCTTGGACTGAGGAAGGCGGTAGAACCGGGAAGCTACAGGCTTGGTGTCACCGGTATCAATCTTGTGGCAGAATCCGGGTGCTTCAGGCAGGTCATTATAGTCAGAGACAATGTGGGAGCTGTACGCGGAGATCACCTCCTGGAGCTGAGCTTGCTGGACGTTGTTCAACCAGGTATTGTCCTTGATTTGGGCGGCTAAAGGTTTGCAAAGGAAGGAAGGGCCAGTAGGACTGTCAAATGTTACCTTGAGATCAATTAATTCATTATTGTGCTCAAGTGTCCATCCGTTGTCCGCAAACCGGGTGGTTACACTCAGGTTGCTCATAGTTTTGCGGCCAAGGAGCAGGGTATACTGGTTGTGGTCAAAGATGGCGGCCTCAATGGTACTAAAGACACCTCCCAACCACAAGCGCAACTTGATGGCCTTGCCAAGAGCAGTAGTGCAGCTCCCATTGGCAAGGATGAAGCTGACGTCAGATGAGGTTACCTCTGGCCGAGGCAGGGATTCCAGGAACATCTTGGAGATGATGTTGCTATAAGCGCCACCGTCCAAGATTATAGATGTGTGTACACCGTTTACAGTACCTGTGGTTCTCAGGGCGCCTGTGCCTGTCAGGAAGAGGGCTTTGTACTTCCCGGGGCGTAGCGCGGATATGGCCTGGTGCATCTTCTGGAAAAACTTGGGGCTTTCAGTGCACAGGTCTTTGAGGGAGATGGTCATCATCAGATGGCGCAGGATCTTCACAGCTGAGAGGCCAGGTCTCTCCTTTGGTCCATCTGATTGGGTGGGGCTGCAATGCTTCTTGCCAGACTTGGGAGGGGGTCTTTTTGCATCCAAGGTTACCTGGGACTTACCATCCATTCTAGGCTGGTTGATTGCCACCCAGAATGGGTCAAACCATTCTGGTGGCGTGTGGAAGGTATCCATTGGCTCAGAAGAGTTGGATGAAAACTGGTTTGGCCAGTTGGGATCCCTTTTATACCTGATTGAATGACTCGGAATAGTATGGGTATAATTTTCACCAGCTGCGCCAGATTTGATTGGCTTGTCCATATTGCAATAATGGTGCAATAGATTGGGTACATTTGTTCCCTTGGTATCACGGGGTTTGATTGGTTGGCTATGGGTAGGACAACCAGCTTGGTCAGAATGATTAAAGTTTTCACCAGCTGCACCAGATCTGATTGGTCCATCAGAATTACAATAATTAGACAATACATTGGGTGCATTGGTCTTCTTGGCATCGCAGGATCTTATTGGATGGCTTGGGGTAGGACAACTAGCTTGGTCAGAATGATTAAAGTTTGTGCCATCTGCGCCAGGTCTGATTGGCCCATCTGAATCACAATTATTGGACAATACATTGGGTGTGTCAGTTTTCATGGCGCCCAGGGGTTTGATTGGCTCATTCAAATTGCATTTATTTATCAACACATTTGGTGAGTCAACTTCCATTGCATTGTCAGGTGTGATTGGCCCAGCTAAATTGCAATCAATTATCAATATATTGGCTGAGTCAACTTCCATAGCGTCATCAGGCGTGATTGGCTTGTCTAAATTGGAGAACTCACTTGAAGCCATATACATAGAATTGCATGTAGCACCGGGGGAGTTGATTGGCTGGGCCAAATCATGTGGGTTGTACAACGCGCGCTGTGCCATGGCATCCTGAGGGGCGTGCAATCTGATTGGTTGATTCAAATTGCAAGGGTTGGACAATGCCGCTGGTTTATTGGCATCCTGGCAAGCCCACAATTTGATTGGTTGGTTGCTAACATCAACATCGTACAATGCTGAAAACACATTAAATTTGTTGTTGCAAGCAGATCTGATTGGTTCTCCCAAATCAGCAGGGTCCATCAATAAGCCGTGCACATCCTCCCCAATTGTATTAAGGGGCCTGATTGGTTCCAGCCCAGGGGAATTAACCCAGGACACCATTGCAGGGCCCAATGGGCCAGGGTGGCTGCAATGGTGGCTCCCAAAGGCTGTTGGGCCTTCATCCTTGCTTTCCTGGCCGGTGGCCCTGTGTCCCCAGGCCGCCACACCTGCAGGGAACGCCTCCAGGGTGGGCGTCTCAGAAGGTAAGTCGGAATACCCACCCTTGTTGCGGGGGACTTGGGGACGGACTCCACGGTTACAATATTGTAATGTGGGTTGTCCTTGAAAGGAAGATATTTGTCGAGGTCAGGTAAGCATGGGTAATGATCTTCATTTTCAAAACCATCCTCAATTTCCAAGCTAACAAATCTATTAGGGTGGCAGGGGTTCCACTTGCTATTGCGCACATACGCGCGGGGCAGCAAGGAGGAGGATGGGGGTTTGTGGGATGGATCTGGGTTGCTGAGGTGTTCTAAATCATCTCCAGATTCACCATGGGCGAGGGAGGGGGAACGCAGATGGGGATGGCGCGTCCTCACAGTCCGTACACTTCATGGGTGGGGGTGTAAGTTTGCGACCTTAGGAGGGGCCTCGGGAGCAAACTTGATGCTTACGGATCAGGGTAAACGGGAAACTGGGGCCATCAGGGTCAACAATGTACTCAAGGGTAGATTTTTTTATTCAAAGGCTGAGGGGTGGCAGAGGAGGAGAGGGCACATTTTGCTTCATAGGTTTGTTCAGCCATCATTAACCCTTGAGGTTTGTGGTCATGGTTAATGGGGTTGAACTCACAAATAAAGTTAGAGTGGGATGGCTCCTTACAGATGGAGCAGGGCGCTGCACAATCCTTGAAGATGTGCCCCACCTCAGAGCAGTTGTAACAACAGGGGTTATACAGGCGGTTACAATCTCTTTGAAAGGTGCAGGGGGATTGGTGTTGGGTTGACGTCCTTGCTCCTGTGCCATGAACATGACGTCAAAACAGCGGTTCAAATCCTCAAGGTGGGCCTTGACCTCCTGGGCAATTTCCTCAGACTTATTCTGTTTGCAAACCGGTGCAAAGGAGTTCCATTCAGAATTTTCCTTGGCGTGTTCATCTGTGGCACGTTCAACCCAGATGTCATACTTGTCACAGACCAAGGCAATTGCTTCCTCCAACAAATTGGGCTTAGCAGCTTGAACCATGGCAGAGTAGGAGTGGGTAAGGGCGTTCAAAAATGCACGGATGGAGACAAGGCTGTGGAAATTCTCAACAGTGGTCTTGCAGTCAGAGGAACTGTTGGTTTTGAGGTGTTGCTTCAAAGCCTTGTTAGCGGTTTTTTGGAATGTATTCAAAAATTTGTGTAAGGATTTGAAATGCATCATCTTCAACAGGCCCAACTAGTGAATGGCATTGGGTTCATGTACAGCAAAGCAGAGCTCAGCTTGGGCCTTCCAATTGGCCCAGGCGGCAACCTGAACATCCTGATGCCAGACACGGGCTTTCCCCAGGAGAAAACGGCTGACCTCATGGAGGCAGTCCTTGTCGGAGAGCTTGAATTGCTCAGCATAATCCTAAAAAGTATACAGCCAAGCAGTATACCCATTCTCCCCAAAGCAAGGAAGTTGCTGAGCAACTAAGAACTTAGACAAGGGGTCGCCAACAGAAGGGGCAGGGGGGGGAACAGCAAGGGCGGAGGCAGCAGGAGCCTGAGCGGGAGATTCAACAGCAGAAATGGGGGGGGGGGCGTGGAAGCAGACATCGCAACAATAACAGGCACACAGGCAACAACACAAAAACAGCAATACAAGTTCAGTGAATGGAATGACCTCCAAAATTTTGTTGTGGTGAACAACAAACATCTAAAATTGGTAATAATTAATCAACCAAGAGATAAAGCTTTATTTGCACAGTTCATCTATTTAAAGGGTAGATTGGGGATTTACGGTTTTCAAATAACGGTTGTTCAAATGCGTTCACCACAACATCGGTCAAAATGGTATCAAATATGGTAGCTATAGCTGTTCTAGGTGCTGAGATACAGAATATAATGTTGGATTTGGGCTTGCGTTATAATCAATGGCCCAGACTAAATTTGATCCATCTAAATTCATCTTTAATACAACTAAAAACTAATAAATGTTTCCATGGGAATACTAAGCAAAACTTAATGTTCAATATCTTATTTTAAAGCTACAGATCAGCCTTATATTTTGATACAGATTATAAAATAAAAATCAATTTTAGAACTATTATTTTATTTTTGCTCAATTGGATGGTAAACCTCCACTTATCTAGTTTCTAAATTTATATTGATGCTTGGAATATACACTTTTACATGCAATAATATTTAGAGTGATTTTCAAACAAGGCCTGTTTATGTAAGATTACTTTGGATTTGACAGAAGATAAGCAATTGAGCCTAAAGATTCAAACTGCAGCCGTTTTACAACCTGTTGAGATAAACAAAAATATCTCAGATCAGAACAAAACTGGTCAAAGATGGATTTCAACCCTTTTGGTAGGAATAGGACTTCATTCCACAGAAGATGCGTGCTGATTGATTAAATCTCAGATACACAGCAGAAGATGCAAACTGAAAATGGATTTGTTTTGAAATAATAATAACTGCCCTGATCACACAAGCTAAATGGTTTCAGTCACACTACAAAGCTAATATGTTCACTATGGTTTTTGGGTCAAAATCCTTAGGTCAAAAGTGCAGAAAAAAATGTGACCCCCCAAAAGTGCAAAAATTGAACCACTATGCAGGGTGCAAAAATAAAAAATATCCAAGGTTGAAGTGCAAAAATTGTTTTTTGGAAGTTAACTTTGAAGCCAAAAACATACAGTTTTTAATATAGAGCATTGCAACATCTTCAATTACTCCCTCTCAAGGAATTAATTCCCTGAGTAACTCCCTGAATGATTTTCTGACTAATCATTAAGTTGGTAGCACTCTTATCAATAACCCATCTATTACGGGGGTCAAACCTTTCAAGTCCTAAGTGAAACATCACTTGGACAAGCCCCGTATTGCCATGACATATATGGATAACATGTGGCTTCTCATGATACTATATAATACTCTAAGCTCATATCAAATAAAGTACCATTCTCTTCTTAATTTTCTTTCTTATCTTGTTTATTATACTTCCAAGAAGTATATACTCAACAGTGATAGCACAGATAGGCTATCCACACTTATGCAACTTAAAAGAAAAATTTCTCCAAAGAAAAGAACCCAGAAGATGGCACTCCCTACCAACTGGAGACAATACAAAGAAGGTCATGATATCCCTATGTGACTCAATGTCTTCAACAATATCCTTGTATCAACTGAACAGTACAACTTTCTCAGCACACAAGGAGTCCTGAACCCACCTCCAATCCCTGACACAACCAAAATACCCAATATTGTATTCCAATGCCTACACTCAGTAGAAATTGGAATGTTCTCAGGACTACACCGCAAAAATGCCAACCTTTGGATTCAAAGCGCCCAAATAAGTTTACGCAAGAAGGCTACCTGTCAGGGATCCAACCTGTGGGGGGTTCCTGAGAACTTGCGGGCAGACAGCCCGTGGGCCTAGCAGGGAGGGCCCACCACATGATTGGGGCTAACTTTACAATATAAGATAACAATTTTCCAAGGACTGCCCAAGGTCTGCTTACAGGCACCACAGAATCAATCAATCCGGTGAGGGTGATGTACATCACTCCAAATATCTGAGTGGAAGTGGATTCACTAGCAGCAACAGATTCTTGCAGGCAGTTGGGCCGCAGGGTGAGGGGCGGTGTCATTGGAACCAAATATGCGGGCAGGAAATTATACTTGTCTCAGAATAGAAGAGGAGGTATTATGACTTTGGTACCTTCTCTGTAAACAATTTCTGTCTCTCTAGTTCTAGCTTTGGGGTTGTGGATCAGGATTTCCTCCAGAGTAAACTCAGAATACACTGGGTTGGGTGGGTACTTGGTGAAATGTACTGGGCCAAAGGGAGCTCCTGGTGGACGGTAAAAGTTGGACGGCTGGTCCATAGTTTCTTGGGGTAGGTGGGTGTGGAGTGCGGAACCGCAAGACATAGGCTGGAAATAAAACAGAACTAATAACAAGTATGGTATGATCTGGTCAAACCAAAGGTTCATGTCACTTTATTGCAAGAATGGCAATGGGCATCTTCCTGGCGGTCCAGGGTATAATTATGCCCATCTGTCATGGTAAAACTTTCAAAAATTTCTTTGGCCTGGGTTTTTCTGCTTACCAGGTCTTCCCAGTCTTTGGTGGCATCAATTGCGGGGGTTATTCTATTGGCTGGATCAAACTGAGAACGCTTGAATTCCCTAGTCAGGTTGCGGGATTGGTTGTCTCTGTGTGGCCCGCGTTCCATGGGAAGGTTCTCTGTTTCCCCTTCCGCGTGGGCCCAAGTTATTCCGGGGACTGTGGCTGGACCCACCCGCCAATTGGTTGCGTTAACAGTAACCCTGGGCGTGGGAGGCATCAATGTAGGTGAATTTAAATCATCAATCTTCAAAAGATTTTCTGAAGTCAAATCCTGCTCTGGTTTGAGCCCAAAAAACTGCGAGGCAGCTGGCCCTGCGGGCTAGCAGCCCGTGGGATGCCAGGGTTTGAGTCTCATAGTTGAGGCTTTTCAATAAGCATAGTTGATAGGAGTTTGTCACTTGTGACATCATTCCCTTCTCTCCTGTGGCCCTCCTCCTTCTTGGTCCCCTTTTCCAGGTATTGCTGTATGGCTTCTTGTGTGTTAGGTAGGTTGGAGATTGGTTCCCAGGTGCTTTCTTTGGGGGGGGGAGTAACCTACCCATTTGACTTAGTACTGTGGGGTCTTGTAGTGGAGGCGGTGTCCATGGATGTACTCTACCTCATATTTGGTTGAGCGTCCCTCCTGGATGGGTGGAGGGTTGGTCTTGATCTTCTGGTGTGGGAGGGAGGTTCCTTCCTTCTTGAATAGCAGTGATTGGTGGAAGACATTGTGGATTTTCCAAGTAGGCAGCAGCTCTAGTTTGTATGCCACTTCTCCTATCTGCTTTACAATCTTGTAAGGGCCACAGTGGCAGTGGGCTAGCTTTCTACTGGGTATGTGTAGGGGAACGTTCCGTGAGTTGAGGTAAACTTCATTGCCTATTTCCAGAGGTTTCCCAGGGACTCTTTTTCTGTTGGCAAACGCTTTGTAGGTCTTAACAGTGCGGGTCAAGTTCCTTAGACAGGTTTCCTGGGTGGTATGTATTTGTTCAATCCAAGTTTGTCTTGCTGTATTCTGTTCCTTGCTACCAATGCTAGGGTCCCATGATGGGTCAAACCCATAGTTGGCCTTGAACAGAGACATCCCAGTGGAGGCGTGGTCTTTACTGTTGTATGCAAACTGGGCCATGGGAAGCATCTTGGCCCAATTGTCCTGGTTAGCGTTGGCATAGCATTGGAGGTATTGTTCCAGGATTTGGTTGACCTGTTCAGTTTGTCCATCTGTCTGCGGGTGGTAGGAGGTTGACACGCAACATTTTATTCCAAGGTCCTTCATCACTTGGGTCCAGTAATGGGAAGTAAACTGGGGTCCTCTATCAGTGATGATTTCTTCTGGGGTGCCGTGTTGTGTCAAGATGCGGTTGTGGAAGTGTCTGGCGGTCTCAGCTGCCGTGCAGTGGGTAGTGGTCAGGACAAAATAGGCCATCTTAGTGAAACGGTCAACCATGACCAGGATTGCGTCAAATGATTTTGAAGGGGGGAGTTCTACTATGTAGTCCATTGACACAGACTTCCAGGGGGCAGCAGGGATGTCTAGAGGTCTCAGTAATCCTTCTGGCTTAGAGCAACGCGTCTTGGTTCTCCCGCAGGTTTCACAACCATTGATGTAGGCAGCCACTTCTTTGTCCATGCCTGGCCATGTGTAGTTCTGCTTGATACTTGAGAGGGATTTGTGTCTACCTGGGTGGCTGGCCATCTCTGAATTGTGGTGGTCAATCAATACATTTGTTTGGGTTGGGCCTTTGGGTACATAGATCCTGTTGTGGAGCAGCAGGGTAACGCCTTTCAGGGAGTACCCTTTCTTTGAGTGGTGGCAATCTGGGTCCTTTGTCAGGGCTTTGACTAGCTTGGTTGAGTAGGTGTCCTGTTTCTGGGGCTTTTATCACATTGGGTTTGCTGGCGGCAATCTTTAAGTACTTCAGGTGTATCCCTATGCTGGCGGGGTCTAGTAGTGTGTGGGTGTTGCAGTCCTTGATTTCTGTAGATGAGGGAGTCAGTGTCAGCTCTCCTGCTCAAGGCGTCTGGTACCACGTTAACCTTTCCTGGCTTGTAGTCTATGGTCAAGGTGTAGTCCTGCTAGTTCCAAGGCCCATCTTGCTTGTCGTTGGTTCAGCTGGCGGGGTTTGAAGAAGTAGACTAAGTTCTTGTGGTCTGTCAGAACCTTTACTGGGTGTTCTGCACCGCACAAGTACCTGCGCCAGTGTTTCAATGTCTTCATTATAGCTAACATCTCCTTGTCATATATTGGGTAGTTCCCTTCAGCTGGTAACATCTTCTTGGAGTAATATGCTACAGGATGTAGCATACCATCCCCTCCTTCCTGAAGAAGGACCCCACCCACTGCAAAGTTGGACGCATCTGTCTCTAGCACAAAAGGTTTAGCAGGGTCAGGCATGGCAAGGACTGGGGCAGAGGTGAAGGCAAGTTTCAGGGTCTCAAAGGCAGAGGTGCATTTGTGAGTCCAGACAAAGGTGACCTTGTCAGAGCACAGGCGGGTCAGGGGCAGGGTGATGTGAGAAATTTTTTGGATAAAATCCCTGCAATAATTTGCCAGGCCCAAAAAGCTTCTCACGTCTTTTCTGCATTTGGGTACTGGCCAGGCTGTTAAAGCTTCCACTTTGTCTTGCGCCATGGCAAAACCTGCCAGTCTTCACCACATATCCCAGAAATTTGACTTTGGATTGGAAGAATTCACATTTCTTCAGCTTGGTGTGTAGGTTGGCCTGTGAGAGTTTCTCCAGTATTTGGTCAAGGTGTTGGAGGTGTTCCTCATGTGATTTGCTGTATATGAGGATGTCATCCAAGTATGCCACACAGAACTGGTCAAGGTACTTGCCAAGGACAGAGTTGATCATCCTTTGGAAGGTGCTGGGGGCGTTACACAAACCAAACAGCATGACCAAGTACTTGTACAAGCCATATCTAGTTTTAAAGGCTGTCTTGTATTTGTCCCCTTCCTTGATTCTGATCTGGTTGAAGGCGTCTCTCAGGTCAATTTTTGAGTATACCTGGGCTCCTGTTAATACGTCACATAGGTTGTCAGCATTGGGAATGGGGTAGCAGTTCTTTACAGTGATATTGTTCAGTTTCTGGTAGTTTACACAGGGACACATCCTGCCATCTTTCTTCCCTACAAACAGCATGGGCAACAAGCAAGGGCTTTTTGATACCCGGATGAACCCCTTTTTTGTCATGTCTTCCAGGTATGTCTTCAGTGCTGCTTGTTTGCGGTGATTGCAGCTGTATATGGGGCCGTGGTGTGGTTGGGTTCCAGGTAACAGGTCAATGGCATGGTTGTAGATTGAGTGACTGGGGAGTTGGGTTGCTGCTTCCTCACTGAAGACGTGGCTCCACTTCTCCAAGGGGGCAGGAAGGCTTCCCACACTGGGTTCCATTCTCAGGGTCAGGAGTGTGTTGGGTTCCTTACTGGTTGGGCCTGACTGGAATGGCACCACATCAAATGAATTGTCTCCCTTCAAGGCAACTGTTTGATTACAGAAATTCAGAATAGCGACGTGTCTTTGGGACCAGGAGTCCCCTAGAATCAGGGGGTGGGGAAGCCCTTTCAGGATGATGGGAAACGCTGGGTACAAGTTCTGCCCAATTTTCAGGGGCAGTTTGGTGGTGCACCTGAACCCCAAGTTGTGGGAGCTGTTCCCCATGATTACTTTGACGCTTTTGTTAGTGGCCTCCAATCCAAGGTCCTTGGAAAGGGTGGCATTGATAAAACTCTCCTCTGCTCTGGTATCAATGAAAGCTCCAACAGTCTGGGATGTTGTGGATGTTCTTGCTTCAACTTGGATAAATTTGTACAATTGAGTGGAGGTGTTTATTTGTGCCAAGGAAACTGAGGGGTTACTCTTCTTGGGGCAAGCCTTGGTGAGGTGCCTGGGTTTGTGGCAATAGAAGCACAAGCCTTCACGGTAGTGGCGCTGTAGTTCCTTGGGGGACATCCCTGGTCTGCCGGGCGTTGGGGCTCGGTTTGCGCACTGAGCAGAGGAGGGAGTGCCTTCTTGGTTGAGGCTCAACCCTCTGCACAAGAGGAGTAATTCATCCAGACCAAGCGTGGGTGGTGGTGCTTGAGGAGCTCCTTCAGGGCAGGGCAGGCTCCTTGGCGGTACAAGATGGCTGATAACTTGTCCTTAAGTTGGGTTCTGGCTTTCAATTTCAGGAACTTGTTGGTGTAAGCTTGCAGGGAGTGTGGTCCTTGTTGGATGTCCAGTAAGCTGATTAGGGCGTGGTGGCAGGTGTCTTGGTTGTTGCCTGTGGCCATCAATTTGCTCTCAAATTGGGAGTAGTCTAGGCAGAACTCAACATCCTTGGCGGTTGCTTTCCCAAACCAGTCCAGGGCATTGCTGGAGAGCATGGAGGCTACCCCAAGGACTTTCTTGGTGTTGTTGGAATATGAGTTTGTGTTGGCTTGGAAATGGAGGCAGAGGACTGTGCATTGCTCTTCTGGCTTCTTCTAGGGTGAGCTTCCCCATCTGGGGCATGTCTACTTGGGTCGTGGTCTGGTTTACTATGACGTTCTGCACCTGCAAGTTTGGGATCTTGGTCTTCTCATTGCCAAGCAGGGCGTCTTTCTGTTCAGGGCTGTTTTGGTGTCAGGTCACTGAGGTGATCAGATTGGTAGCTAACTTGTACGCATAGTAAGCTGAAATCAATAAAAATAGCATACAAGATGCCCCAAGAGTTAACAACATCTTGGGGCCCAGGTTACCAGTGTTTGAGGTAGATTGCCATAATCTCAGGGATCCAACCTGTGGGGGGTTCCTGAGAACTTGCAGGCAGACGGCCCGCGGGCCCAGCAGGGAGAGCCCACCACAAGATTGGGGCTAACTTTACAATATAAGATAACAATTTGCCAAGGACTGCCCAAGGTCCGCTTACAGGCACCATAGAATCAATCAATCCGGTGAGGGTGATGTACATCACTCCAAATATCTGGGTGGAAGTGGATTCACTAGCAGCAACAGATTCTTGCAGGCGGTTGGGCCGCGGGGTGAGGGGCAGTGTCATTGGAACCAAATATGCGGGCAGGAAATTATACTTGTCTTGGAATAGCAGAGGAGGTATTATGACTTTGGTACCTTCTCTGTAAACAATTTCTGTCTCTCTAGTTCTAGCTTTGGGGTTGTGGATCAGGATTTCCTCCAGAGTAAACTCAGAATACACTGGGTTGGGTGGGTACTTGGTGAAATGTACTGGGCCAAAGGGAGCTCCTGGTGGACAGTAAAAGTTAGACAGCTGGTCTGCGGTTTCTTGGGGTAGGTGGGTGTGGAGTGCAAAACCGCAAGACATAGGCTGGAAATGAAACAGAACTAATAACAAGTATGGTATGATCTGGTTGAACCAAAGGTTAATGTCACTTTATTGCAAGAATGGCAATGGGCATCTTCCTGGCGGTCCAGGGTATAATTATGCCCATCTGTCATGATAAAACTTTCACAAATTTCTTTGGCCTGGGTTTTTCTGCTTACCAGGTCTTCCCAGTCTTTGGTGGCATCAATTGCAGGGGCTATTCTATTGGCTGGATCAAACTGAGAACGCTCAAATTCCCTAGTCAGGCCGCGGGATTGGTCATCTTTGTGTGGCCTGCATTCCATGGGAAGGTTCTCTGTTTCCCCTTCCGCGTGGGCCTGAGTTATTCCGGGGACTGTGGCTGGACCCGCCTGCCAATTGGTTGCGTTAACAGTAACCCTGGGCGTGGAAGGCATCAATGTAGGTGAATTTGAATCATCAAGCTTCAAAAGATTTTCTGAAGTCAAATCCTGCTCTGGTTTGAGCCCAAAAAACTGCGGGCGGCTAGGCAGCGCCCGTGGGATGCCAGGGTTTGAGTCTCATAGTTGAGGCTTTTCAATAAGCATAGTTGAAAGGAGTTTGTCACTTGTGACACTACCCCTGCAAACTCTAGCAAGTGAAATTGCTTTACGTGTTACCAGGGCTGCCTCTTGCTTTGTAAATGAATGGTTTGACCAACACCCTGGTCACAACAAAGACTGGGATATGTTCAAAAATGCCCTCCTGTAAAAATTTGCCATAAAGGACTCTGAAGTTGTGATTGTGATGGAACTCAGAACTTTTAAAATGACAGAAATCATTGAGGAGTACATTGCAGCCTATGAAGAAATACATGATTGAGCTCCTGACACCATCAACTTTGATGATGCTGGACCACAGCTGGACTTTTACAATGGCTCCCCACGCTCGTCAGACGTCAGTTTAATATGAGCTGTTGCAAAAACCTTCAAGACATATCCTTGTAAGGAAAATAAGCTGCACAGAAGTCTGACAACCTGCATGTAACCAGCAAGCAGAAAGAGAGTCCCTCAGAAAAGAAGGATACTTGGCTCAATAAACAAACCAATTGAGCCAATAACCCTCATCCTCAAGGAAAATTTTGCACTACTCAAGTGAATCAAAAGAGTACTGAAGATACCAACAAGGAGGGAAAAGCTCAGGGGAGTGCTTAGGCAAGCCGCCCTCCCCCATCTTACAAGACTTGTACAGAAACCAAGAAATTGACTTGATTACCATGATCCAAGTACCCTCCAGTAATCCCATACTGTTTGCTGCCCAAACTGTAAATAAACTCATCACTTATCCTTTCTGTTTTTGCAGGTATCAAAGCACCACATTATTTGACACTGGAGCAGACCAATCCCTCATTGTCAAAAGATTTGCTAACCCCATGAATCTACCCACAATCAAGAGCAATGTCAATAGAGTTGTCATGGCAGACAACAGAAGCACACCAGCCACCAAAGAGATGATCCCTTTCCAAGCACAAATAGGGGACATCCAGGCTACCCTTGGTGCCCAATTGTTGTGTACTGAGGCGCGGCACAGATACACAATGGGGAATCCTAACTTTAGGATTGGATTCATACTAAGTCTTGGTTATAATGGCAGGGAAGGCTATGCAATTATTTTTTGCCCTTATTGAATAATATCTACTAGATATGGCTAGAGAGGCGCCAAAGTACTGGGAGACACAAAGACAAAAATTTGAATAGAACTTAATTTTTATTGGTGAAAGAGAAAAAGAATATATAGTGGTTGACAATACCACAAAACACTACCATGATGGTAGGATCACTTGCCACAAGCATGAGTGGAGCAAGTGAGTTGCGCAGAATTAGGGAACTGAACAATTGAATTTACCAATTTGGATTCAGACTCATTTTGAGAGGCAAAAGCAAACAAGAGAGATTTGTCCTTGAAATAACTCATTGAAGGCGAAATCAAAACATGGTGAATGGCGGCATTCACAACACCAATCATTCCAATCCCCAAATATGATTTGGTACTTGGCCTAGATTGAATGATAAAGACAAAAACATACCTTGACTGGGATAGTGCTACCCTCACCATGCAGCAAGGAGAATTACACCATTACATGTATCTAAAACACCTTAACACACTCACAGGACCATTTGTTTGTGAAAATTACTGAAACTGAAGAGGAAAATCACCCCAACAAGATCAATTGAAATACTTGCACATATGGGATTATCCAATTTAAAAATGTAGAGACATCACTAAACAAGACCAAGTTTGACAACAGCTGATCTGTCACAGCCCATACCAGAGTACAACTGGGCTCCCACAGGGGAGGCAGGCCGGGCCTGGAAGGCCATGTACACAATAGGCGTGATACAGACCAGGTAGTTAACTGCAGTAGCAAGGGGGCGCCAACTCCCAGTATGGGGCACGACCTGGTTGGCCAGCCCCAATACTGTGATGTAGACAAACCCCAATTTACTGAAGTCCTGGGCGGGAGGCACATTGGGTAAGGGGGAGCAGCAGGAATCTCCTTCATAGTAGGCAGTAGATCCAGATGGCAAGGGTGGTAATACTCCATGTCAAGAGCGCAGGGTGGATTGACTGAGGTAGCAGGACTATAACCAGGAGGATATGGATAGAAAAGTTTGTATTGTGTTGTAGATTCCCAAATAGATGCAAAGAGAATAATTAAATTGGAGCAAAAATAGACAATTCCTGCAATAAGATAATAATTTCTGGGCATAAACTTGCTTTATTAAGATGTCAACAGTGAGGAGGGCTTCTCCTCCTCACTATTTATACTTACTGGTAATTTTGTGACCTTTAGTGCCACCAAAGAACTGATGGCATCAATTGCAGTTAAACTTACAATTTTCACTGGGATTTGCGTACTTGGACCAGGGGGTGGGTGCTCATTGGTTGGTATAACATGAACCTTTCTTGAACTGCAGCATGCCAAGGTGCCACAGTTACTTATAGATCCCGCGAGTGATCAAGCGCCCGATTGCGTGATTGAACAATTGCGCTCCCAATGTACCATTTCCTGATAGTTGAGAGGCCCAAACTTGATAATGGAATTGAATCCAGGAATTTGAGGCTTGTGTACCCCTCAAATCCCAGGCCATTTGTTAGTCAAAAGGGGGGTTTTCTTGCTCTGGGGGATACTTGGTAGGGGTTCCCAAGCTGTGGGGGTTTTGCCTCTAAGAAGGCCAGCTTATTGTTGAGGGCTTTTGGGGCCCTGAAATCATCCCCTACTATAGTTGAGCTCACAGAGCACAGCTCTTTATTAATAGATTTGTATTCCTTCAACAGAGTAGCGGTGTTCTCAAGGTTGGATTCTGGCTCCCAAGTATTCTCTTCATTGGGGTACCCTTTCCATTTGACCAAAAAGGGGTTTTTGGTATTGGAGTTTGTGTCCCAGGATGGCTTTGACCTCGTGTTCCGTGAAGCTTCCTACTTTGATGGGTGGGGGAGCTGTTCTCACTATCTGGTGTGGGAGAGAAGGTCCTTTCTTCTTTGATAACAGGGAGCAGTGTAATACGTCGTGAATCTTCCATCCAGGGGCAGTTCTAGTTGGTAGGATACTGTACCAATGTGTTGTAAGACCTTGTGAGGGCCTGTTTATCAGGGACTCAAGCTAGCACAAGGGGCAATGGTCTTGATGTTCTTTTCACTGAGGTACACAAGGTCTCCTACTTCAATTGAGGGGAGACAGGGCTTTGTTTCTTGTCAGCAAAGTCCTTGTATACTTGTACTGCTCTTCTCAGGTTCTGGGCACATTCTTCTTGGCACGCGTGGATTTTGCTGACCCAGTCTTGTCCTTCTGGGTTGTTGGCTTCCTCTATGGGGGGCATCCCATGTGGGGTTGAATCTATAGTTGGCTTTGAAGGGGGACATACCAGTAGATCTGTGGTCTTGGTTGTTGTACACAAACTGAGCCATTGGTAGGTGTGTTAACCAATTGTTCTGTTCTGAGTTAACGTAGCATCATAGGTACTGTTTAAGGACCTGGTTCACTCTCTTGGTCTGTCAGTTGCTCTAGGGGTGGTATGCAGTAGACAACAATCTTTTTATTCCCAAGTCCTTTAGAATTTGGGCCCAAAACTTAGATGTGAATTGTGGGCCTCTGTCTGAGACCACTTCTTGTGGAAGTCCATGGTTCATGAATAATTGGTTCCAGAATAGAGTGGCGGTTTCCTTGGCAGTTACTTTGGTTGTTGTTGGAATGAAGTGAGCCATCTTGGTGAAGCAATTGACAATTACAAGGATGTCGTTGAATCCTTTTGAATTTGGTAGCTCCACAATGTAGTCCATGGAAACTGACTTCCAAGGGCCTTCTGCAATCTGAAGAGGTTATAGTAATCCTTCTGGATTTCCTTGCTTAGGTTTGGTACGTCTGCATGTCTTGCAACCATTGAGGTATCCTTTGATCTCTGGCTTTATCCTGGGCCACATGTAGGTTCTCTGAATCCCTTTGAGAGTCTTTGTACGTCCAGGGTGTCCTGACATGGGGGAGTCGTGGTATTCCTTCAGTATCTCTAAGTGCATTGGGCCTTCTGGTACATAGGTGCGTCCATGTAGCTGCAGGGTGTTTCCATGTAGGGAGTAACCATTTTGGTAGTATTGACTTTTGATATCTCTCTTTAGGTCTTCCATGATGGAGATGCAGTGCTGGTCTACGGTCTGAGCTAGTTGGATTTCTTCTCTTCTACTGGCTAGCCCCAGGAATAGGAGCATTGGCTCAATCATGTTTGGGGACAGCAAGGATTTAGTGTTGAATTCTTCAATCTCTTTGGAACTAGGAAAAAGGTCTACTCTTTGGCTTGAGGCATCTGGTACAATGTTGATCTTGCCAGGTTTGTAACTGATTGATAAGTCGTAATATGCTAGGAATAGGGCCCATCTAGCTTGACACTGATTTAGTTGTTGCGGTTTGAAGAAGTATGTCAGGTTCTTGTGATTGGTCATGATTCTCACCTGGATGGTTGGCGGCACACAAGTATCTTCTCCAATGTTTTAAGGACTGGATGATAGCAAGAATCTTTTTGTTGTAGATGGGGTAGTTCAACTCAGGTGGGGTGAACTTCCTCAAGTAGTAAGCTACAGGGTGCAGCTTACTATCATGCCCCTCCTGAAGCAACACCCCCCAATGCAAAGTCAGAGGCGTCTGTTTCCACAATGAAGGGCTTATTGTAAACTGGCATTGCCAAGACAGGGGCAGAAACAAAGGCGTTCTTTAGCAACTCAAAGGCTGACTTGGCGGTGTCATCCCACACAAAGGGGTGTTTCTCAGAGGTGAGGCAGGTCAAGGGCAAGCAGATCAAAGAAAAAGATTGGACAAATTCTCGGCAGAAGTTTGCCAGGCCCAGGAAACTTCTGACCTCCTTGCGGTTCTTAGGTTCAGGCCATGACGTCACAGCCTCTATTTTGTTGGGTGTCATTGAAAAACCTCCTTTCAGTACATTGTAGCCCAAGAACTCTACTTCCTCTTGGAAGAACCCACATTTCTGGAGTTTAACAAAGAGTATGTTTTCCTTGAAGCGTTTTAGGACAGCCTGAAGGTGTTCAACATGTTCTTCAGGGGTGCAGCTGTAGATGAGGATGTTGTCTAATTAGGCTACGCAACACCGGTCCTTGAGTCCTCCCAAGACCACGTCCACCATAGTTTGAAAAGTGCTGGGCGTGTTGCACAAACCAAACAGCATAACCAAGTATTTTTAGAGACCTTGTCTAGTATTGAAAGCGGTCTTTCATTTATTGCCAGGCCTGATCTGGATCTGGTTGAAGGCATCTCTCAAATCAACCTTTGAGAAGATGTTGGCTTCTGAAAGCTGGTCTGAGAGGTCTTCAGTATTGGGTACAGGGTATCTGTTTTTCACAGTGATGCTGTTTAGGTCCTGGTAATTGACACAAGGACGTAGGTTGCCACCCTTCTTTTTAACAAAAAGTAAAAGGGATGAACAAGGAGATTTGGAGACACGTATATATCCCTTCTTTAACATCTTGTCCAAGTACTATCTTAAGGCAGCTTGCTCCTTCATGTTACAACTGTAAACAGGTCCATGCTTAGGTTGGGTTTCCAGGGAGGAGGTCAATAGCGTGGTCAAACTGACTGTGTTTAGGCAAGGTGGCTTCTTCTTCTTCTGAAAAGATAGACTCCCAAGGCTTCAAACATTTTGGGATTTCAGCTTTGCAGGATTCCATGGTGATGTTGTTTAGCTCAGGGGTCTGCTGAGGGTTCAAACAGGGAACCTATAAGGTTTGGCTCTCATGAGTGACAGTCACCTGATGGTTATTATAGTCCAAGTTCAATTGGTGGTCAACCCACCATTCAAACCCTATCACTACAGGTTTGGGAAGCTTCTCCATGATGTGGAATCTGGTGGGCAGGAGTTTCCCATTTAGCTTCAGGAAGACAGACTTTTCAAATTTGTGGGACAGGTCTGTTGTCTTGTTACCCAAGGTTACCAGTTGGGAGTTTCCCTGGATTGGTACACCCAGTTTCTCAGCTAGGCTAAATTCCATGTAGTTGAGGGTTGTCCCACTGTCTAGGAGGGCTACAGTGTTCACCTCATAGTCATGGTAACATAAAGTAGTGTAAATGATAGGAGAAGACTGGGAAGCATTGCTTATTGCTGAAATGGTGGCTCCTTGGGTTCTGTTGGAGCAGCTAGTGCAATCCTTGGATAAGTGGCCACTCTGGTGGTAATAGAAGCATAGCCCACTTCTGACGTGGTGTTGGTAATCTTTGGGGGTCATGTTCAAACAGGGCCTACTTGTACCAGGGGTCTGGTTGCTCTAAAGTTGACCAGCGTGGTATCCTTGTGGTTGGCTGAAGTTCATGCCTCTGGCAATAGCCAGGAGCTTGTCCTTGGGGAGATCACATAAGTGTTGTCTCATTAGGCTGGTGTGATGTGGGTTTAAACTGTTTCTGAAATGCAGGCCTGATATGTTGTCAGGAATCTTGGCTGCCTCTTCCAGGCGTAGGAATTGTTGTATGTAGGTCTCCAGGTTGTCTCTTCCTTGGGTTCAGGCAGATGAGCCCCATGTAGGCTTGGATCTTGGCCCCAGCAGGGGTGGTTGCAGAATTCATTCTCTCCAGAAATTGGTTGTAGGAGAGTATGAGGTCTGGATCTTTCTCTAGGCTGGTCAAGAAGGTTTCTCTGGCTGTCATCCTTCAGTTGGGCAGGCCACTATCATAACCTTCTAATTTTTGTCTCTGAAGCTCTCCTGGTGGGCACAAAACAGGGCATTTATCATGATCATTCCTTTTCTGAAGCCAGCCAAGCCCATTTTTGGCAGGTCAGGAAAGGTTGTGGAAGCCAGTGGTATTCTGGTTTGAGGTGGAGATGGTCACAGTCTGGACTTGGGATGGCTTGGTGACAATTTCTTCTTGGCTTTCATTCTTTTCTTGTTTCTTGGTCATATACTGTCTTAGGTAGTAAGCTAAGGTCAAAAATAAAAGCATACAAGATGCCCCTATAATCAAAGAAGAATATGGACCCAGGGCTACTAGTTTTGATATGGTTGACATACTGTCACGGCCCATACCAGAGTCCAACTGGGCTCCCACAGGGGAGGCAGGCTGGGCCTGGAAGGCCATGTACACAATAGGCGCAATACAGACCAGGTAGTTAACTGCAGTAGCAAGGGGGAGCCAACTCCTAGTATGGGGCACGACCTGGTTGGCCAGCCCCAATACTGTGATGTAGACAAACCCCAATTTACTAATGTCCTGGGCGGGAGGCACATTGGGTAAGGGGGAGCAGCAGGAATCTCCTTCATAGTAGGCGGGAGATCCAAATGGTGAGGGTGGTAATACTCCATGTCAAGAGCACAGGGTGGATTGACTGAATGTAGCAGGAGTATAAACAGGAGGATATGGATAGGCAAGTTTTTATTTTGTTGTGGATTCCCAAATAGATGCAAAGAGAATAATTAAATTGGAGCAAAAATAGACAATTCCTGCAATAAGATAATAATTTCTGGGCATAAACTTGCTTTATTAAGATGTCAACAGTGAGGAGGGCTTCTCCTCCTCACTATTTATACTTACTGGTGATTTTGTGGCCTTTAGTGCCACCAAAGAACTGATGGCATCAATTGCAGTTAAACTTACAATTTTCACTGGAATTTGCGTACTTGGACCAGGGGGTGGGTGCTCATTGGTTGGTATAACATGAACCTTACTTGAACTGCAGCATGTCAAGGTGCCACAGTTATTTATAGATCCTGCAAGTGATTGAGCACCCTATTGTGCAATTAAACAATCACGCTCCCAGTGTACCATTTCCTGATAGTTGAGAGGCCCAAACTTGATAATGTAATCAAAGCCAGGGATTTGAGGCTTGTGTGCCCCTCAAATTCCGGGCCATTTGTTAGTCAAAAGGGGGTTTTCTTGCTCTGGGGGATACTTGGTAGGGGATCCCAAGCTATGGGGCTTTTGCCTCTAGGAAGGCCAGCTGATTTTCTAGGGCTTTCTGGGCCCTGACATGATCCAAGAACTCCCTTATGTCTTTTAAGAAAAGTTACCAGGTCTACCGCCTGACCATGGCATTCAACATGGAATCAATATTAAGGGAAGCGTGCCAAAAGCACGCCCTATCTACCGCCTAACACCACAAGAAGACAATGCCCTAAAGCATATTTGGACAAAGCCTTTGAGAAGGGACTAATCCAACTATCCAAGTCCCTTTTTAGTGTGACTGTCTTTTTTGTGGCAAAGAAGGATGGAGAACTACACCTGATCACTGATTACAGGGCGCTCACCAAGGCCACAATCAAGAACAGGTATCCCCTGCCCATGATTAATGACCTTTTTGATGCCCTGGGGGTCCCAATTCTTTACAAAAATTGACCTTACAGCAGGGTATCACTAAATCAGAGCTAAACTAGAGGACATACCCAAAACAGCTTTTTGAACTAAGTATGGATTGTTTGAATGTGTTGTTCTCAACTTTGGCATGACCAACGCTCCAAGTACCTTTGTGACTGCTGCAAAACAAAGTCAAATCCAAAAGGAAAATATAAATGATGTAGTTTTTGCATGACGTCACTATAGAATAAAATTAGGCGTACATGTGTATGCGCATTTACGTCATGATGTAAACCATGTTGGTCATGCATCCTTTTGCTTGTGCACAAAGATAATTAATTGTAGCAGCTTTGTTAATACTTTAGGCTACACAGAAAGGCAACTGTGTATGTTTGACTCCCTGGTGCTCAAATCCCTGGTGCTTGACACTATAGTAAAGTGAGAATTCAGCTTTTTCCCTGATCAACAACTGGAAATTGACACTTTTTTAATTAACAGATCTTGATGTACTGAAAACTTTTAATACAGAAAATTAAGCTATACAGCTATGGTATACTAAAGTGATTCCAGAGAGCTTGAAAATGCAATAAAAAATGTACCTCAACCAATGAGAATAAGGAAAAATATGCAACTATTTCTCATTTTACTATGTAATTTACACTCTTAATTATAAAAATATTTTTGATTACCATAAAAAAATTAAAATTCCAATGAGACAAAAAAATTAATAAAAACACAAAAATAAAAGTTATGCAAAATGTGAAGGAATATTAATATTTATTTGATATAGTTCATATAAGTATAAATGTGAATATCTTTTGTTTTATTAGGAAATTAACAAAAATTAAGATATTTCATTCACTTTCAACTATGACTATTTATTTCAAACTTACCATGTATACATAAAATAATCAGTGCTATCTAATTAAATAAAAAATAGAAAAATTAAAAGTAAAAACTAATTGATCAAAACTAAAAAGTAAAAATTAAAGATAAAAAGTTAAAAGTTAAAATCATATAAGTAAGCAAGCAAATTTATTCTTCACCCTTCTTCCCCTTCTTCATTTTAACCCCTTCTGGGAAGGCAGTTGCAATGGGCTCAAGATGTTGCTTTATCTCTGAGGTCTTGTATTTATGCTTGGCCACATTTTGAATGGCCTTGGTGAATAGGGTGGAGCAGGTTGTGGGCTTGGTGGGGGGGGACACAGTTTGCCAAGTCACACAGCTTGGATGGTTTTCTCCTGCTTGTGCTGCAGGAGGGAAAAGAACTTATTGAATTTTGGGTGGATCCCAAAGTTAGCCTTGAGGTGTTTTTGATAAGCCTCTAGCGCTGAGGTGGTCTTGAGCTCCCTGTTGATGGCTGCCCAATAAACGTTCCAACTGGCCTTGGTGCTGGCCTTGCCTTGCCTCTGTGTGACAACCTTCCCAATCCACTGGGGCTTGAAGTACTCAAGGAAAGGCTTGAAATAAAAGTGCTTTACTACGTAAGAATTCTTTAAGAGAACCTTGAACCCCTGAAAAGTGTGCTCTGGCTTTAAAAAGCCAAGATACTAAATTGTGCAAGCACAAATTTGCAGGTGTCTGAAGTGTCCCTCTGGCTCAACCTACTTAGCTTGGCATGGGCCTGCACATTTTGAGCAACTGCTTGGCGGTAGTGGAAGTGGAACACCTGTACCTTCCTGCTGAACAGCTGCTCAAATGTATTGAACTGATCAGGCTCAAAGTCCATAATGCAAATGTGAGGCCCCAGAGCTCTCAGCCTTACCTTTTCCTCCAAGTCCAGGGTGGCTTGGTCCTTGTCAGCGGCAGGAGGGTTGGCGCAGGTGTGAGGGGGCCTTCTTGGCATTGTTGTTGTTGGGAAGGAGGGAAAGTGCTTGTAAGAGGATGGTAAAAGCACAGGTGTAGATGGCCTCAGTGGCCTAGGAAGAAGAAAGAACACAAGTGGAATTACCCAGATGTCAATCTGGGCATGGATCATACAGAGCTGCTTGAACATCCAGGAGCAAGTGGTGAAGGTACCATCAACTAGCCAGGTTGAAGCCCTTTTTGACTCCATCAGGTTCTGCTGGGTTGCACAGCAGATTATGCAGTCATTGCTGCCGGGCCTGTTGTCATGGAGGAGGAAGCGTTCCCCACTTGGAAGCTGCTTGAGCTTGCAAGTGAGCGTAAGCTCTGAGAGGACATCTGAGGCCTTGGGGGGGGAGGGGGATTGGCAGTAATATGTTTATCACTTATGAACTTAACCAACTGTTCCTAGGTTGGTATCAACTTAAGATTGTTGGGTTTTAAATGCTGCAGGGCCTTTATAGCCAGATCAGATGCCTGGAGGTGAGAGGATGTTGGGATCACCTGGACAAGGTATTATTTTAACATCCAGGTTATAAGATGATTGGGTGGCTCACAAGAGTGCTCCCCCTTCTTTGCATTTACTTGCTCCCAGGCCTCAGTGTTCAACTGGCCCCTGCAAGTCTTATTCTCACATACAAAGTGCTTGCTCTTGGTAGCACGCTTTTGATTATTACAGCTAAAGATGTAATTGTCAGTGACATAGCCAAGGCTGCCCTTTACTGACATGATGGGGAAAAACAGGGGAAGCGCTTGGGGACTTTGAAATCTCCGTCCACATTGCAGATATTGTGGATGGCCAGTGGATCCTAAGCCACGTGACCAGAAGCTTTGAACTTCTTGGAATATTTCTCAGGCTCATCCTGGGGGTCAGATGAGGGAGGGGGAAGAGCCATCAGGGGGAGGAATTTTTGGGGGAAGGTGAAGGGGATGTGGAAGATGAGGGTGGAGGGGGGAGGAGTAGGAGGAGATGGAGTAGGAGGAGATGGGGTTGGAGACTTTGCCTTTGTAGGCTTCTTGGAACGCTTAGGAGTGGAGGCAGTTTCTTTAGAGCCCTTGGAGGCTTGGCGCTTGGGCTGTTGGCTGTTCTTGTTTGACCTTGTCTAAAGAAAAGTTTAGTTTTGTAAATAAAACAGTGTGAAAGATATGAAACACAGAGGTAAAGTAAAGTAAAAGTTAAATGAAAATTATGCAAATAAAGTTTATTTATCAAAAAAACATAACAAAGTAAATAGAAGCAAAATAGTAACTCAAAGTATAGATATAAAGGTTAAAACATGGAAAATAAGTGAATTTATGATGAAGCATCAAAGATGTTAGGTTCAGCATAACATCTTAGTGCTAAACCAATGTAAAAGTTTAATTAAAAAACAAAAAATATAAAAAATTATATGGAGAGTAGCAGGAAAAGTAGTAGATTATATTTGCAAAAAAATTATTAAGGGGAATTTTTTTATTGGGAGTTAAAAATTCAAAACATAGTAAAGTGTTGAGTTTGGCACTGTCAATCAGCTGGGAAAAGCTGAATTCTCACTGTCAATTATGCCAGAGTCAAGCAGAAAAATCAAATTTACTATGTTTTTCACATATAAAACTTGCTTAAATTTAAAACAGGTTTGAAAGTTAATCCAAAAGCAAGGCAGTTTCATATGCTCAAAATTAAAAAAATACAACATAAGTTAAAAAAGTAAATGAGTAGGAAGGTGTTTATTAGTGTTTAATTTGTGCTGTGAGGAGCTGGGAGTGACTTATTTACCATAGTGTTGGTTAAAATGTTAAGAGGCTCTCTTTACTAATCCCCAAGTTAAAGTGTCAAGTGGGTGAGTGTCAAATGGCGCTCATAGTGCGTCACATATTAATTTAGCCTCAATTCCAAGCCTTTGATTAGTTAAATCCAAAACCAATTAGGTGGCAAGTGGATAGAGTTGAACAGAGGGGGAGTTGAGTTTCCGTTTTTTATAAAGTACATAGGAAATTTCTTAATAAATTGGGCTTAGTTTATGTGGCACCACTTAATCCACAAACCCAGGAATGACATAATGTAAAACAAGTGGTATATTTGATTAATGTCTATACCACTAAATCCAGTATAGTGGTTCTTGGGAGCCTAATCAACAACTACAGACACTAATAATAAAAATAAAATAGTAAATAACAATTTTTTATAAGCGCATATGTATTTTAGTAATAAAATTAAAATTTGGCTTAAAAAGTGTCAAACTGGTCACTTTTTGGTTTAGAGTGTCAAACACAAGTTTTTTTTAATTTCTATTAGTAAATTTACTTATGAATTTCCCCTTAAATTGGTATTTTAGCTAACTGAATTATTAAATAGAGTCAAGTTTGAGTAAATTTAACCTTGGTTTTTGGTTTTGAACCCCTTAATTACTAGTAAAAATTAGCTTAAAATCAGTTAAGCCAAAAATACTAATAGATTCACATATGCAGCACTCAGCTCCCTGGTACTCAACAAAGTGTCAAGTACCAGGGAGTCAAACTTACCACAGTTGCCCACAGAAGTGGTTATCATTAATTATGATTTTTCTAATCTATGCTTAAAGCTAATTATACATCTGCACTCCTTGGCTAAAATAGAAGGTGCTTTCTACCTGCACCTAAGTGACTGTGGAGTGAATATGCATGATAGTGATTGCACTTACATCCTATTATGATGATTCTGGCTCAAAATTTCCTGTGCTGAATGCACAATAATTCCCACCTTACTTCCCCTTATCTATATAGCTCTTCCCTTTATGCAAATAACAAACACACAGATTTACACTACTAGATTTATTGACTACTTTTAGTTGTTACCTCCAGAGAGAAGGTAAAGACTTAAAGCTTGTTATCAGTAACTGATTATGGACTAGGTCTTCAACATACTCTACCGTTTAAGCAAGACAACACTACTCCAAGTACTGTCCTTCTGCCACCACCACAAGGACTCAAAGACCAAGCACACAAAATTAGTGCTCACTTTCCAATGTATTCCAACCAATACACCAAACCTTCTGATCCACTCTGCTGTGGATCTGTTTTAGCCCAGGGGGGAATGGCCCACTCTCAGCTTCTGCACTGGCCCATTTGATAAGCATTATTTCTGAAACTGCATAGAATACTTTTTCTGGTGCAAACCAGAAAGCTGGTTCAAGAATGAAGAACCCTCCTAACCTTATTGAGATCAGTCACGTCATGGGTGCCATGTATATACTTATGGGAAGCATAATAAATGAGAGAAAGGGGAAATTTAAGAGAAGATAATGATACTTTGTTAGATATGAATATAGGATAATATATAGTATCACAGAAACCCACATACTGTCTATGTACATCATGAAAGTCATGGGGGTTATCTAAGTAATGTTCTTCTTAAGTTGCAAGGCTTATTCAAGTTGTGTTCCACTTAGGATCTGGATTGTTTGATTCCTGTAATAGATGGCCAAATGATAGTAGTGCCACCAACTTAATGGTTGGTTGGTGCAACATTCAGTGACTTATTCAGTGATCTACTTGGGGCGTTGATTCCCCAAGAGGGAGTAATTGAGGATGTTGCAACATGGGTAATGTCCAAAATCCTGTGAGCATCCAGTAAACCAAACCCTTAAGCTCAATGTGACATTACCTAATCCTGTTAATGCCAACATTTTACCCTCAAAACAGGCCCTTGAGCACACCTTGAAAGGGATGGATGAAGGAGCAGTGCAAGATGGAGATGCTGTGTCTTGCCTGGCAATCATTTCTTCCTATATTCCCAGTATCAAGGAGCGTTTCCAGAATCTCTGCCACACCACCCAAAACCAGTTGAGAAAGAACATGAAGACTGTTGAAGAGACAAAAGAGTACTTATACTACTTTGCTCCACCTGCCATTTTCCACAAAAGAGTACATTTAGCATGTCAGGAGAATGTCCTTCAACAGCAAGGCCAACTGATTTCAGCACAAAATATCTTCCTACAAACTCTGTATACTGATCATGGATCCAAATTTGGCCTGGTAAATCAACAAAATTGCTGAACTTTTGAAAAGTCAGATATCTTCTGTTATCTACATAGAAAGATTGGAACAGTTTTTCTGCCAGTAAATCCCTCACATGGTTAAAGAAGACCTAAACTACAAAGGACTTGACAGCAACTGGACTAGTGTGGTTACTAATTATGTCCAAGGAGCTAGAGAAGCAATGAGTTTATTGATCTATCAGATGGAACATATTAATCTTGCTATTGACTCTAATACCAACAACCAAGTAGCTACAGCAGAAGATGCTAAGATGTTACATAAAGACTTGTTGAAACTCTTTGATCACTATCACAACATAGAGAAAGAGATTAAATAGATCCATTTGGATAATACCCTACTGTATAGGGACCTAAAGACGCTTCAATAATGACTAGAGGAATGGCAAAAAGTTAGCCAGGTCCATACAGATATATCAGAGGCACAAAAAGCAATTAAAAAGGCACTTTCCAAGCGGTTAGATAACCATAACTGCAAGATCCTTGCCCGTGAAGAGGAATTAGATACCCTTAAAAAGAGAATACAGGGATTAGATAAGAGCTTAAGGACACTAGAGCATCCCTATACTTCATTAAGGACCAGATATACTAGCTTCTGTCTTGCCTGTCCACCCCTGCACCTCAGCCTTCCTATGTACACTTTGAGGAACCCCGCTTGTTGAGTAGATTTTCTTTGAGAAGCAATGCCCATTATTCAGGAAACAGGTATTCCCATAGTTATGGAAGCAATGAGGATGTACAAAGATGTGTACCTAGACACATCATTATTACCAAGGCTGTATTGGAAAGTAGTGATAACCCAATGGTTAATCCTGAGCAGGCAAGGCTCCAGAAACACTAACCATACTCTGAAGCTAGATTCAGAGCCTTGGGTAGCTACTGTTCACCTACCAGCAGACCCACATATAGCACCAGCATTGTTATCCCCAACTTTACGCCTGTTAACTTACCTAATTTTGACAGAACAAGTAATTTAATTATTCTCCCACGCTTATATAAAAATACCATGTATTGTGCTGACAAAGCTATGGATAGCTCTGCAATCTTCAACTGTATTAATTCAGAGACCCAGACAATCATCATCATGTAACTCCTGCCTGAATGTGGATGTACCCTTTTCAATGTCTCCAGGGCCTTGATAGAGGAATTTGGCATCAGAGAGGCCCTCAACAACCATAAGAGGGACTTTGTCAAAGGTGGAATCAGGAAGGGTGAAACTATGCAAGAGTTTGAAGATGGATTTTACCTGGAGGCACAGACATTGATCTCCCTGAAAGCTGCCTCCTTTATAGATGTTAAGTCTTCCCTGCTAAATGCATTACAGCCCAAAAAGAGCCTATACTTGGCCTTAAAATCTGGAATCCATGGGGCCCATAATGTCTCTGAGCTGATTAGTCATCTTATCATCTTTAAGGATGACTTTGAGGTACCTATGCCTTCTATCACCAAAGCCCCACATGAAAACAGATACAGGCCAACCACTGCTGAGACTGAGAAATCCAAATCAGCAGCTGGTACCTCTGCTACTAGTTCTGCGGTTGCCTCTGGCCCTAGAACATGTTTCAAGTGTGGGAAACCTGGGCATATGTCTAGAGAGTACAAAAAGACAAATGAAAAGATACACCACGTAAGAGAAGATGAGTACAATTATGGAGACAAGTGTGAAGAAGAGGAGGCTACTCAGGATGAGGAGACAAAAAACTGCTAAGCAGCCAAGATGAGGAGAAATCATTGGTTGCACATTTAGCAGTCTCTCTCCTTTCTCCACCCCAGCCTCCTCCACCTGAAGATCCTGGTACCACTCCTACTCCCTCACACCCTCCAGACATTCCTGCTTACCCACATGCATCTGACCATAACAGTCTACTTGCCGCTGCCACAATACATACTGCTGACTCAGCTACAGGGCTCTCTAACCCTGCAGCTCAGCCAACACTATGTTACCCTGACCAGGAAGAGATTGAAGAGGACCAACTTCACAGAGTCTTTATTGTCAATGCTCTTACTCAAAGTCAAAGAGTGAGGAAAGAACCCTTGATTGCAACAGAAGCACACAATACTGTTGCATTACCATATGTTGAACAGCTAGCACTCCCTTCCACTGAGGTCACCCATGAAAGTGACATTGCTAAGAAAGTTTCCCAGCTTCTAAAGTCTTTCCACATCTCTGCCTGCCTGGGAACGTTAAAAGGAATCAGCCCCATACTAAGAACTTCTTTAGAATCTTTCCTTAGAAAGTATAAGGACATGGACGTCTATAGAGTCATGTCCCTTGGTACTGATGCAGGAGATCAAAAAGACTGTACCTATAATGATATGGTGGTGCATGAGGTGAAGGTCAGAGCCATCATTGACTCTGGTGCTCCTGGTAATATTGTCTCTTCTAGACTGGTGAAGAAACTAAAGCTAGACCCAGACTTGTGCTACCAAAAGGTATTTGGGACTGCAGGTCCACTTACCACAAAGGCTATGAGTGCCTACTCTTCATTACCCCTTTGGTTTGGGAAGTTGATAGTAACTTCCCCCGCCATTGTACTGGAAAATAGTAGTTATGACATCCTAATAGGCACAGGATTCATGAATAAATATGGGACCATCACAAATCATGGAGTTAATACCTTTAAGATCTTAGGCCAGACTAACACTATGTACTACACTGGAAACAAGGTTGTTGACTTGCCCAAGAAGAAACTGCACTTTATTGACATGGAGTATGTAGATAGAGACATCCAAATTGTCTATAATCTACAGCACAGGAAGCTAAAGCTCCTTCCTATCTCAAAAGAGTAATACATAGGTATCCCCTTATATTCCTCTTCAGCTTTTAACATCCCTTCTGGTTCCCAAGTAGTACATCACACTGGACTCTCCCTGGATCTGACTTCTGGAATACACAGAGAAGTATTTGAACATCCTGATGCCTCATATCTTGATCTTGGGATCTGTCCTGGAATTGTGATGCCTGGTCCTGAAGAGCTATAAGTACTTCTGGCTAATCTCAGACCTTCTTTCATGGTAGTTCAGAAGAATCAGCTCATAGGCTATGTCAAGTTGGAAGAGCACTCCAATCTTGTGGAGGCCTCCCCCTTTTCAGCACTAGAGGAGTTGGGGCTCTCAGATTCTAAACCAATGGCTCTGATAATCATCCCTAGAGACTCTCTCCTTGGATTGACTGAACCAGAAAATGACTAGTCTATAGCCCTCTTTAAAAAGTTCAAGGATGTCTTTAAAAAATATGACTTTGATCTTGGAAAGGCAGCTGGTGTTGAAAACGTCATAGACACACAAGGACATGCTCCTGTCAAGTCCAGACCCATCAGGCGTAGCCAGACTAATCAGGCTATTACCAATGAAGAGTTACAGAAGTTGCTGATCTTGGGAATGTTGATTCCCAGCCAAAGTCCTTGGTCCTCTCCACTACTTCTTGTCAAGAAGAAAGATGTAACTAATAGAGTTGTCATTGACTACAGATGACTTAATTATATCACAAAGAAGGACAACTATCCCTTGCCTCAGATTGATGACACCCTAGACCTTCTAGGAGGAGCTCAATACTTCAGTGCCATGGATTTGATTAGTAGCTACTGATAGATATAATTGCCTCCTGAAGACCAGAAGAAGAGTGCTATCATCACTGAAAAAGGCTTTTTCTAGCCTATCAGAATTCCACAAGGACTGAAAAATTCCCCAGCCACCTTCCAGTGTGCTATGGATGCGGTAATAGGAGACTTGAAACTTACTAGTGTATTGGTGTACCTAGATGATATCAATGTTTTTTCTTGCACCTTACAGGAACACTTAATACATCTGGAGTAAGTCTTTCAGCGTCTCCTCAAAGCCAACCTCAAGATAAAACCTAGGAAGTGTAACTTTTTAAAGAACACCTAGAGTTCTTTGGCTTTGTCATCAGTAAGGATGGGTTACATCCAGTTTTGGCCAAACTTGAAGCTATTTTCCACATGCAAATGCCTGCCAACAAGAGATAAATCCAAGTCTTCTTGGGTGCCATGAATGCAATGTTCACACTCTATTAATTTTGCCTTTATTTGGTTATTTTGACAACAAATTCCTTGCTTTTGATTTTTCTCCTTGAAATGGGTCTATTTTCAAAGTGGTAAATTTGCTGTTTAGTTTCCTGATCCTGCACAACTCACTTGCCTCACTTGTGCTTGTGGCAAGTGATACTACCGTCCTAGTATTGTTTTGTGAAATCACTAAACAATATATATTCCAATTCTTTATCACCAATAAAAAATAAGATCTATTCATATTTCTGTCTTTGTGTTTTCCAGTGCTTTGGCACCTCTCTCTAGCCACACCTAGTAGAGATTTAATATTCAGAGCCACAAGGTAATTGCATCACCTTCCCTGCCAACTAACCAAGACTTAGTACAAATCCAATACTAAGGTTAGGATTTCCTGTTGTATGTCTGTGCTGTTCCTCAGAGCACAACAAAAATGGTGCTCACTACAGGGGCTGCAAGCCCCTTGGTGATCCCTTTTGCCACTACGTTTTCAGGCCTGTATCCTACTCTGCTACAGTGTCATGAATGACATGTCTCCAGAAATAATGGGAAACTCCAACTAGGAGAATTGAACTCAGGAATTGATTCTGAGGGTTGTGGGGATTCTTTGGACCCTCAGGCTGTCCACCCATGTTTTTCTTGGCTAGCTGGTGAAAGAGCTGTAACTAGCATTGGTTCAAATCCAATTAATCAAGGAAATTTGCAGGCCTTCCTGGCCACTAATTTGAAGGAACAAGCTGGATTGCTGGAAGCGCTAAACCAATATGGTGTCACTCCTGTCATAGTTGACAGGCCGTCTGAAAAGGGGTTTGCTGCTCAGCACAATGGACCAAAATCCAAAGAGAATTCAGATAATTGTCTAGAAACTCAGGCCGCCAGATCATGTTATCCCCAGTCATGTAGTGGCCCCAAAGCTACTCCTAAAGATGCACAGCTTATGGAGCAAAGTTTGACCTGGCTTATGGCTCCTGAAGATCTCTTGGTCCATGATGACAAGAACTCTGGTGGCAATAAGAAGCCATGAAGATGTTGTGTCTGGACTTGTCGTGAATAACAGCATTCAACATGTTTTGATTTTGCCTTTGCTGGGCCATTTCAAAGACAAATCTCTTGCTTTTGGCTCTCAAAATGAACTGGCTTCTGCTTTAGGAAATATGATTGTTCAGTTTCCTGACTCTGCAGCAACTCACTTGCCCCACTCATGCTTGTGGCAAGTGATCCTACTGTCCTGGTAGTGTTTTGTGGTATTCCTAACCACTATATATTCCATTTCACATTCACCAATAAAAATTAAGTTCTATTCAAATTTTTGTCTTTGTATCTTCTGTACTTCCGCGCCTCTCTCTAGCCACGCCTAGTAGAGATTATTTATCCAGGGCCGCAAGGTAAACACAATTGCCTCCCCTGTCATCTAACCAAGACTTAGTACAAACCCAATCCTAAGGTTAGGATTCCCCGTTGTGTGTCTGTGCTGCACCTCAGAACACAACAAAAATGGTGCTCACTACAGGGGCTGTAAGCCCCTTGGTTATCCCTTTTGCATCTACATTTGCAGGTCCCTTGCCTCCGCCTATTTGGGAGTCAACCTTGCCTGAAATTACCAGCCCTCCCATTGAGGAAGACATTGCCAACCCGTCTATTGTCCCTACTGTACTGAACCTTGGGAATGGTCCTCGCCTAGTTGCTTACCCTATGGGCACCCATGACTTGGAACAAGTCATGGTGGTAGCCCTTGAGATAGCTTGGGACGGGGCCATCCCTCGCCTTCAGTTACAGTTTAGCCATGCCAAATACTATGAGTTAATTGTGGCCCCTCAATTCTCACAACATCTCCTCCCAGCGGCTGGTTCCGCTGATCATCTGCTGTCATCTTTTGTACAGCCCGCCTTGGCCCATCACCAGATGATGTTGGGACTCCATGTTCAAGAAATCTTGTCTCTACAAGCAGCTGTTACCCATCATTGGGACCAGTTTGCTGCCTACCAACAATGGATTCATTCCCTGTTCTCCCTGATATCTGATAATCAGTGTGATTTGGTCACCTCTTAAACACATTTAGTCAATTCTATCGAGCAAATATGCCAGTCCATCCCTGAGTACGTTAGGGAGCAACTACATGAGTTTCACCAGTTAGAACAACCCTGGCGCACTCAAGTAGACTCCACCCTAAACGCTTATATCTCCAATTTTGAGCGCCTAGTGCAACAGCTCAATGCATTCAGTGTCTATTCCTTTGAGCAATTGCAACGGGTAGCTGACCTTGCAGCCCAAGGTCTAAATGAGCTCAGTGCGGAATTCAATCAAGAGAGCTACCACAGCCGCAGCTATTGCCAAACTTCAAAGTCAGGTGAATGAGCTGTTCACTCCCAAACCTGATGTTCCGCCTTCTCCTCCTGCTGATGATCTGGTGGACAGAGAGCAGAAATCTGGGAAGCCATCTGGGAGTTACATGCTTCCACTTGTAGCCAGGGACGTCCTAGTGAAATGCCTCAACCTGATCCCCAGGTTCTGGCTCTGACTGCTCAGGTCGCTGAACTACAGCAAGAAGTTGCTGCTTTACGTGAGGTAGTGACGGCCGCCGCTAGCCCACTCAGGGTAAAAAGGAGGATGGCTGCTGTCCTGGTTTGGCGGGGGCTCCTCAAATCCACTGTGCAAGAGAGTTGATTACCCTAGCTAATGAGGTGGATCGTTTGAAACAAGACCAGGCTGAGTTGGACAGGGACGTACAGGAGATGAGTGAGTTGATTAATTCAGTAAACAACAGATTTGCCCCTTGCCTATCAGTGGGGCCATCCCTTACTTTGCAACTGGCTGAGCTCTCCACGGTTGTCACTACCCAAGGACAACGCCTAGATGTTACTGAACAACAGACCGCTCTAGCCAACACTATGGGTGCTAGAACCACCAAGACTTTGACAACCCTTGAAGAAAGTGTTTGACAACTGTGGGCTAGACAACCCCCCTCCAAATCTGAAGCTGAGTTCTCCCCATGCATAAATGTACTCAATAGTAGCAATGGTGGTCCAGCTCCTGAGGCACACTTCAAGCCTACTTTTAAGCAAGTCTTTGATCCCAAAACCTTGACTATTGCAGCTTTCTTAACTATTTACAAGACTGCTATGAGAAAAGCATCAGAGGAAGTTAAGAAATAACATATTCTGACTTACCTACACCCAACCTGTCAAGAGGTAGTTGTACCAGAGCTGCCCTCCATCAAGACCTGGGAGGACATGAAACAGCTCCTAATTGACAAGTTTGGTGGTGATCTTAGCCTGGAGGTGAAAAAGGATGCTTACATGCACATATCCTTCAAGCCCAAGGAGACATTAGCTGATTTTGCCAACAGATTTTACATGGAGGGACAACAGTTAATAACAAGCAGACAATTGACAGCACATGAAGCATATATGGCCTGTGCCCAGGCCCTCAAGGTGAATAAACTCCTATGCCTCAATTTAAAGGCCCACAAGGCTATGCTGTCCTCCATGAAAAGTATAAAGACACTGCTCCAAGATATGCATCTTACCCATTCTGGGGCAGTTGTTTGGGAAATTTGTGCTGCTTCCAACTCTGGCTCCTCTTCACGCGGCCCTCGTATCCTCACTATGAACTCCCAAAATTCTCCTCAACGTCAAGGTTGCCACAACTGCGGTCAGATAGGCCACCACTCTTGCGTCTGCACCAATCCGCAGGTTGAAGGAGCTGATCCCAAGGATCAGTTGGGAAAAGAACAGTCAACCTAGAGGCAGAGACGCTCTTGGTTGACAATTCTTCCCAGTCTTCTCCTACACCCCCGCCTGCTACTGACTCTGAGCCTGTTGATGATGAAGCTCCTCCTATCCTCCTCCTGTTCTATGACATTTCTGACAATTCTGATGTGGATGAATCTGATGTTGAAGACCATGATGCATGCAGGTATTCTGTTATTGCTGTCCCTGAGACTATTGCTGTTCCCTACAAGCTGCAATCTGGGAAGACTACAACAACCACCAAGCCCTCATCTGAGGCCAAGGAAGTTGTCTCCCGCCCCTATCTTACCCAGGCAAAACAGTCCCCTGTATTAGTGGAATCATCAGTGGAAGCCGCTGAAGTTGCAGACGCCATTTTCAAGAATGTATCTGTCTCACTCCCTCTCCAAACTGTATATAAGGAGTTTCCAGGACTAAAATGCATGATTGAGAAATGGGACAAGGAACTAGCTGAGGCACAGGATATCTTGGCTGTTCTGCCACCCTTTGGACGCACCACCACCCAAGTAGAGATATCTATTCAAAAGGTCAAGATTAAAGCCGTCCTAGACTCTGGTTCTCCTGTCAACGTTGTTTCTTCTAAACTGATGAAGAAGCTTAAGCTGGCCCCTGATCTCAACTACCATCAATCCTATGGCACTGCTGGTCTCTTCATGACTCGCGCCATTGGTGCGTACTCTGCCTTATCAATGCAATTTGGTAAACTCCTGTTGGCTGCACCAGCTGTTGCTCTACAAAATGAGAGCTATGACCTTTTGGTTGGTACCCAGTTCCTTTGGGAATATAATGGGATCATCAACCTAAAGGATGGTTATCTTTCTATCCTAGGGTATAAAGTCCCTCTGATCTTTGAGGAGCCAATCAAAGCTCCTGGTAAACATTTGAAGACATGTACTCTAGAGTATCCCACTGGAGTTTTCACCCTAAAATATTGAACCCATTCCACCAACATGAAGTGTCCTCCCATGGCTTGTCCTACAACTGAGGGAATCCCTCTCATGGCCACGTCTGCTATCACCATCCCCCCAGGCTCTCAGGCTATCCTAGACTCACAGATATCATATGAACTGCTTGAGTGGACTTTCTTAGAGCTGTACTCCCCTCCTTTGTTGGGGCGTAACAAGCCTTACCTTTGTCCTGGAATTCTGGACGTTTCCCACAAGGATCCTGTTCAATTACTAGTTGCCAACATTACTGCGCTTCCTATGACAGTATCCAGAGGACAGGTGGTCAGTTACAGAAAGTTGTTAAATGCTCCTGACGTCTTGTCTCTTCACCCTTTTGGAACGTTTCAAGACTTTAACCTACCCAAAGACGAGCCTCAAATCTTATATCTGTTCACTGCCCAAGACTTCCCTCAGTTGTCACCAGTTCAACAGAAAGAGGTGCTTGATTTACTAGACCAGTTCTCAGACATCTTTGCTAAAGATAGTACAAATATGGGCTAGCCAAAGGTGTGATTCATCAGATTGACACAGGAGATGCTCCCCCCTTTTGTGCCAAGCCATACCGCCGCAGCCAAGTGGAAGATGAGCAGGTTTCTAAGGAGCTCAAACAACTACTGGATGCTGGACTGCTAGCTCCCTCTCAAAGTCCCTGGGCTTCCCCCCTACTCATCTTAAAGAAAAAGAATGGAGGGCACCAAATTTTGATGGACTATTGAAGGTTGAATTCTCTAACCAAGAAAGATTCCTATCCCTTACCGCGCATTGATGACGCCCTCCGATGCCTTGGAGGTTCTAAGTTTTTCTCTGCCATGGATTTGGCGTCTGGCTACTGGCAAGTTGACCTCTCTCCTGAAGACTGTCAGAAGGCTGAACTCATCACATCAGAAGGATTGTTTGAACCTACCTGCATGCTGCAAGGGCTCTGTAATGCCCTGGCAACTTTCCAGAGGGCCATGGATTCCATCCTGCGTGATTTGAAGTTGTCATGTGTCTTAGTCTACCTAGATGATATAAAAGTCTTCAGCGCAAATTTCACAGATCATCTAGCCCATCTTAAAGAGGTGTTCATAAAGATCCGAGAAGTTAGCCTCAATTTAAAGCCTTCTAAGTGTGCTTTCTTCAAAGAGCGCCTTGAATTCCTGGGCCATGAAGTAACCCAAACGGGAATTTGTCCAATGACCAAGAAGGTTGAAGCCATTGACAAAATGCTTCCGCCCACCAACCTCTGAGAAGTACAAGACTTTATGGGCATGATGGTTTACTATAGACAATTCATTCCTGATTTTGATGATACTAGCAAGCCCCTGGTCCAGCTATTGCGTAATGTCCCTTTTGAATGGACCGCCAGCCAACAGCAAGCCTTCAATACTCTAAAGCAGAAACTCAAATAAGCACCCATTTTAGTGTACCCCAATTACAATAAGGAATTCATCTTGTACACCAATGTTAGTGACCTTGCTATTGGGGCTATCTTGGCTCAGCTCAACAATGAAGGTGTGGACCACCCTGTAGCCTATACTTCCTGTGTGCTGAATAAGCATGAAAAGAATTATAGAGTTACAGAGAAGGAGTGCCTTGCTGTGCTGCATGCAGTCAAACAATTCCGCCACTACGTGCATGGTACCCATTTCACTGTTGTCACTGACCACGCTTTGCTCAAATGGTTACAACAACTCAAGGAGCCTGAAGAACGCTTAACCAGATGGGCTCTCCGCCTGCAAGGTTATGATTTCACTGTGCTCCATTGCCCTGGGATTCAACATCAGAACGCTGATGGGTTATCCTAAATGCCAATCTTTGCCCTACATCCTGCTGAGGCAGACCAACTGTACAAGCTAATTGACTTCCCTTCTTCCTGGGAAAGTGAGACAGAAGAGGTTTTGCTGCCCTGTCCAAATTGTCTGAAGACACCCTCATACGCGACAACCAACTCTTCAAGAAGGTGCGGGGTCAATACCTGCCATACATGCGCCCCAGTCTTTGCCTCTCCTTGGTGTCACAGGCTCATAAAGAAACTGGCCATGGAGGCATTGTTAAGACTTTTGACTGGCTACAGAAGAATTCATTCTTGGAGAATCTTTGCCTGTTAATCCCAGATGTCATTGCTAGTTGCCATGACTGCCAACTTCAGAGGCCCCAAGCTGCTTCTCACAAGTTCAAATTGGTACCCCCTCAACATGCCTTTCACACTGTCAGCATTGGTGCTGTAGGTCCTCTTCCCCGCTCACGCTCTGGATGCTTCTTTATCCTGATTGCGGTTGACTACTTCAGCATGTGGGTAGAAGCTTGCACTACTAAAGACATCACTGCTAAGACTACTGCTGCCTTCCTGCTACAGGATATTTTCTGCTGCCATGGCTGTCCTCAAGTGCTGTTATCAGACAATGGGACCAACTTTAATGCCAAACTTGTAACCTCTGTTGTTGAAGCTCTAGGAACTCACCAGTCTTTCTCTGCCCCCTATAATCCTTCTACTAATGGGGCAGTTGAGTGTGCCAACTTGGCACTGGTTTCTATCATGAGGAAAGTCAACTACTCTGATGTTTCCAATTGGGATCTATACTTACTTGCTGCACTCTTTGCCTACCGTCTAAGCAAGCATTGGGTCACAGGATACTCCCCCTTTGCCATGTTGTATGGGCGTGAAGCCACCACTCTGTTGCTCTTGGGGGTTCCCCTACTCTCCTCTGATAAGGCCATGAACCCTGACAACCACATCAAAGATTTAGTCAACCACATCATTGATATACAGGCCACTGCCTACACTTCCGCCTATAAGACTAAGATGCTCAAGCTCTCTCCTGACAACAAAGGCGCTCCCCCTTGCCTGAGTTTGCTGTTGGTGACCATATCTTATACTATCAACACTGTGTGGGTGGGCGCACGCACAAACTAGACTCCCTGTGGATTGGTCCTTTAGAGGTGACCTTCAAACAAGGGTCTGAGTACACTGTAAAGCTCCTCTCCAGTGGTTGCCCTTTTGCCTGCTACACGCCAAGTTCCTCTGCAAGTATCACCCCCCAAAGGCCAATATAGAGGGGGGCAATGTTTTGAATAACGGCATACAACATGTTTTGATTTTTCCTTTGTTGGGCCATTTTGAAGACGAATCTCTTACTTTTGCTTTCAACTCTCAAAATGAACTGGCTTCCGCTTCAGGAAATATGATTGTTTGGTTTCCTGACTCTGCACAACACACTTGCCCCACTCATGCTTGTGGCAAGTGATCCTACCGTCCTGGTAGTGTTTTGTGGCATTCCTAACCACTATATATTCCATTTCACATTAACCAATAAAAATTAAGTTCTATTCACATTTTTGTCTTTGCGTCTTCTGTACTTCCGCGTCTCACTCTAGCCACGCCTAGTAGAGATTATTTATCCAGGGCCGCAAGGTAAACACAATTGGCTCCCCTGTCATCTAACTGAGACTTAGTACAAATCCAATCCTAAGGTTAGGATTGCCTGTTGTGTGTCTGTGCTGCGCCTCAGAACACGACAGGACTGTCAGAGGGAGATCATTCCAGCAGAAGATGTGACAGGCCAGAAGGATCAGAATGGGGCCAGAAATTTCAGTCTGTAGGAAGCTGATCAAATTCAGCTATAGGTGATTGGTTAATCCAAACTTAGCATTTTGAAATGATATTTAAACTTGATAAAGTCTTGTTGAAATGGCATTATCATTCTGAAATAAAATAAGATTATGTGACCTTGGTTCTACCAATCTATTACTTATTTAGTCTTGGTTGTTTTCCACTTTACTACTGTTCCAACAGAAAATGTTGGGCTGACAGCCCACATTCATGAGGAAGCCCCCAAAACCCAGACCACGTTTTATTGTCCTCCTGGAGCACCCTTTGGCCCACTGCATTTCCCTGACTATCTGCTTAAGCCAGAGTACAAGAAGTTTCCAGTGAGGATACCCCCCACACAGGTCACTTGGCCCAACAGATAACCCCACAAACAGCCTTTCACAAAGGAGCCTGGTGCAAGCAAAGAGCTGCCAAAATCTGTGTGAAGTACAACTTTTTGCCTGCCTACCAGACAGATATTAAATCACAACCAACACCCAAAACTGACTACCTACATCCCACCCCAGGTCTGACTTCTCCCACAGACAGCCAATATGCAGGCATTGCCTACATTACCTTGGCTGAGTTTGTTGATACTATGGTTCCAGCCACCGGACACTGGGCCTTGGTAGGCCAATCAGCATCTTATCTCCTCAAGTTAGCACCCCTCTTATGGTGGGATCTACCCTCCTCCCAACAGAGCAAGTTGGCAGCCAAGGCCAACATACCCCCCTGGGATGTGGCATCTGACATACAGGAGCTGTCTTTGCCTAAAATTACCAGTCCTCCTATTGAAGAGGACATCTAAGACCCGCTATTGTACTCACTGTATTGAACCTAGGAAATGGACCCCGTCTAGAAGCTTACCCCATGGGTACCCTGAACTTGGAGCAAGTTATGGCAATGGCTCTTGGGATAGCTTGTGATGGAGCCATTCCCTGACTTTAACTACAGTTTAATTGAGCATAATACTATAATTTAATTGTTGCCCCTTAATTCCTGCAACATCTCCTCTTAGCAGCTGGCTCTGCTGAGCATCTACTTTCATTCTTTGTGCAGCCTATCTTAGCCCATCACCAAATAGTGTTTGGGCTTTACGTCCAAGAGATCTTGTTGCTCCAAGCCGCTGTAACTAATCATTGGGATCAGTTCACTGCTTACCAGCAGTGGATTCACTCCTTGTTCTCTTTGTTATCTGATAACCAATGCAACTCCATTATTTCTCAGGCTCACTTGGTTACCCCAATAGAGCAGATAAACTTGTCTATCCCTGACTATACGTCAGGAGAATTTCTGCGTGAATTTTACCAGTTACAACAACCCTGACAAACTCAAGTAGACTTCACCCTGAACGCTTACCTCTCTGACTTCAAAAAAATTATGGAACAACTTAATGTATTTAGTGCCTATTCCTTTGATCAATTACAGCAGGTGGCCAAGCACACTGCTCAAGATCTCCATGAACTACAAGAGAAGATTGCTCAAGAGAGAGCCACCACAGATGCCTCCATTGCTAAGCTTCAGACTCAAGTAAACAAGTTGTCTGTGCCTAAGCTGGATATTCCTCTTTCTCCTCTGTCTGACAATATAATTAATAGAGAACAGAAGTTATGGGACACAATCAGGGAGCTACATGCATCCACTTGTAGTCAAGGACGTCCTGAAGACTATCCACAGCCAGACCCTCAAGTGATTGCCCTGACTGCAAAAGTTGCTACTCTTCAACAAGAAGTTGCTGTTCATTGCGCTACTGTGACAGATATCACTAGTTCAGCTGGGCTTTCTGAAAAAGATGGCTACTACCCTGGGTTGCCTGGAAACCCCTGGATCCATTGTGCTAGGGAATTGATTTCCCTAGCCAATGAAGTGGACCACCTGAAGCAAGATTACCTCAGCCTTGACAAGGATGTCCAAGAAATGGGTGAGTTAATTGACTCTGTAAACAACAGATTCACCCCTTTTCTCTCAGTGGGACCTTCTTTGACCTCTTGTTTGGCTGAACTTTCAACTGCGGTGACCACACATGATCAACAACTAGATATTAATAAGCAACAGACTGACCAAGACAACAAATTGGGCACCTGTAATTCTAATACATTGAATACTCTTGAAGAGAGTGTCTGTCAACTGTGGGCACAACAGCCCCCTTCTAAATTTAAAGCTGAATTCTCTCCTTGTATTAATGTGCTAGATAGTAACAATGGTGGCCCTACCCCCAAGACTCACTTCAAACCTATCTTTAAACAAGGCTTTTACCCTAAAATGTCCATCATTGCGGCCTTCCTGACCATCTACAAGACAATTATGCAAAGAGCCTCTTATGAAGTTAAGAAGGAGCACATTACAACCTGTTTGCACCCAAATTTTCAGGAGGTGGTAGTGCCTGAACTGCCTTCCATTGACACTTGGGGGAGATGAAGCAGCTTCTGATCAATGAGTTTGGCAGCAGCCTCAGTTTAGAAGTGAAAAAAGACGCTTTTATGCACATCACATTTAAGCCCAAAGAGACCTTGGCTGAGTTTGCTGATAGTTTCTATATGGAAGGACAGCAATTGATAACTAGCAGGCAGCTGACAGCGCATGAAGTCTAAATGGCTTACACTCAAGCTCCCACTGTTAATCAACTTCTGTGCCTCTATTTTAAAGCTCACAAGGCAGTGCTTTCATCTATTAAGAGCATAAAAATGCTGTTACAAGACATGCACCTTACTCAATCTAGAGCTGTTGCGCAAGAGAATTGAGCAGCCTCCAACTCTGGTTCTTCTTCCTGTGGCCCTTGCATCCTAACCATGAACTCCCAGAATCCTCATAGATGCCAAGGCTACCATAACTGTGGACAGATAGGCTACCACTCCTGTGTCTTTACCAATCCCTGGGTTGAAGGGGCTGACCCTAAGGATAGGCGGGAAAAGAGCAGTCAACCTAGAGGCAGATACGCTTTTGATTGACAATTATTCCCAGTCTCCTCCATCTCCCCCGTCCATGGCAGACTCTGAGCACGCCAACTCTGAAGCTCCCCCATTCTGCTATTATTTCATGACATCTCTAATGATTCAGACATGGATTATTCAGATGTTGACAACTCTGAGGCCTATGAATATTTAGTTCTAGCTGTTCCCAAAACCATCACTGTTCCTTATAAACATTTATCTGGGTGCACTAAAACCACTACCAAGCCTCTTCTTGAAGCCAAGGAGGTTGTCTCTTGTCCATACTTTACACAAGCTAAGAGATCTCCTGTATTAGTGGAATCATCAGAGGAAGCCGCTGAAGTTACAGACGCCATTTTCAAGAATGTATCTGTCTCACTCCCCCTCCAAACTGTATATAAGGAGTTTCCGGGACTACAATGCATGATTGAGAAATGGGACAAGGAACTAGCTGAGGCACAGGATATACTGTAAGTTCTCCTTCCCTTTGGTTGTACTACTGCTTGTGTAGATATATCCACCCAAAAGATGAATATCAAGGCCATTTTGGACACTGAGTCTCCTGTAAATGTTGTTTCCTTCAAGCTTTTAAAGGATCTCAGACTTGTCCCAACCTTAATTATCATCAGTCTTATGGTACTGCTGGCCTGTTCATGACTTATGCTATAGGATCCTATTCCGCTCTCCCTATGCAGTTTGGTAAACTACTCTTAGCTGTGCCTGCTGTAGTTTTGGAAAACAAGAGTTGCAATATTCTAGTTGATACCCAGTTACTTAGGGAATATAATGGTATTATCAATTTAAAAGATGGCTACCTCTCTATTCTAGGGCATGAGGTCCCCAGGATTTTCTAGGAACCCGTCAAAGTTCCTGGGATACTCCTCAATAGTGTGCCTTAGAGGACCCTACCAATGTCTTTATCTTGAAGTACTACACCCATTTGTCCAATATGAAGTGTACTCCCATGGCCTGTCCTGTGTCAGAAGGAATTCTTCTCCTAGCCACCTTTGATTTAATAATTCTCCCTGGGTCTCAAGCCATTCTGAACTCTCAAATATCCTACAAGTTGCCTGAATACATGTTTCTGGAGCTTTACTTGCCTCCCTTGCTAGGTCTTAACAAATCCTACCTTAGCCATGAGATCCTAGATGATTCTCACAAAGATGCCATCCAGCTGTTGATAGCCGATTTAAAAGCTCTCCCCATGTCTGTGTCAAGAGGCCAGATTGTTGGCTATAGCAAACTACTAAACGCTCCTGATGTTCCATCTCTACATCCCTTTGGCACCTTCCAAGACTTCAACCTACCTGGAGATGCTCTCAGGTACTATCCCTGTTTACCGCCAAAGACTTTCTGCAGCTATCTCCAGTTCAGAAGAAAAAAAGTGCTCAACTTGTTGGATCAGTTTTTGTATTTCTTTGCTTTTGATAGCACTGATTATGATCTAGCCAAATGAGTCATTCACCAGATTGATACAGGTGACACACCCTCCTTCTGAGCTAAACCTTATTGTTGTAGTTGGGTAAAAGATGCTCAAGTGTCCAAGGAACTCAAACAGTTGTTAGACACTGGGCTACTTGCTCCTTCCCAGAGTCCTTGGGTCTCCCCTTTGCTCATTTGGAAGAAGAAAGATGCAGTCACTGCATTGTGATGGAGTATTGACAGGTGAATTCTTTAACCAAGAAAGATTCTTACCCCTTGCCACAAATAGATGATTCCCTCTGCTGTCTAGGGGGATCTAATTTATTTTCAGCTATGAATTTGGCATCTGGATACTGGTAAATCAATCTCTCTCCTGAAGACCAACAAAAAACTGCTCTCATTACCTCTGAAGGATTTTTTTTAACCTACCTGCATGTTTCAAGGGCTTTGTAATGCCCCTGCCACATTCCATAGGGCTATGAATTCTATACTGTGTCATCTAAAGATTTTATGTGTATTGGTCTATTTAGATGATATAAAAGTCTTCAGTGCAACCTTTACTGATCATCTGGCCCACCTAAAGGAGGTCTTTCTTAAGATTTGAGAGACCACTCTCAAGTTAAAGTTGTCTAAATGTGCTTTTTCAAAGAACGCCTTGAGTTCTTGGGTCATGAAGTAACTCAACCTAGGATCCAACCTATAATCAAGAAAGTTGAGGCTATTGAAAAATGCTTCCTCCTACCAACCTCTATGAAGTAAAAGTCTTTTTGGGCATGATGGGCTACTATAGACAGTTCATCCCTGACTTTGTCAATACTAGTGAGCTTCTGGTTCAATTGTTACGCAATGTCCCCTTTAAATGGACTGCTAGTCAGCAAAAGGCCTTTGAGACTCTAAAACAAAAACTCAAAGAGGCCCCCATCCTGGTGTATCCCAGCTATGATAAGGAGTTCATCATTTACACAGATGCTAGTGACCTAGATATTGGAGCCATCCTTACTCAACTAGACAACAAAGGAGTGGATCACCCTGTAGCCTATACGTCTTTTGTCCTCAATAAGCATGAGAAAAACTATAGTGCCACCAAGAAAGAATGCATCACTGTATTACATGCTGTTAAATAATTTTGGCATTACATTTATGGCACTCATTTCACTTTGGTCACTGATTGCGCTTTTCTCAAGTGGCTGTAGCAGCTCAAAGAGCCTGAATGTCAGTATTTACAATTTTTTACCCCTGGAAACCCAGTCCCAAGGGCAGGATTTGAACCCCAAATCTGAATTCCTGCAGGCCGCCAGCCCCATGGACCAAGGGCCTGCCTACCCGCGTTTTTCTGAGATTGAGCCTCCGCAAGCTGAAGCCCCTGATAAGACCCAAAGCCAGAATACCAGCACAGGTTCAATTATGATGGTGCCTGAGGAGGAGCTTCTTGAATTGCCTAATGGAGGGAGAGAAAGTTCCTCTGTGAACTTCATGAATATGAAGTCCTCTCAGATGATCAATTAAATTCCCCTGCTAAGGGGAATCACAGTCTTTAAGCCCAACCCCGTGACCATAGTCAAAAATCAAGAAAAACAAGTGACTAATTTGGACATTCTGACCAATGAGAGAGCACCCAGCCAAGGTGTCATTTTGCCGCCCCCACACCTGGGCCTCCTGACCACCCACCTGCATTTTTTCTAATATTATGATGAAGCCCTTATGGAAAATACTAAGTTTGGAGGCAGGATGCTATATATGCCTATAGACCCTGTGCTCAAACCTTATTGCCATTTTTAAATAAAAGTTATGTTATTTTGGCTCACACAGCTATTAACGTTTATTTTATTTGCCATCTACCAAATCAACTCCAGATCTTCTGGTCCTCCTGTCCCACTGCCTGTCAATTTCTGTCCTCCAGGTGCTCCCTTTGGCCCAGTCTATTTCACATAATATCCTATGAAGCCCAAATACAAGGACTATACCCCGTAAAAAATACTTGAGCTTGACCCCCTGGCCCACATACAATCTGCTGTTAGATACAATTGTCAAGGCTGTGGATATTCTCAAAACCAAAATTGTTTAGAGGAAAATTCAACTATCTTTCTGCTTACAACATCCATATGAAACTGCCCTTGACACCCAAACCTATGCCTGCTTCCTTGCTTGACCTCCCAACTGACCATACTGGCAAGCTCTTTGGAATTGTGTACATCACCCTCACCAGGGTGATTGACACTATAATCCTGGCTGCTGTCCTGTGGTCTTGGGTGGGAAAGTCCATCTCCTACCTTTTTAAGTTAGCTCCCCTCTTGTGGTGGACATTGCCCGCAAAAAACCTGGCCCAAGTTATCCCTGAAAACAACGGGCCTGACATCCACAATTGGTTTCTCGACACTGAAGGACAGGTAGCTAGATGGGCTCTTTGCTTGCAGGGCTACAACTTCACAGTGCTCCACTGTCCTGGGATCTAACACCAAAACGCTGATGGATTTTCCCAAATGCCTACCCTTGCTCTACACCCTGCAGAAGCAGATCAATTGTATGAACTGATTGAGTATCCTTATTACTGGGAAAATGAGACTGAAGAAATTTGATATGACCTGACTAAGCTATCTGAAAACACTCTCATTTGTAATAATCAGCTCTTAAAAAAGGTTCAAAATCAATACCTGCCCTATGTACATCCTAGCCTTTGCCTTTTGTTGGTACTCCAGGCCCACAAAGAGACTGGTCATGGAGGCATCATCAATACCTATGACTGGCTCCAGAAGAACTATTACTGTGAGAACCTCCCCTGCTGATCCTTGATGTCATAGCTAGTTGTAACAACTGTCAGCTACATTTTTCCCAAGCTGCCTCATTTGATTTGAATTAGTCTATCCAAAGCATACATTTCATACAGTCAGTATTGACGCTGTAAGACCTCTTCCTTTATTAAGCTCAGGCTATCAATTCAACTTGATTGTTATTGATCATTTCAGCAAATGGGTAGAAGCTTGCCCCACCAAGGACATCACGGCTAAAACTAATGACACTTTCCTACTGCAAGATGTATTCTATTGCCATGGCTGCCCTCAAGTGCTGCTGTCAAATAATGTATCTAACTTCAATGCAAAGTTATTGACTTCTGTTGTAGAAGCCTTGGTGTTACAAACAAGTCTCACTCCCTGCCTGCTAACGTATCTTACAATACACAGGGGGCGCTCAATGAGTCACCCCTTGACGTGTCTAATGACATGAACCAATCTGATGGCAGTATTGAACTGCGTGCACTTTCTCCTAATTAGGAGCACTACCAATTTGACTTGCTGATCCCCACACAAGTTATTACTTGACTTTGAACCTTACATGAAACATGCCACCCACTTATGACCTTGTGGCTTTCCCCATATAGTATATTAATCAGGATATTCTATAATAAACAATACCTTATTCTACTCATTCCTGTTCTTTCTATTGGGCTGTTGTCTTCCCCAATCAAATACTGAACTATAATTGGTTCAGTTACAACAGTGGTAGCAGCGGTAGGTTCATGACCTATCTAAAAGAAAAATCCCCCCTAAGAAAGAACAAAGTACGGGCTGTATGGCTACTCCCCACCAAGAAACTTTCCTTCCAATCCCCAAGTGAGACATTCCTGAGAGGTCTGTTATCTACCAAGACCAGTTGGTACTTACAAGCGTGTATAATCAACTACACCTTGGGCAGTGCAACACAAGAGTCACCCTGCCCCAATCAGACCTGTCACAACACATGCTAAATCTCCAACTTGAGTCTTTTGCGGGTGGTGCCAAAGGAGCTGAAATTGTCAGTTGGCTTCACTCAACCAAAACCTGCCTTCATATCTATAAGGTGTCTGATCTCATGTGGGTCACCACCACTTCAGGGCGCCTTACGAGGCCTGCCATAATGTGTTTCACTAACTGGGCCAGCCAGGAGATAGATGTCATTTGGGTGTTGTTCAGGGATGCTGCAAAGTCCCGCTACAGTGAAACCTTTTCACCTATAGTGGTGGGAACCCCCTCCTGACCATTAAACAGACCAGGTCTGTCCCTGAATATCTTTCAGCCTGGCAATAAGTCCTTGCTGCTGCCCCAGAAGCCGTCAGCAACAGAAACATCATGCTTTTTACACTGATAGTCAATGGGCTCAAGCCCCATATCTGCAAATGAGTTCCTGTGTGGTGATGTACTTCCATCAACAACTGTTACAAAGCCATTGTGGAGGCCAATAATCAGGCTTTAATGGGCTTCTGTAGGTCCAATGACGCACCACCCCAGTCTTGCCCCGCACCTGGCAGTGCCGGCAGTCAGGTGGGTCGCTGCCAGCCCCGCCAACAAGAGAATGGGGCTAAGCATTCCTGCAAGGGGGATCTCTAATTAACAAAAAAATTAGGACCTGGGAAAAGCCTGTGGGTTGTAAATATGAGAGGTTCTACAACCCCACTTGACCCTCACTCTCAATCTCTCCTCGCAAAGAACCCCTGTGATTACAATGTTCATGATGTTGAAACTCTTGACGTCTTCCAGGTTCATAGCAGCAACCCTGTCCTCCAAGCAAGCCATTCTTCAAATAAAGTAACCTACTTGGCCTATCCCTTTTGTTTCTGTGGGAACACCCACAAACTTTTGGTAGATACTGGGGCCAACCACACTATGGTTGACAAGACATTTGCTGACTCTCAACAATTAGATCAAGTGCTCAGCTGCTTCAAGACAGTACAAGTAGCTGACTCCTGCAGAGTGGCAATTATCCATGAGACTGTACCCTTCTCTGTGATAATGGGGAACATCCAGGCTAAGCTCTCTGGGACAATTATGGTGAGGCTCAGCCACAATGTCATTGCTGGTATTGACTGGCTGCAACACAACTGTCCCTATATCAATTGGGATATGTCTGTCATCACCCTTAACAGGAATGGGGTGTGCTTCCAGATCTATCCTATTGAAATGAGAAAGGTACTCCATGATACTGTGTTTTTCAGAATCACAGAGACAGGTACGTACAATTTTAAGGGGGAAACTGGACTTCAATCAATGTTCAGTCAAAGTTATCTGTGTTGAATCTCTTGCAGATTCCCCCTTGGTCACTCCTCCACCACCAGCACTTGCTGCACTCCTCAAGGAGTATAAAGACATTTTCAGTGAGACACTGGACCAACTACCTCCTCCCCAGGAGATACACAATGCTGTACAACTACAAGGGTCACTACCCAAGGCGCGTCCCCTCTATTGTCTGACGCCCAAGGAAGACAAAACTCTCTGTCAACACCTTGTGGACGCGCTTGATAAGGGCTTCATTTGCCCCTTGCTCTCTCCATACGGGGCGGCTGTCTTCTTTGAAGCCAAGAAGGAAGGTTCCCTTTGCCTGGTCACAGACTACTGCACCTTAAATAAAATGACTGTTAAGAATAAATGCCCCCTGCCGTTAATTGACGACCTGTTTGACACACTTGCAGATGCAAAGGTCTTCAGTAAAATCAATCTCACCACAGGGTACAACCAGGTCTGCATTGCACCAGGAGACAAGGCAAAAACTGCCTTCCACACACGCTACAGGTTGTTTGAGTGTTGGGACATGAACTTTGGAATGACCAACACTCCCTCCACCTTTGCCATGTTGATGAACAAAGCATTTGAGGATCTGATTGGAAAGAAAGTTGCTGTGTACCTTGACACACATTATTGTCTTCAGTCAATATCAAACTACACGCCTCCAACAACTCCATGCTGTCCTTGACACCCTTCAAAAGAACCAGCTGAAGGCCAAGCCTTCTAAATGCAAATTCCTTAGATCAGAGCTCCTATTCCTTGGGCACACCATCTCTGCCCAGGGGATAAAGCCCAACCCTGTCAAAATTAAGGCAATCACAAGCATGCCACCTCCTACCAATGTGGGCCAGGTGCGTACATTCCTAGGCATAGTTGCCTATGTGCTTAAATTTATCCCCAATTTTGGAGAACTAATTGCACCTCTCACTGAGCTCTTAAACACCAAAAAACGCTTCCAATGGACCTCTACAAGAGATCAAGCCTTTGAGACGTTGAAGCAAAGACTTACAACTGCACCTGTATTACAGTTCCCTAATCAGAACTGCCAATACAAACTTTAGACTGATGCCTCTGATAGAGCCATAGGGTGTGTGCTATGGGTGGAAACTGACAAAAGTGTCTTTCTCTCTGTGGCCTACAAATCCAGAAAGCTCACTGACTCAGAGCAACACTACCCCATACATGATAAAGAGTTAGCAGCAATTGTTCACTGTGTCAAGAAATGCTGTTGCTACCTGGAAGGAGCCACCTTTTCACCCCGTGTACTGACAGACCACAAGTTGCTCCAGTACTCCAATACACAGTCCCATCTGACTTGATGTCAGTCAGTCTGGGTCAAGCGCCTGTCCCCTTATGAACTACGCATCAAATACAAGCCTGGAAAGGAACTTGTCACTGCTGACACCCTCTCCAGTTTATATGTGGTGTACATCTTGGGGGACAATGGCTTAAACCCAGACTGGCCAATGTTCTACCTGCTCCCTGAAGCAACCTATTACAAAGGTCTTAACTCTGCAACTATCTCCAAATTAAAAGACAGCATAAGCCATTTCACCACTGATGCTGGCAAAGTTTGTTGCCAGGAAGAGACTAGTGAGAAGACACCGTACATTCCCACCACCCATCAAGGAGACATCATACTGCATTATTACCACACCTTGGGTCACAACAGAGGACGTAAACTCTTTAAAATAATGAAGTGTAAGGTTTGATGGCCTTGTATGCTCCAAGACATCCTGGACCTCCTCAAAACCTGTGTGCCTTGTGAGAAGAATACATCAAAACCCAAACCCCCAAGTCTTTACTGCCCATCAAAGCCATGGAACCCTTTGAGCAGTGGGTCCTCAACATTGTTAGGCCCCTTCCTGAGGATAGACTAGGCAAAAAGCACATCATTACGGCCATTGAATACTTTACCTGTTGGCCCATAGCATGGTCAACCACTAAACACACTGCCATCATGATCACCTGCTTTATTGGTAAAGAGATTGTGGCCTGCTTTGGGCGACCCAAACGTCTCATCACGGATGGTGGCCCCAAGCTTATTGGACATATCACAAAGGCGTACTGTGCCAAAAATCCCCCCCAAAGAATAGTCATGGCCCCCTACCACCTGCAAGCTAATGGGCATGTAGAGTGTCTAAATGGTTCACTGGTCCAACTCATTGCCAAGCTCTCACAAGAGCATCCCAACACTGCATGGCCTGAACACCTGCCCACCGCGCTGCTCATCTTGCAAGCAAGGATCAACAGAGGCACTGGGTTCAGCCCCAATGCCTTGGTCTTTGGAACACCTGACAGCTTGACGGGGGCAGAACAAGAGAAATTACAATCTACAGTTCACAGGAAACCCCCTTACTGCCTACCCCCTCCCTGAGCCAGTGGCGTGCCAAAGCTTGAGATATTAAACACAAGCAAATTGAGGGGGGTACAAAGCACCTGGAGGCCAGATACACCATAGGTGACCCTGTCTATGCCCTCAACCCCAATTCCGCCAAACTAGAACCCAACTACCTGGGGCCCTTCAAGATAGCTGAAGTTTATGACAACCACACCTATCAACTTGAAGATGCCCAAGGAAACACCAAAAAGCTCCACCACAATTGCTTGCGCCCCTGCCGCGCCATCCCCACACAAAAGTTGTTTGTGCAGACCTTCCCAGATATCCTGCAACCTCCAATCCTGGTGTTTGAAAACAAGAAGGGAGCAAGGGGGGTGTTGCAACCGAGTCTTCCTCCCTGCCTTCTAATGTATCTTACAATACACAGAGGGCGCTCAATGAGTCACCCCTTGACATGTCTAACAACATGAACCAATCTGATGGCAGTTTCAATTTTGGGCACTTTCTCCTAATTAGCAGTGCTTTCAATTTGTCCTGCTGATCCCCACATAAGTTATTCCTTGGCTTCAAACCTTACACAGAACATTCCACCATGTCACCCCCTTATGGCCTTGTGGCTTTCCCCATATAGTATATTAATCAGGATATTCTATAATAAACAATACCTTATTCTATTCATTCCTGTCCTTTTTATTGAACTGTTGTCTTCCCCAATCAAATACTGAGCTTTAATTGATTAAGTTGCAACATTGGGGTCTCATCAATCCTTCTCAGCTCCCTACAACCCTTCCACTAATGGGGCTGTGGAATGTGCTAACTCAACCTTGGTTTTCATCATGCAGAAACTAACCCACTCTGATGCTACTAATTGGAATCTATACCTGCCCACTTCTCTCTTTGCCTACTATTTCAGTAAGAATTGTGTCACTGGGTACTCTCTCTTTGCTATGTTGTATGGGCGCAAGGCCATCACTCTGTCACTTTTGGGCCCCCTACTCTCTTCTGATGAGGCCATGGATTCTGATGCACATATTACAAACTTGTTCAACTGTATAATTGACATCCAAGCCACCACCTATACCTCTGCGTACAAGACCAAGACACTAGAGCTCTCTCCTGACAATGCCAGACACTCCCCCTTACCAGATTTCAAAATTGGAGATCATGTACTATATTATCAACACAGAGTAGGAGGGCATGCTCATAAATTGGATACTGTATGGGTTGGACCTTTAGAAGTGACTTTCAAACGTGGTTCTGAATACAATGTGAATCTCATATCAAGTAGTTGCCCATTTGCTTGAGTGCATGCTAAGTTCCTCCACAAGTATTGCCCCCTAAGGCCAATCTAGAAGGGGCAATGTTGTAAATGCCAATGTTCACGCTATTTTTATTTTGCCTTTTTTGGATTATTTTGAGGACAAATCCCTTGCTTTTTCTCCTTGAAATGTGTATTTCCAAAGTGGAAAATTCAATTGTTCAGTTTCCTGATTCTGCACAACTCACTTGCCCCACTCATGCTTGTGGCAAGTGATCCTACTGTCTTTGTACTTTTTTGTGGTAAAGCTACACAGTATATATTCCAGTTCACTTCTACCAATAAAATTTAAGTTCTATTCACATTTTTGTCTTTGTGTCTCCACGTACTTTGCGCCTCTCTCTAGAAACACCTAGTAGAGATTGTATATCCAGAGCCACAAGGTAATTTCATCACCTTCCCTGCCAACTAACCAAGGCTTAGTATAAATTAAATACTAAGGTTAGGACTTCCCATTGTGTGTCTGTGCCACGTATCAGAACACAACATGGTCAGTCACTACTATGAAATGGAATTGATACAGGTATACTATGAACTGTTGATAGGATTATATCACAGCCAGAAAATTACATTTGGTAACAGTATAGTTCCTCTAATGAATATTGTGAGTATGTGAGTAATATCCTACACAATGTTTGAGTCCCTCAGCATCCAACTGGGAAAACACTACCAATTAAAATTATACTGGTGACTGTATGAACCAAAAATGTCTTGGAAAAGTTGGAGTAAGGTAGCACAGGATCTTAAGTCAGTGTTTCCTTGAGGTCATTGAAGGCAGATTAGCGTTAAGGACTCTGTAAGAACTCCTTATCAGCACAAAGTAGTAGGAAGAGGGGTTTCCCAGGGAGGCAAAGTTGGCAATAAATCAACAGTAATACCCAATAATTACCAGAAAGACCTGTAAATTGCATTTGTTGGATGAAATCTAAATTTTCTCAATGGCTTCCACCTTTAAAGGTATAAAGTGGAGTCTATCCTGACTAATAATGAACCCCAAGAACTCCAGATGTTCCTTGAAGAAGTTGCACTTGCAGAGCTTGAGCGTGAGGTTAGTGTTGTAACTGTGCTGTTTTAGCAGAGTTAAAAGGGGGAAATATAAAAACTAGATAGTTATCTTTATTTGGAGATATGGATTATATAGTTTCTGTGAATCATCTTAAGAGGAACATGAATATGTAGATCATTTTTTTGAATTGTGAATGGGGTGGCTTATGCCTGGTAAAAGGTCAGGCGCCAAATTGAGTCATCCACCAGTCATGTATATACTTCTGGGAAATATAATAAACAAGATAAGGGGAATATTTAAGAAGAGAATGATAATTTATTGGATATGAATATAGAATAATATATAGTATCATAACAAACTAAATACCGTCCATGTACGTCATGGGGATCATGGGGCTTATCTGAGTAATGTTCCTCTTAGGTCATGAGGCTTGTTCAAGTTGTATTCCATTTAGGATCTGGATTATGTGATCTCTGTAATAGCTGATTGACTGATAAGGGTGCTACCAGCTTACTGGCTGGTCAGTGGACCTTTGGTGAGCCATTCTGTGATCTACTTGGGGTGTTAATTCCCCAAGAGGGAGTAATTGAAGATGTTGCAATATCTCCCCCTGGGGTGCTGGAAGGCAGAGCCTTGGGAATTTTCTTAAGAATGACAGGGATGCAAGCTTGGTATTGATCCTGTTTGTCTTTGGGGACAGGGATTCTGGAATTTTGTTGGGCTGTTCTTGCTTTACACAGGCAGAGTTGGTTGTGGTGCATGTGTTTCAGTTCAGTTCAAGCTCCAATCCCTTTGATGAGGTACGTGTTATTGGGTTTCACCTCCATGACAATGCCTGGTCCACGTAATCCTGGGTCTAATTTGTGCTGGTTGTGATTGACAACCCAGATCTTGTCTCCACCTTGGAACCTTTCTTGTTGCAATGGGATTGCTTCCCGCTGAACCCTTTGTTGTTCCATCACTTCTTGGTCTTTTCTGGCTTGTAGTACTTTTGGGTCACTAGCATCTGGCACCTTTTTGGGCAGAGGTAATTGTGGTCTTGCATTTGTACTAACAAGAGCGGGTTTTTGTCCATAGACAAGTTTTTATGAGCTTTTGCCTGTGTTACAATAGACTTGTGTTCTACAGACCATGAGTGCTGTTGGCAGCATGTCAACCCAGGCTTTTAGATTGTTAGCAGATAAATTACTGAGGGCTTCTAAAAGCGCGCCATTTAGTTATTCTACTCATCCATTTGCTTGAGGGTGATATGGGCTAGCTGTGATGAGTTTTATTCCATTTTTGGCGTGATAGATATTGATATCAATGGCTTTAAGTTTGTGCCTCCATCTGTGATTAGGAGGTCAGATCCTGAACTTGGCTATGATCTCTGTTCTAATGAATTGTCTCACATCATTGCCTTTGTGTTCTTTGATGGCTTGCGCCACAGGCCACCTGATTGCATAGTCAATAGCTTTTATGATGTACTTCTTGCCCTTGTTTTCATCAGGCATTGGTCCCACAATATCCAAAAACCATACCTTGAAGGGTTGTGTGATGGATATAGGTACTACTGACTTGGGTGGTGCTTTGGTTTGGGTGTACTTCTCACAGACTTTGCACTGCTCCAGTACCTCTCTGATATCATCTAGCATTTTGGGACATCAGTAGTGTGTCTTGAGATATTTTTGCAAGTTCCTGCTGCAGGTCTGTCCCAGGTCTCTTTGGTATTGGAGGATTGTGTCAATCTTTTGTGTTGATAGGACGTAAGGTACAGTGTCACCATTTGGAAGTACTCAGTGCAGGGTGCCATATACGTTTTTGAACAGGTGTTTGTTCTTGAGGACCTCTCTTGGGTGTCCATTGGTGTGCCAGGTGGGAACCCTTCCTGGAGATTCCCCATGATTAACATGGGCCAGTTAAGGTTGTCATCAGCACAGAGGACATGTTTACTGTATAGCCTTGACAGGGCATCTGCAGTAAGCATTTCCTTTCCTGGCTTATATTTGATTTGCATGGGGTATCTCTGTATGAGACTCATCCACTTGGCTTGTCTTCTTGGCAAGTGTTGCTATGTTTTGAAGAATATCAGCAATTTGTGGTCGGTGAGTACTTTGAATGTTTGGACCCCTTCCAGATAGCATTGCCACTTCATGAGGCAGTGTATGATGCTAAAAACTCCTTGTTGTGTATGGGGTATCTTTTTTAGCCGTCAGATAGCTTCCTTGACTTGTAAGCCACGGGGAGGAAGTCTTTTTCTGCCGTTTGGATACAGAGTACTCCTCCTATGGCGTAATCAGAAGCATTGACTTCTAGTCCATAGATTCCCTAGCAATTTGGGTATTGGAGGATAGGGGAAGTGACCATGCGTTCTTTTAATTGCCAGAAATGTTTTTCTTGTAGCAGTGTCCATACAAACTTGGTTGTTTTGCCCATAATGGCAGACAAGGGGGCTGTTAGGGCACCTGTGGGGTTCCTTTCCACCAGTCCCCAAAGTGTGTCCTGGGTCATAGCCAGGGGCTGGCTGGAAGGGGATGTCATTCTCTAGTATGGGAAAATGTATCTCAGAAATATGTATAGGGGTCAAAATGGGCTTTTATTAACTCTCAGAAGGAAGATCCCCTTAGAAACCTTCTGGTATATGGCCTGGGGGGGGTCAAGGAAACAATATGGATTTGCCAATACTTGGAGTCCTCTAACAATATCTTGGACTCCTTGTACTTGGTCTTGGACTTCTTCACCTTAGACTTGGACTCCTGCTCCTTAAACACATACTCCTGTGCTGCAAACTTGGACTGCTGTGCCGCGCTTAGGATCCTACTCCTTATCTCAAGCTCCAGCTCCTTAATCTTGAGCTTCAGCTCTCTGTATAGCTCTACTGGCCTTGGTATTCCATTTGTATCAGTCCAGCCAATCTCCTGCTGGCAATCAAAAGGCTTCCAAAAACCTCTTGGCAGAAAATCAACAGACCCAGTAAAGACCCTGTAACTTTTCAGCCATTCACCTTCTTATAGAGTCCTTTTTCCAACGGTTCCACATTCAAAATGGCTTTCTTCAGAAGCTTAAACCATTGACGCTTACTTTTTCCTATAATAACTTAAGCTTACATACTTACTTTCTCAAAAGCTTAAAGTATTTATTCACTATTTCCTTGCTTATACTTTAAGCTTTTTGCTTCCAACCAATCATTTTAATCAAGAAACCTGCCAGAAATCAACCAATGAATGCAGAGCACAAAACTAAACCTTTTCTAAAGTTTCACCAGGATCCAACTAGAAAAACAATTTCCACTGCTCAAACTGCTCAAATCAACAACTCTTTGTGCACCAAAGCCTTAACCAGTCCATTATTCTGGCACCAGTCTTCCCTGCATTCAACTTGAACCAACTTAAATAGTAAAATCCTATTTAAATTGTTCTTTTTGAACCTCTTCAACGTTTTCCCCATATATTTACAAATATAGTAAAATCCAAGGTAAAACGTCCCACCAAAACAACTTTGTAGCCAGCTCTCATAGCAACATACCTTCATCTATCCTAGGAACTTAACAAAAAAATATCTTACCCACACTTTTATTCACGTTTCTTATTAATTCTACTACTAAACTAAGGCAAAAAATTCCACATTTTACCACTTTGGCAAATCAATTTGGCAAAATCTTGGCTCATTTCTCCGGACCACCAGTCCTTCACCATCATCTTCTGGTCCTTAAGCCAGCTCATTTTAGTCTCCAACAGCCCAGAAAATTCCTAAAGCTACTTCTTCAAAAACAGTCACTAAACTTCCACTTGGCCAACATAAGCCCCGCCTGCAAACCACCAAACATGTGGACTGTCACAGCACCCCAGTCAGGGATAAACCTTCTTATGTAGGCCACCATTCCAAGTAATGTGCAGAGTTTTCTCTTATTTCTTGGGGCTGGAATTTCAGTTATGGTGTGTATCTTGTCTTTATCTGGTTTTATTCTGTCCTTGCTGATAATGTGACCAAGGAATGGAAGTTCAGTTGAGAAGAACTCACATTTGGACAGCTTGGCAATCAATTGGTTCTCTTCAAGGGTACAGAGAACTGAGCGGATGTCTTCCCAATGTTGCTTCAGGTTGGGACTGTAAATGATGATGTTGTCCAGGTATATAATTGCTTTTTTTCCAATGTGTTCTTTGAAAATTTTGTTCATGAAGGTCACAAAGGTACTGAGAGTGTTTGTAATATCAAAATTGAGGACAACACATTCAAAGGATCCATACTTGGTTCTAAATGCAGTCTTTGGAATGCCTTCAGGTTTTACACAGATTTGATGATAGCCTGCAGTCAAATTGATTTTTGTGAAGATTTGTGACCCCCCAGGGCATCAAAAAGGTTGTCAATCAGGGGCAGGGGATACCTGTTCTTAATTGTGACCTCATTGAGCGCTCTGTAGTCAGTGACTGGGAAGAGTCCTCCATATTTCTTTGCCACAAAGAAGACAGCAGCATTTAAAGGCAACTTTGATGGTTGTATGAGTCCTTTCTTGAGCGCTTCATCAAGGTAAGCTTTTAGGGCGCCATCCTCTTGTGGTGTGAGGTGATAGATAGGTTGTGCCTTAGGTACACTCCCTTTGAGGTTGATTTTGTGTTGTATGCCACAGTCAGGTGGTAATCCTGGTAGTGGTTCTTAGAAAGCAGAGGGGAACTTGTTAATTAGCTGGTCTCAGATGTAGTCCTTTTCACGTTGAGTCTCTGCATTCTTAAAGTGGATAACCTTGTACGTGCAGGTGTTCCAATTAATTTTGCTAAGGTCAGTTTCCTCTTCTGTTACCATGATTTTCACAGATACATGGTCTCTCAAAAATGTATCAAGGTGAGCTAGGTAAACATGGTGATGCACTTCTCCTTGTTGTGTGGTGAGGGTAGCACTATCCCAGTCAATATGAGGTTTAGTTTTCCTCATTCAATCCAGGCCAAGTATAACTTTGTACTTGTAGATTGGTATGATGGGCCCACTGAGCGTGGTTTGCACGTCTCCAATTTTGGCGCAGAAAGATTTTGCCTCTTGAGTGACTGGTGTGCTTCTGTTATCCGCCATGATGACCCTCCTGATACTGCTTCAGGTGGTAGGTAGTTGAATGAGGTTGGCAAATTCCTTGTTGATAAGAGATTGGTTGCTCCAGTGTCAAATAGTGCAGTGCCCTGATATCTGCAAAAACAGAAATGATAAGTGAGGAGTTTATTTCCAGTTTGGGTGGCAAACAGTAGAGGGTTGCTGGAGGGTACTTGGATCATGGTGATTGAACCTAAATCTTGGTCACTGTAAAAGTCTTGTAGGTTGGGGGAGGGTGGCTTGCCTAAGCACTCACCTGAGCTTTTCCCTCCTTGTTGGTATCTTCAGTACTTGCCTGGTTAGCTTGGGCAGTACAGTTGCCGGTTCAAGGATGGATGTTGTTGGCTCAATTATTTTGTTTGTTTGGTTGAGGATCTTTCTTGGCTGTAGAGCTTTCCTTGTGCTTGTTAGTTGCATGTAGATTTTCAGATTTCTGAGCTGTGCACTTTCCTTCCAAGAATACATCTTCAAGGTTTTTGTAGCAGGTCATGTCAAACTGACGTCTAATGTGCGCAGAGAGGCCATTGTAGAAGTCCAAACATGGCCTGGGTTCATCAAAATTGATGGTGTTGGGCGCGCGGTCACGTAGGTCTTTGTATGCAGCAATGTACTCCTCAATGGTTCTAGTCATCTTGAAGGTTCAAAGCTCTGTCATAATCACCACATTGGAATCTTTCCTGGAGAACTTTTTGAGGAATGCAGTTTGGAATACCTCTCAGTTTTCCTTCTGATCAGGGTGTTGAGCTAGCCATTTGCATACAAAATGTGATGAAGTCCTGTAATGCAAAGGACAATATCACTGACCCAGAGTCTTTGGGGTTAGTCTACTTTCTCAAACTTGCTTTGTGTACTGTTGATTCAGAAAGAGGAGCTTTCCCAAAGTAGTCCTGCAAAAGCTCTAATTTTGGCTGTACACAGGTGTTGGAATACAAGATTAGGTATTTCAGACTGTTGTGGTCCTATTATTGTTAGCTCTGTGGGTAACAGTCTGTTGTGTTCTGAGGCGCGGCACAGACACACAATGGGGAATCCTAACCTTAGGATTGGATTTGTACTAAGTCTCAGTTATATGACAGGAAAGGTAAATGTGTTTACCTTGCGGCCCTGGATGAATAATCTCTACTAGGCGTGGCTAGAGAGAGGCACAGAAGTACAGAAGACACAAAGACAAAAATGTGAATAGAACTTAATTTTATTGGTGAATGTGAAATGTAATATATAGTGGTTAGGAATACCACAAAACACTACCAGGACGGTAGGATCACTTGCCACAAGCATGAGTGGGGCAAGTGAGTTGTGAAGTGTCAGGAAACCAAACAATCATATTTCCTGAAGCGGAAGCCAGTTCATTTGAGAGTCAAAGCAAAAGCAAGAGATTTGTCTTCTAAATGGCCCAACAAAGGCAAAATCAAAACATGGTGAATGCTGTTATTCACGACATTGCCCCCCTCTAGATTTGCCTTTGGGGGTGATACTTGCAGAGGAACTTGGCATGTACGCGGGCAAAAGGGCGACCACTGGAGAGGAGCTTTACAGTGTAAACAGACCCTTGTTTGAAGGTCACCTCTAAAGGACCAATCCACAGGGAGTCTAGTTTGTGCGCGCACCCACCCACACAGTGTTAATAGTATAGGACATGGTCACCAACAGCAAACTCAGGCAAGGGGGAGCGCCCAGCGTTGTCAGGAGAGAGCTTGAGCATCTTAGTCTTATAGGAGGAAGTGTAGGCAGTAACCTGTATATCAATGATGCGGTTGACTAAGTCTTTGATGTGGTTGTCAGGGTTAATAGCCTTATCAGAGGAGAGTAGGGGAACCCCCAAGAGCAACAGAGTGGTGGCTTCATGCCCATACAACATGGCAAAGGGGGAGTATCCTGTGATCCAATGCTTGCTTAGATGGTAGGCAAAGAGTGTAGCAGGTAAGTATAGATCCCAATTGGCAGCATCAGAGTAGGTGAGTTTCCTCATGATAGAAACCAGTGTCAAGTTGGCATGCTCAACTGCCCCATTAGTAGAAGGATTATAGGGGGCAGAGAAAGAATGGTGAGTTCCTAGAGCTTCAACAACAGAGGTTACAAGTTTGGCATTGAAGTTGGTCCCGTTGTCTGATAACAGCACTTGAGGACAGCCATGGCAGTAGAAAACATCCTGTAGCAGGAAGGCAGCAGTAGTCTTAGAAGTGATGTCTTTAGTAGTGCAAGCTTCTACCCACTTGCTGAAGTGGTCAACTGCAATCAGGATAAAGCAGCATCCAGAGCGTGAGCGGGGAAGAGGACCTACAGCATCAATGCTCACAGTGTGAAAAGCATGTTGAGGGGGGACCAATTTGAACTTGTGAGAAGCAGCTTGGGGCCTCTGAAGTTGGCAGTCATGGAAAATAGCTATGACATATGGGATCAACAGGCAAAGATTCTCCCAGAAGTAATTCTTCTGAAGCCAGTCAAAGGTCTTGGCAATGCCTCCATGGCCAGTTTCTTTATGAGCCTGTGACACCAAGGAGAGGCAAAGACTGGGGCGCACTTATGGCAGGTATTGACCCTGCACCTTCTTGAAGAGTTGGTTGTTGCGTATGAGGGTGTCTTCAGACAATTTGGACAGGGCAGCAAAACCTCTTCTGTCTCACTTTCTCAGGAAGAAGGGTAGCCAATTAGCTCGTACAGGCGGTCTGCCTCAGAAGGATGTAGGGCAAGGATGGGCATTTGGGACAACCCATCAGCGTTCTGATGTTGAATCCCAGGGCAATGGAGCACAGTGAAGTCATAACCTTGCAGGCAGAGAGCCCATCTGACTAAGCGTCCTTCAGGCTTCTTAAGTTGTTGTAACCATTTGAGCAAAGCGTGATCAGTGACAACAGTGAAATGGGTACCATACACATAGTGGCAGAATTGTTTGACTGCATGCAGCACAGCAAGGCACTCCTTCTCTGTAACACTATAATTCTTTTCATGCTTATCCAGCACACGGGAAGTATAGGCTACAGGGTGGTCCACACCTTCATTGTTGAGCTGAGCCAAGATATCCCCAATAGCAAGGTCACTAGCATCAGTGTACAACATGAATTCCTTATTGTAATTGGGGTACACTAAAATGAGTGCTTCTTTGAGTTTCTGCTTTAGAGTCTTAAAGGCTTGCTGTTGGCTGGCGGTCCATTCAAAAGGGACATTACACAATAGTTGAACCAGGGGTTTGCTAGTATCAGCAAAATCAGGAATGAATTGTCTATAGTAACCCATCATGCCCAGAAAGACTTGTACTTCTTGGAGGTTGGTAGGCGGAAGCATTTTATTGATGGCTTCAACCTTCTTGGTCATTGGACGGATCCCCATTTGGGTTACTTAATGGCCCAGGAATTCAAGGCGCTCTTTAAAGAAAGCACACTTAGAAGGCTTTAACTTGAGGCCAACTTCTCGGATCTTTATGAACACCTCTTTAAGATGGGCTAGGTGATCTGTGAAAGTTGCGCTGAAGACTGTTATATCATCTAGGTAGACTAAGACACACGACAACTTCAAATCACGCAGGATGGAATCCATGGCCCTCTGGAAAGTTATCAGGGCATTACAGAGCCCTTGCAGAATGCAGGTAGGTTCAAACAATCTTTCTGATGTGATGAGCGCAGCCTTCTGACGGTCTGCAGGAGAGAGGTCAACTTGCCAGTAGCCAGACACCAAGTCCATGGCAGAGAAAACTTAGAACCTCCAAGGCGTCGGAGGGCGTCATCAATGCGCGGTAAGGGATAGGAATCTTTCTTGGTTAGAGAATTCAACCTTCAATAGTCCATCACAATTTGGTGCCCTCCATTCTTTTTCTTTAAGATGAGCAGGGGGGAAGCCCAGGGACTTTGAGAGGGAGCTAGCAGTCCAGCATCCAGTAGTTGTTTGAGCTCCTTAGAAACCTGCACATCTTCCACTTGGCTGCGGCGGTATGGCTTGGCACAAAAGGGGGGAGCATCTCCTGTGTCAATCTGATGAATCACACCTTTGGCTAGCCCATATTTGTACTATCTTTAGCAAAGATGTCTGAGAATTGGTCTAGTAAATCAAGCACCTCTTTCTGTTGGACCGGGGACAACTGAGGGAAGTCTTGGGCAGTGAACAGAGATAGGACTTGAGGCTTGTCTTTGGGCAGGTTAAAGTCTTGAAACGTTCCAAAAGGGTGAAGAGACAAGACGTCAGGAGCATTTAACAACTTTCCATAACCAATGACCTGTCCTCTGGATACTGTCATAGGAAGCGCAGTAATGTTGGCAACTAGTAATTGAACAGGATCCTTGTGGGAAACGTCCAGAATTCCAGGACAAAGGTAAGGCTTGTTCCGCCCCAGCAAGGGAGGGGAGTACAGCTCTAAGAAAGTCTGCTCAGGTAGTTCATATGATATCTGGGAGTCTAGGATAGCCTGAGAGCCTGGGGGAATGGTGATAGCAGACATGGCCATGAGATGGATTCCCTCAGTTGCAGGACAAGACATGGGAGGACACTTCATGTTGGTGGAATGGGTTCAATATTTTAGGGCAAAAACTCCAGTGGGATACTCTAGAGTACATGTCTTCAAACGTTTACCAGGAACTTTGATTGGCTCCTCAAAGATAAGGGGGACTTTGTACCCCAGGATAGAAAGATAACCATCCTTTAGGTTGATGATCCCATTATATTCCCAAAGGAACTGGGTACCAACCAAAAGGTCATAGCTCTCATTTTATAGAACAACAGCTGGCGCAGCCAACAGGAGTTTACCAAATTGCATTGGTAAGGCAGAGTACCCACCAATGACGCAAGTCATGGAGAGACCAGCAGTGCTATAGGATTGATGGTAGTTGAGATTAGGGGCCAGCTTAAGCTTCTTTATCAGTTTAGAAGAAACAACGTTGACCAGAGAACCGGTGTCCAGAACGGCTTTGATCTTGACCTTTTGGATAGATATCTCTACTTGGGTGGTGGTGCGTCCAAAGGGCGGCAGAACAGCCAAGATATCCTGTGCCTCAGCTAGTTCATTGCCCTATTTCTCAATCATGCATTGTAGTCCCAGAAACTCCTTATATACGGTCTGGAGAGGGAGTGAGACAGATACATTCTTGAAAACGGCGTCTGCGACTTCAGTGGCTTCATCTGATGATTCCACTAATACAGGGGACCGGTTTGTCTGAGTAAGGTAGGGGCGGGAGACAACTTCCTTGGCCTCAGATGAGGGCTTGGTGGTTGTTGTAGTCTTCCCAGATTGCAGCTTGTAGGGAACGGCAATAGTCTCAGGGACGGCAAGAACAGAATACCCGTATGCATCATGGTCTTCAACATCAGATTCATCCACATCAGAATCATCAGAAATGTTATGGAAAAGGAGGAGGATAGGAGGAGATTCATCATCAGCAGGCTCAGAGTCAGTAGCAGGAAGAGGTGTAGGAGGAGACTGGGAAGAATTGTCAACTGAGAGTGTCTCTGTCTCTAGGTTGACTGTTCTTTTCCCAGCTGATCCTTGGGATCAGCTCCTTCAACCCGCGGATTGGTGCAGACGCGAGAGTGATGGCTTATCTGACCGCAGTTGTGGCAACCTTGAAGTTGAGGAGGATTTTGGGAGTTCATAGTGAGGATACAAGGGCCGCGTGAAGAGGAGCCAGAGTTGGAAGCAGCACAACTTTCCCAAACAACTGCCCCAGAATGGGTAAGATGCATATCTTGGAGCAGTGTCTTTATACTTTTCATGGAGGACAGCATAGCCTTGTGGGCCTTTAAATTGAGGCATAGGAGTTTATTCACCTTGAAGGCCTGGGCACAGGCCATATATGCTTCATGTGCTGTCAATTGTCTGCTTGTTATTAACTGTTGTTCTTCATGTAAAATCTGTTGGCAAAATCAGCTAATGTCTCCTTGGGCTTGAAGGATATGTGCATGAAAGCATCCTTTTTCACCTCCAGGCTAAGATCACCACCAAACTCTTCAATTAGGAGCTGTTTCATGTCCTCCCAGGTCTTGATGGAGGGCAGCTCTGGTACAACTACCTCTTGACAGGTTGGGTGTAGGCAAGTCAGAATATGTTCTTTCTTAACTTCCTCTGATGCTTGTCTCATAGCAGTCTCGTAAATAGTTAAGAAAGCTGCAATAGTTGAGGTTTTGGGATCAAAGACTTGCTTAAAAGTAGGCTTGAAGTGTGCCTCAGGAGCTGGACCACCATTGCTACTATTGAGTACATTTATCCGCATGGAGAACTCAGCTTCAGATTTGGAGGGGGTTGTCTAGCCCACAGTTGTCGAACACTTTTTTCAAGGGTTGTCAGAGTCTCAGTGGTTCTGGCACCCGTAGTGTTGGCTATAGTGGTCTGTTGTTCAGTAACATCTAGGCGTTGTCCTTGGGTAATGTGATGGATCCAGGCCTAACCAGTCCATCCTGCCATTATCCTGCCCTTGACTCTTATTGCTGTTACCTTCCTGGGACAAAGCTTTGAGGAGCTTTGCCTCCAGGGAGGCAATTTTCTCGGATAACACTTTATTGTCATCCCGCCAACAAGCCATGATTTCAACGCTTTTTTCCTCTTATGCTCTCAACGCCTCAATTTCACGGTTCACCATCTCTTTCACTTGTTGCAAGATTTCATCCCATCCTACCAACAAGTTCCAAGCATCCCAAGCATAAATTTGGTTCCCTTGGACGGGAGTCCCTTTCTTTGCAAAGTAATTGGAATACAGCTCTTCAAATGCTGCCTTTACTTCTACTAAAGATTTGGCAGGAAAAGACTTAGTGACCTCCAGGCTGGTCCAAGCTTCTTCCAATGTACTTGTAGGAACCTCCTTTATTGCGACAGCAGTTTCCACACAAAGGACCCCAAACTTGGCTCTCTCAAATTTTAACAAAGAAGGTATGACAATTGAAAAATAGTTGAGGGGAAAGTGTCAAAACCAACAATGAATATATTTTATTAATGTTTAACTGTTTTTGCTTATATATCATTTGGGGCATACACGGCTGAAAACCCCTCTGGTTCCTGAATCAACCAATGATTTGCGTCACGTGGCCTATGAAATTAAAGTCATCCAACATAGACCTTTACCTGAAAGATCATCAACAATTCTCAACCTATGAGAATTGACTTACAATGGGCAGAAGTCACCTGACTCCATTCAACCCATTGTACCAATTTGGCATGGAGCTTCCCCAGCTCCCAGCACCAAAACCCTGTGGATTGCACATCCTAAACTCAGCTATCAGTGTTCCAACTGAGAACCAGCTGATCAAACCTGAATTCCTAGGAATCCTTGCCTTTATTTAGTTATTTTTGCATTTAATGGGTTTTTGCCTTTAAAACCCATTAAACTGCTTTGAAACTCAAACCAGGCGCCACTGCGGCGCCCAGCAATTTTCCCAGGCGGCGCCTCTAACCCAATAAATTTGCCAACATGGCGCTTTTAACCCAAATTCTGGGGGTTTTCCCATGGTTAACCCTAATCAAACTTCTTGACAAAGTCAAGGCCATTTTAATATAATTAAATCCTCATTAATTATATCCTGTATGTATTAATTAATCTTCTTGATTAACTAACCCATTTGAGACGCCTAGTCTCCAAGATTGATTTGGCCAATCTTGCCTCCATTTTTTTAGTTAGCCTAACCTAACTAAACATCCATATTCTGTTCTTTTATTAAACATAGATATCCAGTTTCTAGGATTTTTCCCTCAAGAATTCCACACAAACCTATCTATATATAATAAACAGTAAAAACAGAACATATTTATATTTTGGAGCATTTATTTGGCTAAACGCTCAGCAGTGACTGTAGTACGGTCACAGGTAGTGACAACAGTGGAGAGCTCAGCCAGTCACAAATTAAGGGATGGCCCCACTGATAGGCAAGGGGCAAGTCTGTTGTTTACTGAATCAATCAACTCACTCATCTCCTGTACGTCTCTGTCCAACTCAGTCTGGTCTTGTTTCAAATGGTCTACCTCATTAGCTAGGGCAATCAACTCTCTGGCACAGTGGATTTGAGGAGCCCCTGCCAAACCAGGAAAACAGCCATCCTCCTTGTTAACCCCAAGTGGGCTAGCAGCAGCCGTCACTACCTCATATAAAGTAGCAACTTCTTGCTGTAGTTCAGTAACCTGAGCAGTCAGCGCAAGAACCTGGGGATCAGGTTGAGGCATTTCAGTAGGACGTCCTTGGCTACAAGTGGAAGTGCGTAATTCCCGGATGGCTTCCCAGATTTTATGCTCTCTGTCCACCAGATCATCAGCAGGAGGAGAAGGCAGAACATCAGGTTTGGGAGTGAACAGCTCATTCACCTGACTTTGAAGTTTGGCAATAGCTGCGGCTGTGGTAGCTCTCTTGATTGAATTCCGCACTGAGCTCATTTAGACCTTGGGCTGCAAGGTCAGCTACCTGTTGCAATTTCTCAAAGGAATAGACACTAAATGCATTGAGCTGTTGCACTAGGCGCTCAAAGTTGGAGAGATAGGCGTTTAGGGTGGAGTCTACTTGAGTTCACCAGGGTTGTTCTAACTGGTGAAACTCATGTAGTTGCTCCCTAACATACTCAGGGATGAACTGGCGCATTTTCTCAATGGAATTGACTAGACAATTTTGAGAGGTGAACAAATCACACTGATTATCAGATATCAGGGAGAACAGGGAATGGATCCACTGTTGGTAGGCAGAAAACCGGTCCCAATGATGGGTAACAGCTGCTTGTAGAGACGAGATTTCTTGGATGTGGAGTCCCAACACCATCTGGTGGTGGGCCAAGGCGGGCTGTAAAAAGGATGACAGCAGGTGATCAGCAGAGCCAGCCACTGAGAGGAGATGTTGTAGAAACTGAGGGGCCACAATTAACTCATAGTATTTGGCACGGCTAAATTGTAGTTGAAGGCAAGGGATGGCCCCGTCCCGAGCTATCCCAAGGGCTACTGCCATGACTTGTTCTAAGTCAGGGGTACCCATAGGGTAAGCAACTAGGCGAGGACCATTCCCAAGGTTCAGTACAGTAGGGACAATAGACGGGTTGGCAATGTCTTCCTCAATGGGAGGGCTGGTAATTTCAGGCAAGGTTGACTCCCAAATAGGCAAAGGCAAGGGACCTGCAAACGTAGATGCAAAAGGGATAACCAAGGGGCTTACAGCCCCTGTAGTGAGCACCATTTTTGTTGTGTTCTGAGGTGCAGCACAGACACACAACGGGGAATCCTAACCTTAGGATTGGGTTTGTACTAAGTCTTGGTTAGATGACAGGGAAGGCAATTGTGTTTACCTTGCGGCCCTGGATGAATAATCTCTACTAGGCGTGGCTAGAGAGAGGCACAGAAGTACAGAAGACACAAAGACAAAAATGTGAATAGAACTTAATTTTATTGGTGAATATGGAAATGGAATATATAGTGGTTGAGAATACCACAAAACACTACCAGGACGGCAGGATCATTTGCCACAAGCATGAGTGGGGCAAGTGAGTTGCGCAGAGTCAGGAAACCCAACAATCATATTTCCTGAAGCAGAAGCCAGTTCATTTCAAGAGTTGAAAGCAAAAGAAAGAGATTTGTCTTCAAAATGGCCCAACAAAGGCAAAATTGAAACATGGTGAATGCCGTTATTCACAACACAGTCTGAAAGCTTTGAGAGTGTTGTACTGTTTGATGGGCACAAGGATGTTGTCGTAGATAACAAGGCCTGCAGGGATGTCTTGTCCTTCTTTGTAGTCTCTCCAGCTGTTAGGGAGTACCATTGCTTGGGTCTTTTTCTTAGGAGGATTTTTTTGAGTTGGGTAGGTATGGATAACCTACCTGTGCTACCACTGCCATGTATATACTTCTGGGAAGTATAATAAACGAGATAAGGGGAAGATTTAAGAAGAGAATGATACTTTATTGGATATGAATATAGAATAATATATAGTATCATAACAAACTACATACTGTCCATGTATGTCATGGGGGTCATGGGGCTTATCTGAGTAATGTTCCTCTTAGGTCACAAGGCTTGTTCAAGTTGTGTTCCATTTAAGATCTGGTTTAGGTGATCTCTGTAATAAATGGTCGCCTGATAATGGTGCCACCAGTTTACTGGCTGGTTGATGGGCCATTTGGTGATCTACTTGGGGTGTTAATTCCCTGAGAGGGAGTAATTGAAGATGTTGTAACACACCAAATAGAATCATTGTTTGTTAATGTTGTTGCTTTTGGGAATTCAAGTTGACATCCTTTTTTGGGAACAGGTCATAGGGGAGTTGGATTGCAGGTCACAAACCAGCTTAGTTAGAACCTTGTTGGCGGATAAATCCTGCTGTTTTGGCATTAGCTGCAAGGAGCCTTGGGAAGACTTTCTGAAAATGCTGCATGTGGTTGTTAAATATTTGGGAGAACACATTAATGGCATACAGGTATACTATTATGATGGTGAGTTTGAGGTCACCTATCACAGCATCTATGGCTCACTTGAAGGTAGCTGGAGCATTGAAAAGGCCTTGAGGCATCCTTGTTGCTAGGAAAATCCCTTGATTAACAATAATAACACACTTTTCTTAATCAGCAGGGGATAGGTCAATCTGCCAATAACCATTGATACTGTTAATTGTACTAAAGAACTTAATTTTGACAGGAGAAAAGGATACAAAACTGTTTTGGTAGGACATTTTCCTTGGATTTTACTATAAGATTAAATATATGTGCAAATTTTTTTGAATATCAATAAGAGAAATTTAATTAGTATTATTGTTGTAAATTAGATAAAATATGAATGGTCATAGGAAATTAATGGATAATTCTGATGGTAATGCAAAATACTTTCCACTTACAATTATGTCAGATCAAGCAGATCAGGTGGATTACTGATGTAACATTAATTTGGATGAGATAGTAAATTGACTATGGATTGGGTTTGGGAACTTCTAGCTACTTCCAAAATGGGTAGCTGCATAGTAACTATCTTGTATAAATATTATCCATCTTTATTTGGCGTTGGGTTGTACGGAACACTAAATATGGCAAGAAAGTGGATGAAAGCCCCACTCTGATTCCCAGAACACGACAATATGTTCCTAACAATGATGCAGGTTCTAATAACACCTCTACATTCATTGTGCAGCCAAAGACATATACAACTTACTTTCTTTTCATCAATAAACATGTAATTTTACACTTACTACTTGATATACATTTGAATACTCTTATTTGTTACCTCTACTGGATAGATAAAGACTTGAGGTCATTTTATCAGTGATAAGCCATTGTGAATACAGCATTTCCTGTTATTGTTAAGCAAGCAACTCACCAAGAAGTACCCAAAAAGATTAGAAGGACTGATTTTTACGGCAACTATTCTATCTAAATTGGTTAATTTTGAATTCAGGGAGGCAAGTGCAAAAACAGAGAACCAGTTAATGCTTTGGTGCCAAAATGTTAACACTTTGAGTGGTTTGAGGGATGGAAATCAATTTCCTAGTTGGATTGTAGTAGATCATCAGAAATAGTCAATTTTTGCTCTGCAATTATTGGTTGAGCTGAGGAAATGTTTAATGATCAATACAATTGGTTGGAAGCCAAAAGCTTAAATTATAAGAAAGAAAACAGTGAACAGATACTTGAAGCTTTTGAGGAATTAAGTGTGTAAGTTTAATTTATTATAGAAAAAAGTGAGCATCAATAGTTTAAGTTTTTGAAGAAGTCATTCTGAAGCCGTAAACATTGGGAACAAGGAGCTATAATTAGGAGTTTGACTAGAAAGTTGAGGATTTTTTGATTGTGTTGCAACCAGGTTCCCCTCTTGCCTGCCAACGTATCTCATGATACACAGGGGGTGCTAGATGAGTTGCCTCATGACGTATATAACAACATGGATCAGTCTGAAGATAAAGTCAAATTACAGGCACTATCTTCTAATTAGGAGCACTGCCAATTTGACTTTGCTGATCCCCACACAATTTATTCCTCGGCTTCAAACCTTACATGAAACCTGCCATTGTGCCATTCCCTTGTGGCCTTGTGGCTTTCCTCATATAGTATATTAGTTTCAATATTGATTAATAAACCTTATTTTATTCTTTTCATTATTGATCTTTCTATTGAACTGTTGTCTTCCCAATCAAATAATGAGCTATCATTAGTTCAGTTGCAACAATTGCAAGCAGGAGCTTTGTTTAGCGCTTGATCTGCATCTTGATGGTTACACATCTGGTTAGTTTGGAGTAACTAGATGTCTTCTAAAGCTTCAAGGAGTCCTTTTTGAAGGAGTAGATGGCCAAAATAATTCTAAAACTGTGGAAAATCAGAAAATTTCTAAGGGGATATATCATTTGTTGAGTAAGGACTTTCATATCCCCAAAATATTTTTAAGGTTTTTGGTTATGTAATCTTTCCCCCATTCTTACTACCCAGGTGTTGAACAGTAATAACAATATAGGCAGCACTGCAGGAGTTTTTCCTGCAGCAAGACACCTTATAAGGAATTCACTAGGCCAGGAAGAAGTTTGAATCTTATAGTTAGAGGACAAGATTTTCTTAGCAGTGAGTTTTTAGTACTCTTCCAGGGGTTATATACTCCCAATGAGGGACAAGCACAGATAGATATGATGATGCATGGTGCTGGCATCAGAATTTCAGTAGGAAATATGATGAAGGAGTTTATAGGACTATAGTCTCATTACAATTCCCTGACATTTAAACTCAGTCACTTGAAGAATGACACCCTAAGCCAGTTGGTTGCAGGCCCCAATTTCTTTTGACGGGGTGGCCTGCATTACAGACCAGCTGTAGAAAAATTAATCAGCAGAACATATTCCTGCCCCATAAGCTTGATTTTAAGAAAATGAATATATAGTTTACCACTCAATGTATGATTATATGCATATTGACAGAGTTATGTTGCTCTTTGGTGGTATAAACACTTTGCCCCAGGTATTCTATCAAACTTTAATTAAACTTAATTCAAAAAGATTGTATTGTGTGTTGCAACATCTAAAATTACTCCCTCTTGGGGAAGTGATTCCCTGAATGATTTACCAACTAATAATTAAGTTGGTGGCACTGTTATCAGCTGCCCATCTTGATATGGGGATTGAACCTTTTGAGTCCTAAATGGAACATTACCTGGACAAGCCCCATGACATACATGAACATTATGTGGCTCTACATGATACTAAATAATAAAGTAGTTTTCAAACCTGTTGAGATAAACATATATTAGTCAGTTTATAATGCATGAACTCAGTCCAAAAACAAAATCAAAAATCAAGTAATTTATATTAAATTACAATATATTTTGATCCACTTTGATTTTGTTTTTAGACTGAGAGCATGCGTTCTAAATTGACTAATATATGTTTATCTCAACAGGTTTGAAAACTACTGTATCATATCTCCATATAAAATAAAGTATCATTCTCTTCTTAATTTCCACTTTATTTTGTTTTAAATAATTCCCATAAGTATATAATTGTCATGTGCTTTAACATTTTCTAATTAACTGTTGACTATATTTTTTCTTGGAAGCATATAAAATGAAATAAGGGAATAATTTAGAGGGGAATATTAATTTATTTTATATGAAGATATAATTTTATATAGTATCATGGAAAGCCACATAATGTCCATGTATGTCATGGCAGTCATGGGGCTTGTACAGGTAGTGTTTGTCTTACTGTAGATTCAGAACCTAAAGGTAAAAATGCAAGATTACCAAATTCTTTTGCATGAACTCACCAACTTGCTGGAATATTTTTCATCATTTTATATAAAAATTAAGTTGTTCTGGGATGAAAATTACTCCATTAAGTTGGTGAGTTCACACAAAAGAATTGACAATCTTGCATTTTTACCTTTAGGTTCTGAATTTACAGTAGGGGTTGAAAATTTTGATCCCTTATACAACATGAGGGTGTGACAGGAGTGCCACCAACTAATCAGTAGTTGGTTTGATTCTTGTAAAAATGATTTTCCAATAGGGAGTAATTGTAAATGTTGCAACATAATTATCTTTTATTATAATATCAAGTGGAATTAAACTAACTAAATTTCATGGATATGGTTATTATTTTGTGTGTAGATTATAAAACAATGGTAATTTCATATGCTAGTGTTGCAAAAAGAACAAATCCTTACAGTTCAACTCAGGATTTGAATCAAGCTGTTGGCTAATTAGGATAGCTAGCAATATTAACTCCCTTAACAATGGCACCATTACTGCCACTTGTATTTTCCACTAAACTATCCTAGTAGGATCACACCCCTTTCCATTTTCATCAAACTAAAGATGCTCTATTTTCAGGGCCATCCCCTGGTGTCCCACCACAAGAGTATAAAACCCCCATTATCTTTCAATAAAAGTGTGCCTCATCAAATTATTCATTTTCCTTTTTGTGTAACTGTTGTCTGTAGCACTGTTACAACAATAGGAAAAATATTGGATGTGGTAGCTTTAATTACCCAACAGCTGTTTAAAAGTGGAATTAAGAAGATGTATTAAAATAGCCATTAATCTTTTTAAAAATCGGTTTTATTTGTTTTAATGAAGATCTAATTGCTTAAATAATCAAACATCAGTTGTTTAATAAAAGAATTTATTGGAGTTTGAAATTGGGATTTTTCAATTGATTGTTGGCTTCAGATGTCGGCAACCTTCGTGAAGAATAAAATGGTTCTTTTCTTTCTCTTAAGTTTAGCAGTGTAGATACCAGCAACGGTAACGTCGGATTGTTCTCCAGTAAAGGCCGGTGCACCCAAATCAGATTTTCCAAGAGAGTTCTTTTTGGGATAATCCTGTTCTATGAGGCAGAAGAGATCCTTGGAAAAATTTGGTTCGCCCAAGCCCACATTGACAGACTCGTGTTTGGTGTGATACTTTAGACATTTCTTATCAGAAACACGTTTAAAAGCACGTGTCTCTAGCTTGCCATTATTGGCTAAGCGCACCACATAGTAGTTTTTCTTGTCTTCTATTGAGGTTAAAATTGTAGAAGTTTTAATCGCAGGGAATTTCACCTTGCACTCTGCTAAGAAAAAGACAAGAGCTCTGTTGTAGAAGAAAGGGCGTGTCTCATTCCAGTACTCGTGATAGTCAATATCTCGAAACCCCTTTATTTCTTGGCTGTTGGTCTTGCCGACTCTATGAATTTCAGCGCTTGATTGACCACCGAGGCAGCTTGCTGGTGTAACGAACTCATAACATGTTCTGAAATAACCTAAACAGGGACGACTTTCTTTTACCTTGGCCTGGCCAAGGTAAGGGATAAGGTTATTGGGGGCGGAAGTCCATTGACCAAGGCCAGCACCGTACAGAAAAGAAAAGGAAACTATAATGGACTTTAAACAGGACATGTTTTATTTCTACCAGCTTGCCTGGATCATATTGCAGTTTTTATAATGTCATGAGCTTGCTATTACTTAAGTATTAATTAAGTATTTATTAAATGCAAAGTAATCATCACGCTTGCCCAAGCTTGTAGTTGAAAGCGAAAGCGAATAATTGCATATAAATTTCTATCAATAACCTGATTACAGTTCCTAAAATTGCGTCAAACCTTTAAAGACCCAAGCAACTTGCATCAATGGCTTACTTATTTATAGCGAATCAAAGTTTAAGTAATTTATTATTAAAGCCAGTATAGGTTACCATACACCTGATTGGATTTTGTTGATATTGTGTGGCCTCGAGTAGTACGTCATAATTTTAACCGCATGCCATAAAATAATAATATAAATTAACATTTATATTAAAGCAATAAAAATGGGAAGCCCTTACTTGAACACTTGCAAATCATGTGAAGCCCTCTCTGTGGGGAACTAGTTTCAGGCTGGGGTCACTTGTTTTGATTCGAAATGTCGGATTTTTTATGCCTTTTATATTTACTTGCTCGATACTTTCAATCCTAAGTCTAGGTCTCTAAATCAGAAGCGAGTACAAACAAAGGAAATAGAATAAACATAAGTGTATAGTAGTGTTCTTTTAACCACCTCATTCCAAAATATTGATTGTATTTTAGGGTTTAAATCACAAGTTTAATCAGGGTGCTGGTTTCCGGAGAGTGACGTCAGCAGTGCATCGTTGTATCGCTCAAAATCAATCTCTAGATAATACCAATTGACTGTCGCCAATGAACGTCAAAGGGACATCATATCGGGCTCCTTCTATTCCATATAGATTTAAAAGTTGCTTTTTAATTTAAAGTCAATGTCAACTGCAAAGTAAATTGCGGTCCCCTACCCTCACCACGTGAATTAGAATAAGGCATGCCAAAATGGTGATAATTTGCGCTGTAACCAATATATACCCACCACAAAACAGATTGCGACATTGAAAGTTGATTACAAATCTCTTTGTAACATTAAACACAATATAACTTATACAGATTTGTTCGTGACTTTAGAAGCATGCCACAAAATGTAGTGATGCACTTCTAAAGTTAATCCATAATCAGCATAACTTGTGCTGTGACAATCAAAGCTATGGGATCTTTGTTAGCTATTCCTTTTAGTTGCTAAAAATTTATGTTATAAAAATAAAGTGGTATTAAATAAAAGGATGGTAAAATATGCTATAATTTAGAACTAATAATGTGATATACTGATAGATGAATCTTTAAATAAATTATTAGCTGAAAAAGTTCAAGATCTGAGCCTGTTCTGATTTTAAATGCTGTGCCCAAAAACGGTATATATGGGTCATATGTTGCAACCAAGTTTGACACATTGTCTGATAACATATATTATAATATACAGGGAACACCCAAAGAGCCACTCCATAATATCTAATAATGTTCCACCCCCTGCCTCAAATTTCATAATACAGGACAATGATTCCTTATAAATAGTGAAATCAATTCCAGACAGATGCCCTTGATAAGTTATTTGAAGCTAAACCCCTATTCGGACTGTGCCACCACACCACCCTTTAGAGTTCTATGGCTGCCCTTTACAGTATATATATCTTCCATTTTCCCAACCAAGATTTCATTGTATTCCAAGTATCTGTATTTTTCTGGACAGCTGTCTTCCTCAATCCAAATACTGAACTATAACTACTTCAGCTATACCAACAATTTTGAGCTCTAGCAAGTTTTCTAATACACTTGTTATCCAATTTTTAGAACAATGCACTTAATATTGGAACATAGCTCATCTAAAATTTCAAATAGCAATAACTATTAGAAAAAGGAATACTTTTGAATACTTTAAACCATCAAGGCCTATCTAAGAACCATATGTTTCTATCTGATAAAGAACAATAATTGTATACTCTATAAAAATAATTAAAACAATAGCAATTTAAGAGCAATAAGCTAGATTCTATCACGATCTACTCACCAATCATGAACTTGTTCAGTTGCCAAAGCAGTGGAAAGGCTGGGCCAGATAAAGCACTGGTCCTAACTTCATAAGGTAGGAGGTTGCATAGCCAAGGGATATATTTCCCCAGGTGTGAGGTCATGGAGTCAATAAGGCTGGTGATTGCTAAGTAGAATAGACTTAGATAACCAGGGGACAACAAGGGGGGAAAATGTCAGAAGAGGCGGTACAAACCACCTGCAGGCTAGGATGATGATTCAGGGAAGAGATATGCATTAACTGGTCCTTATTTGGCTTATCATCTATTAAGGCAGGGCATTGTATGTGATGTTGACCATTACCTATGACCTAGGAGTGTGGTATTTTGTACCTGTCTAAGGAAATGTCAGGCAGTGGGATCTCAGTGTGCAAGGAGTAGCTGACACCAAATTTTGTGGGTGCAGTGTCAGCATCTAGTGATGAGATAGGAACCTCAAGAACTTGGGGTTGAAAGATTAATCTAATATAAAATATTACTACTAGGAGATAGGGAAAAAGTTGGCTGAACCAAATTTTCATAGCAATCTTTATTAGAAGTCAGCAACAACTGTTAATCAGGGGAATTAAGGCTTTATGCCCATAAGTTGGGCCTCCCGCTTCTTCAGGCTTGTCTGCAGTGAACTTGTCCTAGGCTGCTGGAAATAAGCAATTGATTGGAACATCTTCTATTATGTTTTGTTAAAAACCATCTATATAGGGTTTGACTTAATTCTTTTTCCCAAATATGGGGTCTGAATTGAGAGGAAGCTATTTTTATGCCTATAATTAGAGGGCATTTGGAATAACCTTCTACATTGGGGATGACATCTTGCCAGGGTGGAATTAAGAAAAATTATTCCCAGCCATAGGAAGAAGCCATGTGGCTGGGTCCAATTTGATACCTAAATTTGGCCCTTGGTGCCTTCCACAGAGGTTGTCATGAATGATATTTTGCTTCTGATAATAATAAGAAGTCAAAAGCAAGAATTAAACCCTGGTCCCCAGTAAATGGAGCCAGCCCAGAAGATCAAGATCCTGGCTGCCTTTGTTCTTTTGGGCTCAAATTCAAAGGTTATCTAATAGCCTGCCTGCCAAGTCAAGGAGATTCCCCAAATAAAGAATGTACTACTGTCAAGGGCACACCATCAAAGTCTCAGACCTATGCGGAAGCGGCTTCCTGCCTAAAGGTGAGTAAAAAAACCATGAAAACACATCCTCAATAAGTGTCAAACTACATCAGCCCCCAGCTTCTAAACTGTAATGCATTTGGCTGGGCAATGTGATGTTGAGAATAGGAGCAGTAAAATAGAATGTTTCTACTTCTATCCACCAATGCCAGCCATCCCAGGATTAGCCGCCCTTTAGCCCCCTTAAAACGCCCATTTAACAAAGGAAGAACACCTGCAGACCTAAAGCCAACAAATTTTTATAAAGGTTAAATCAAATAGTATAAAAACTCCAACTATGTTGAGAATGGCAGTATAATCATTCTGATAATAAAAGTTTAATTAACCTTTGGTTTAAGCAGATTTCATCTTATCTAGTTCTATTAATCTACCACTTTCACTCCAGTTCAGCAGGCTCAAAGGCCCCCACCAATCCTACAGACAACCCCACTTACCCCTCAACTGTGTTATTTGTCCAGCTGGATCTCCCTTTGGACCCGTATATTTTACTGAGTACCTCCAAACACAGCCTACTCTAACTTCATCCTGGAAAATATACTTATCACTGGCCCCTTGGCAAGAACCAGAACCTCAGAAACATTCAGCCACAAAGGAAAGTGGTACACAGTGAAGCCTAGATTATTCTGTGAAAAATACAATTATCTACCAGCCTATCTTGTACTAATGACCCCTCCTCTGACCCTGAAGCCCAAATTCCCACAAGAAACTGTTGCCACAACTGATATAAAATCTACTCAAGTGTTTGGAGTATTCTATATTATTCTTAAAGGCTTGGTGGACTCCATGTTATCTAACTCTGGGCCTTGGTCCTTGATAAGCTGATCCCTATCATATGTTATGAAGTTGGCTCACATCCTATGGTGTGCTCTACCCTCTGGCCCAACGGCCCCTCTGCCCATGTCAAACAGTGCTCCCACCAACACTTAATATCTGACAGTGTTCCACAATTCTAATAGGTCAGCTCCTTTGGACTGAGCCCAATAATCTACCTTTTGGGGGTTTCACTATTATTTTGGTTGTAGGGTTTAAGCCCAGCTCAAACCCTGGGTCCTGGTTTAAACCTTTTAAGGATCCTGGGGTTGACCCAAATATTGTTACACATGACAGATGCAAGGGGGCAGCCCCAATGGTAAGTTGATCCCCCTTCTTCAACCGCCTTCAACTGGGGGGCATTGTCATTGGCAGATGTGCCCTAACAGTTCTATTATATATATTTTATAATGAACTAAAAATACTTCTTTAAAGATAGACAACACTTTAGCTTCTATTACATAGTATATATTTATTATCTAAAAAGATAAAGCTAAAAACAAGAGCTTTGTTTCAAATTTTAGTTTATTTAAAAAGCTTAATTATTTAAAGTTTTATGATACAGTAGTTTTAAACCCCATGGCGCTAAGCAAAAACACTCATCTGTACAAAAATCAATGCATCTCAGAAAAAATTTCAGGTGAACCCAAATATATTGTTAACCAATATAGATTCATTTTTTTAAACTTTGTATGCATCTGCTTTTATTTTTCTTGCAGATGAATTGCTTTTGTTTACAGATGAGCTTATTATGCTTAGCGTCCTAGCTTTGGAAACTACAGTATACTTTTTTAAAAGGCATCTATACAAAGAACATAAATATCATCAGTTCTGAATCTTATATCATGGACCAGCTAACTTTACCTCAGCTATGCAACCTTTTTCCTCTAGGAGCATCATTAAAAGAGAAAATTTTCAATGCTGAAGAAAGAACTTCTCTTTGTTTCTGGAGACAAACTTGATTCCTTCATCAATAAGTTCATCACCCAAACTGAATTAGGGAAAATTAGAGTTCATTCTAGCTATTCAAAATCAGAAATTTAATGAAATAATTGAGAACTAAAAGTATTTTTTTAAAATCTTTCCCAAAAGCTTCCTCCAGACTTGTAATCTTTGGTTACTTAATTTTGCTCTTTAAATGAGTTTAATGGTATGGGGTTTGATATGACAAAAATTGATTTGAATACATAGTAAAAACCAACAAAAATAAAGATTCAAGCTTAAAAAAAGCCAAAAATATCAATTAATCATTAAAAATAAATACTCATGCTGCAACATCTACAATTACTCCCTCTTGGGGAAGTAATTCTCTGAGTTATTTCCCCGCTGATGAATAACTAGTTGCACTCTTATCAGACGCCCATCTTATACAGGATCAAGTATTCTGAATACTAATTGGAATATTACCCAAACAAGCCCCATGACTACAATGACGTACATAGACAGCATATTTCATGCCATGATGCCATATAATCCTCAATATTCATATCAAATAAAGTAGGACTTTATTCTTAAATTTTGCCTTTATTTTGTTGTTACATTTCCCAGAAGTATATACTCAACACAAGGGCAAATTCCTTGCAAACTGGGGTTGGTGGTTATCCAGTAAAGTTTACATGGCCAAAGAGAGAACCAAGAAGATAATAAAACACAGGCTGGGGGTCTGCAGGTATATCAAAAGGTTGATGGGGTGGATTGAGAGCATCTGTGTGGTTATTCTGAAGACAATATAGTAATAGGACTAGATATAAACGTTTTGGCTGAACCAGAGGTTCATAACAACTTTATTATCAAAATGGTAATGAGTGTTGGCAACTACTAAAAATACCTATATATCTTTCCACTAATCCTTATCAGATCAAATAAATTCTGGGTCACAGGAATTTTTTTAAAGCTATATATAGTGGAAATGCAGGGTTTCAGGTGCAGCTGATCTTTCATTGGTTGCTTAGCAAGGCTTTCATCTGGAGATTTTGTTTGTTTTGGTTGGTGGGGTTTTTTAGGAGCAAACTTCCTCATTATTATAATGGTGCTTATCATCAGATACAGCAGAGAGAAATATTGCTAACTCCTATAACTAGATAGGCTGTTATCTCAGTGTAAATACTGGTCTTGATGGCATTTTATTGGTTTCAGCAGAAGCACATGGTAAAACTATATTGGTTTCAAATACTCAAGTCAAGCAACTATACAGGATTTACCCCCAAAAAATGTGGGTATATTCATGTGGTTGGCCCTGAAGGCTATTAGACCATAGATTAGCTGACCTAGGAAATGACTTAGGGTCTTCAATTTGACTTATAGAAAGTAGTGAAAAGTCATTCCTGAAAGTAGCTATAAGATTTTCAAACAATTGTTAGACTTTAGAAAGTAACAACAATGAGATAAAATTTGATGTCACCCAAAAAGCCCCTAAGCCTCTAAATACCTATGTGAACCAGCAGCCAACAAGATAAGTGAAAATCCATTTCTGACAAAGGACTAAAAAGATCAATTGGATCAAGTGATTAATCACTTTTTTCATACATTTTAGATGACTAATATGCATTATTAAAGTATTAGGCTTCAGGAATGAAAATGATACTTAATCAGTGTTGTAACTGTGCTGTTTTAGCAGAGTTACAAGGGGAAAAATATTTAGAAACTAGATAATATTATTTATTGAGAGATAATGATTATATAGCTAATGTGAGTCATGAATAACAGAAACATGATAGTGTTGATCACACAGTGGGATGGTGAAGGGGGTGGCTTGATCCTGGTAATGAGTCAAGCGCTAAAACAAGGTATCCACTGTAGGGGATCAGCATTTGTTCATGTTGTTGGATTTGGCAATTTGAGTTGACCTCTTAGTCTGGCTTCAAGTGGCCAAATAATTGGATTGCAGGTCACAAACCTGCTTACTCAGAACCTTGCTGGCGGGTCAAGCCTGCTGTTTTGACCCCCTCTGACTGAAAGTTGACCTCCTCTGGGGGTAGGTTGTCAGGGAGGTTGTCAGGAGCCCAGGCGCCATACTAGACTAGCTTTTGTTCTTTGGTGGGCAGGGCAGTTTTGCGTTGTTTTTGTATTTCTTTGCAGAGTCTCAGGTAATTGTGGAGGAGGTTTTTGTCTTGTTTGCACTTCTCAAGTCCTTGCACAAGGTAAGTGTTATTTTTATTTACCTTTAGGATAATTTCTGGGCTTACTTTTTTGGGTTGTAGTTTGCTTTTGTCAATGTTCATGACCCAAACTTTGTCACCAACTTCATGTCTATCTTAGATGGGGACAAATGTCTTTTGCAGACGCTCATTTTCCTTTTCTGTTTGATCACTATTGGCCTCTATGACTTGAGGATCTGAGCAAGGGGGACTTTGCTTGGAATTTCCAGCTTAATCCTGTTAATGCTTGAATGATATTGGGCTGTGTGCTGTATACCAACTCAAAAGGGCTTTTCCGGTGAATCTGTTCACCCAGGTTTGGCACACAAGTAGTGCAGTTGATAGCTGCTTATACCAGTCTTCAGGTCTCCCAGCAGTGAGCTTGGTCAAGGCTTTTATGAGGCTGCCATTTAGATTCTCTACACGTCCATTTGCCTGTGGGTGATATGGTGTTGCCACAGTGTGTTTGTCCTCATTCTTGATGAGGTATACATTGGTGTCTTCAGAGGTCAATTTTTCCCTCTGTCAGTTATCAGGAGTTCTGGTTTTCCAAACTTGATGATTATTTCTCTTCCTATGAACTGCTGCACGTCATTGCCAGTGTGCATCTTTACTGCTTGGGCTACTGGCCATTGTGTAGCAAAGTCAATAGCAGTGATGATGCATTTATTATCATTGTGTTTTCCTGGAATGGGGCCAGCAATGTCTAGGGCCCACACCTTGAAGGGTAGTTGCGTGCAGATGGGTAGTACTGATTTTGGTGGGGTTTTGCTTTTTGAAAATTTCTTGCATACTTCACATTGGTCTAGGACTTCTTGAAAGTCACAATACAGGGTTGGCCACCAGGCCTTGTGTTTAAGGAACTTTTATAGCTTGCAACTCTTAGTATGTCCTAGGTCTCTGTGGTATTGTAGGATGGTGTCCACTTGCTGGTGTGTGGGGATGCAAGGGATGATAGTCCTGTTGGATATTTTTTGGTGCAAGGTTCTATACACATCAGCAAATATGTGTTTGTTTTTGATGACTGTTTCTTTTTTTATGTTGGTTGTGCCAGGGGGAAGCCTTTGTCTTTTGTCTGTAGTACCAAGAGGGGCCAGTCTGGGTCAAGCCCATTTTTTTCTCTTGTGGCACGGACATACAGGCGCAAGAGGGCGTCCACCATGGCAAGTTCTGGACCAGGTTTGTATTGTATGAGCATGTTAAATCTCTCCAAGAGTTCTATCCAGCGGGCTTGACGGTGAGATAGATTTGCTTGAGTTTTGAAATATATGAGCAACTTGTGGTTGGTCAATGCTGTGAACTCTTCCTGTTGTTCTAGATAACAACACCATTTGACTAGGCAGTGTATGATGGCCAACAGTTCTTTGTTGTGGATAGGATATTGACACTCACCATCTTTCAACTTTTGTGTTTCAGGCTATGGACAGGAAGTAACCATTATTTTTTATTTGTAATACTCCTCCAATGGATGTGTCTGAGGCATCAGTTTCCATTTGGTATTCCCTGTCACGCTTGGGGTATTACAGGATAGGGGTTGTTGTGAGTTTTTCTTTGAGACTTCTAAAGCATAGGTCACATTGGGGGGTTCACACAAACTTGGATTCAGTGCCAGTTATTGCAGATAAGGGGGCCGTCAAGACGCCACAGTCAGGTATGAAGCGTGTACATAGACCACCATCCCCAGGCATGTGCAGAGTTCCAATTTGTCCTTGGGTGGTGGCATCCTGAAGATGGCCTGTATCTTTTGACTGTTGGGTTTGATGCCGTCTTTTGAGACTACATGTCCCAGGAAAGGCAGTTGCTTTCAGAAGAACTGGAATTTGGAGGGTTTGGCCAGCAGTTTGTGTTATGCCAGGGTTGCAAAGACTGCCTCTAAGTCCTTGTGGTGCTGCTTTACTGAGATGCTATAGACAATAATGTTGTCCAGGTAGACTATGGCATGCTTGCCTATGTGAGGGGCAAACACCTTGTTCATGAAGGTCACAAAAGTTGAGGGGGCGTTTTTCATACCAAAATTGAGTACCACACACTTGTATGAGCCGTATTTAGTACAGAAGGCTGTTTTAGGGATGTCTTTCTCCTTAATAAGAATCTGATTGTAGCCTGCAGTTAGGTCAATCTTGGAGAAGACTGTGGCTCCATCCAAGGTGTCAAAGAGGTCGTCAATAAGTGGTAGTGGGTAACAATTCTTGATGATAACTTTGTTTAGAGCTCGGTAGTCTGTGACTAGATGCAGGGTACCATCCTTATTGGCCATGAATAATACAGCCGCCCTGAAGGGAGATTATGAAAGGCAAATAAGTCCTTTCTTCAATGCTTCCTTGAGGTAAAAACATAGGGAGTCATCTTCATTTGGGGTCAGACAGTAGATAAGTTGTACTTTGGGTATAGCTCCTTTGATTTGAATGGAATGTTGGATATGTTTTTCCAGAGGTAACCCAGGTTAAGCCTCCTTGAAGATTTCTGGATGGTGGAATACAATTTTTCAATCCTGAGGCGTGGAGGATCCTGGTGATCTTTGAAGTGTATGATCTTGTACTGGCAGGAGTTTCAGTCAATTTTCTTCAGGTTTTCCTTTTTTCCAGGGTCTCTGTAAGGCACACAAATACGTGGTTGCATAGGAGTTGATCAACTGAGTCAGGGTAGATCTGGTGGTTGACACCTTCACACTTGATGTTCAACACCAAAGTTGCCCAGTCTACCTAAGGATTGTTCTTTTGTAGCCAATCCAAACCCATTACAATGTCAAACTTTGGAAAGTCAATGATGGGGCCTTGGATGGTAGAATGCAGGTTCTCAAGCATGATAGAGAAGGGGGTGGCTTCCCTTGTTACAGCAATGTGGTGTTCATCAGCCAAAACCACGTTTTTAATCCACAAAGGATTAGTGGCTAGCTTGAACTTGTCTACAAAGCTGCTGTTGACTAAGGTTTGATCCGCGCTCAAGTCCAGGAGTGCCAAGCCTGTGTAACTGAAAAAGCAGAAAGGATAAGACATCAGTTTATTGGGATGTCTGGCAATGGTTTACAGTAACGGGTCTTTTGAGGGTACTTGAATCATTGGGCATTGGTCCACATTCTTGGGTTGGTACTCATCATTGGGAAAATCAGCAGTTGTGCAGGGAGATCTTGGCTTGCTTAATGCTCTCCCTGGGCTTTCCCCCTGTCTTGATTGCCTTGTGTGGCAGTGACACAGAAATGGGTACAATTTAACTGGCCATTGTTCCCACTTTCCTGTCCATTTGAACCTGTGGGTTTATGGTTTGTGCTGCTGCCGTTGTTCCCAGTGGGTGGTTGGCTGGAGCGCCCAACTGGGTGAGAGTCTTTGGGTCTTTCTTGTTTTCTGGTTTGCACTTTGTGGAGAGTTTTGGACGTTTGTTCTGCTTTCTCTTCCTCACAATAAAGGCTCTGCAGGTTGGCCACTTGGTCCAGGTTGACGTGCCTCATCACGTGCAACTTGAATGTGTGCCATAGAACATGAGATGCATAGTTGGGTTGTTGAATGCCATTTCAGAAGGTGTCCATAGGCGGAGTTCTTCATACTTTTGGGTGAGTTCTTTCACTGTGCCAGTCTGGGTCAAGTTCTTTACTTGACGTATGATTATGAGGGAGGTGTCCTTAATCACAAATATAGCCAAGAAGTCCCGCTTAAAGGTGTCCCATCTTTCTTGGTATGATTTTCATGTCATTTGTTGCACCAGGTACCTGTTGTCACGGTAGGTTCCATAATGCCGGGTATTGTCTGTCCAAGTAAGAAGGCACAGAAGGCTGGAAAACCTGTATCAAAATTGACCAAGTTAACAGATTTAAACCAAACGGTCAATTGAAAATGGGTCACGGCTGCTCCAGTCTGCCAGATGAAACCAGCTCCCCCTTGCATACTGAAGTTGATAAATTGACGTAATATGAGGGACACCCAATATAAGCTTATTAATCAGCATGGTTGTCAGAAACTGGTCACACAAGGGTTCTTTGCAACCTGGACTAGATACTCACTTGAAGATGCAGAAGGAATAGGAGATCAAGACTCAGGTGGTATTGCTTAGTCAATTTTCTGATATATATTGAATAATTTTCTTGGTTTCAACTCTAAGAGTTGAGTTCTTCTAAATTCACTCAATAAAAATCAATTATCCCAAGTTCTAATTTTAAATTTTAAAAATGCATCCTGTGCTTGGTTTGTTGCGGTATATACTGTACAATCTGATTATGAACTTAATCATTTCAGGAAGATGGGGCCCAGCATCTGGAACTTTGTTGTCGGCACCGCAAAATGTTAATTTCATGCCAGCTGATTTTGTAGCTCCTCCCCCCATTCTTGAAGATGAAAATTGTGTCACTTCTCAATGCCCAGAATTCTACGCTGAAGATGCATTGATGCTTTCCCAGGTTGTTTATCTTGGTTTACTCTGGTTAGGACTGATTGTTCTACTTAATCCTGGAGTTACAATTGGAAATTTCACAAAAAATATCTGAAGCTGTGTTGGTGGTTAATCATCAATTCTATGTGGATTTGGGTGGTAATTCCCCATCATTTAGAAACAGCTTCATATTATCCAGTGATTTCTGTCACACCTGTGTTGTGCATAAGGCAACTGAATATATCTGCAATCCAGAAGCGTTGTGGGCATTCCATCTGGGCCAGCTTGCTCTGGGCAGACTGGATCCATGCGGCAGTGTTATTGTTGTTAGCCCCGGCAAAGGTTCTAAGGAAGCGCTTTGGAGTCTTTGGGCTACGTAGGAGGGCATGGTGTTTTTGTCAGTTGGTTGTGGGATGGTGGCAGCCGTCTGGAAGAACCCTTGTGCAGAAATGGCGTTGAAGGCGGGTAGTGGAATCACTGTGTTCTGGTACAGGACAAAACCATCAGGTATCTTGGTACCAGGGGTGTACGGAGTCCAGTCCAACGGGAGACCAGACATGATTCTGTCAAGGATTTGTTGGCTGCGGCAAGTACAGGCAACAGGCAGAAATTTTACAAGATGCGGTAGGATGGAGAAACTACCTGTGCTACCAATGTTGTAACTGTGCTGTTTTAGCAGAGTTACAAGGGGAAAAATATTTAGAAACTAGATAAAATTATTTTTTGAGAGATAATGATTATATAGCTAATGTGAGTCATGAATAGCAGGAACATGATAGCATTGATCACACAGTGGAATGGTGAAGGGGGTGGCTTGATCCTGGTAATGAATCAAGCGCCAAAACAAGTTATCCACTGTAGAGAATTGACATTTGTTAATGTTGATGGATTTGGCAATTTGAGTTGACCTCTTAGTCTGGCTTCAAGTGGCTGGGTAATCAGATTGCGGGTCACAAACCCGACTACTCAGAACCTTGCTGGTGGTTCAAGACTGCAGTTTTAACATCAAACTGATTTATTTTATCACAGTTCTACAGGATATCCCACTCAAAAGAAAGTTTTTAAAGTCTGGGATACATAGGCTGCTCAAATAGGGCCTCAATAATCCTATTAAGCCATGTTGGTACTTTTCCTTGATATTAGTGCCTAATAAAGAGGTAAAGCAGATAATGTCTGATAACTATATACCCATTAATAAAGTGGGTTTTAGTGATAAATACACCTTTCCTTGTATATTAGAAATCCTTGTTTCTTTAGGGGTGACTGTCAGGGAAGCAATTACAGGGTGGAGCAGTTGCAGACGCAGGTAGGGGAACCACTAGGCCAGTGAGGAGTGCCCACCACAGTTTTGGTACTAACTTGATAATATATGATAGAGAAAAGCCCAGCAAGGACCAGGGGTCACTTTCTAGGACCATGGAGTCCATCAACCCTGAAATTAAAATGTACATTACCTAAAGTTTTGAATGGATGTAGTTTCATTTGTGATCCCAAGATCTTGCAGGTAGTTAAGACAGGGGGTGATGGGAGGGATCATAGGGACCAAATATGCAAGCAGGTGGTTATTTTTGTCCTTAAAATGGCGGGGTTGCACTGTGTACCAGTAGGCTCCCTGGCCAAAGGTTTGGGTTTGAGGAATTTCGCTAAAGGGTCAGCAAGGAGGATGTTCTCTATAGTGAACTTGGAAAGGATAGGTTCAATAGGTATTTTATGAAAATTATTGGAACAAAAGGAGCATCAGTGGGACAGAATAATACAGACAAGGGGTCTGCTGGAGCAATGGAAGGAGTAGCAGGGCCTGTAGATTCCATTTGGAGATGAAAGAAATACAGTTTAATATATGGCTGGATCTTTTTTAACCCAAGTTCATCACAGCTTATTACTCAAGATGACAATGAGGATTAGCCTTGACCTGGTAAGATATAATAATAAATTTTCCGAGACTCATAATACAATCAGGTTTTTGAGACTTGAGTAAACTGGCAATAAGATTATGGAGGTGTTAGATTGGATCCAGGGTAGGACACTCCATCTCAAAAACACCACTTCAATTTATGCCATCTTGAATTTAACTTGAGATGTCATTTTTTGTGTTAGTGATTTGTTTCACAAAAAATAAAATAAACAATAAAATATTTAAGATTTACATATACTCTTATAATGCGCCATTGCAAATTTACGCCATCTCAATTCTGTCACTTTGAGTCAGATTAATTAAATATTATTTTTCTAACTTTATTTACATATGAAATCACATAGTGTGGGGCATGTTTACATTATCTTGACTTTACCTCATTTTGAATCACACCATTTATCTTTAAATAAAAATAAGCTGATACCTGAAATAAAATAAAGCCTGTTGTATAGTGCCAGAAGATGTTAATATAGTATTAATCCAAGACACTTATACTAAGAACAACCTAAAAAGACGCCACTATGATAGTCCTTTTAGCAATTGTCATTGCTGGGTAAAAAACCAGTTATGTTATATGTAATTTATAACTTTATTATACATGGATACATTGATAAGGGTTCTCTCAACAAAACATTTTAATAGTGATTTTAATATGGAAGGAGATGATTATGCCATTTCAATTTACATCAATTCAAATTCCACCAAGTTTCATATCACCCAATTGATTTGATGCGCACAATGGATAGGGGAAAATAAGGGGGAATTACATATGGCGCCAGGCTACGCTATATCAATTCCCTCACCACAATCCTTACTTTCCACTTTTCAAAAGTACATTTTCACACCAAAAACCATATTAATAAAAATGTAAGAAAGCATATGAAACTTTGCAAATATATACTTTTTAATCCCAGTTGTACAAGCTAGTTTTTTAAATATTCAAGTTTTACTCTTTGGCCCAGTTGAGGTAGCTCCACTGTGGATTTCTTAATTTAATATAAAAAATGGTCAAAAACACTATTTTTTGAGCTACACCACCTTGATTACGTCACTTCAAAAACGCCATTTTGACTGCAAGTTTTTAGTCAAAACTCAAAGTTTTGCATAATTGTGTTACTAAAAATAATTTTATTTTTACAGAACAAAAAACATTGAAATTTTGATATTATATACTTTTAGACTTTTTGTACAATTCTATGTAAAAAATTACTACTTTTTATATTAAAAACAATCCTCATTTTTCTCTTTAAAAACAACCCCCAATTTGCCCATATTTTGATACTAATTCACTTTTAGATGCCTCCTAAGCCTACCACCAAAGCTGCGCCCAAGGCCTCAAAGTCCAAGATCACTCCTACAAAGGCCAAAAAGGTCAAGACTACCCCAAAGAAACAGCCTTCTAAGGCCAAAGCTCCCCCCAAGACCCCAACTCCACCACCTGAACCAGAGGGAAATAGCCCTACCTCTCCTCACTCTCCATTTGTATACTCCCCCTCTGATCCCAAAGAGAAGTTATTCAACTTCAATTGCCACTCTGATCCCACCTCAGAGCCTAAAGAGGAAGAGGAGCAGGAGCCTGGTGCTCCTGTAGATGACCAAATTGAGCTCTGGGATCTTAACACCATCCACAATGTATGCAACAGAAATGGCACATTTGCTGTGCCCGCCACATACCCTGTCAGCTATCCAATTATGACAAAGAAAGGGGGTGCTGGCTTTGTCCACAAGGGCTACAGCTTCAGCTGCAAAGACAAGAAGAAGCCCATCTATCAACATCACTATAAATGTGATAACATTGGCTGGCCAGCTAGACTCACAACTTATTTGTTAACTAGATTTAAAGCCCTAACTGTCAACCATGACTGTGCCAAGCCTTTTGACCCCCTTTACCAAATTATCCACTGGTTTCTTTTCCAGGTAATTCTAACCACCAAGGATCAAACTGCCACTGAGGTTGTCAATGGTGCCCTCCTTAATTTAAATGATGCCCAACTTGCTACTGTTGGTGGCGCCTAAAATTACAGAGATATCTCACTTATCAGAGATATGCTCTGAGCACTGAAGGCGTCAGTGCAAGCTCCATTGACCAATTTATCCTTACCAATGAACAAAAACTATCTTTCCATGAGGAGAGATTCTTTCTTCACAACAATGGTCAACATTCCCTCAAGCGCATCATTTGCTTTGCCACAAGCCAGGATCTGCGCAACCTGTTAAAATGCAAGACCTGGCTTGCAGATGCCACTTTCTCAACCTGCCCAAAGCTCTTCAGCCATCTTTAGAATATACATGGGCAGGTTGGTAATCTAGTTATTTTCCTGGTCTTTTTTTCCTTCCCATCAAGAAGCAGGAAACATATGTCTGTGCACTCACAATTCTAAAGGCCAAGTTGGATGAAATCCTCCCAACCATTGAAGAGGAGCCCAAGGAGACCAGAGGGCGCAAGAAGAAGGCTCAGTCCGAGGAAGCCACCCCAACCAGGAAGAAGCCAGAAAGCCTTCCCTACCATGAATATCTGATAGTGGATTTCAAACAGGCTCAGGCAAATGCCTTCATTTGAGTCTTCAAGAGCTCCCCTCAGAGATACTACTTCCACTTCTGGCAGGCACTCTGCCGCCACCTCCAAAAGTGCTCTGAGCTTCATGAGATGATCAACTCTGAAGGCACTAAAGAAGCCAAGGACGTCTTAAATTTCTTTGCTGCCCTTGCCCTTGTGAGAAAGGAGGAGACAAATGCCTTTTACAACACCCTCCTCCGCCATCCTTATATCCTTGCCAACCAGGCAGCCCTTTATCCATATATAGAGTATTATGAAACTCAATGGGTTAGAGTGTTTCAAGGAGCACACTGCATAAGAATGGGCAGTGACTCAATCACCTGGAACTGCTTCAAGCAGTTAAAAGATGGCCTGATCAAGACCACCTCTTCCCTTTAAGGGTGGCATAGCCAGTTTGCCACAAGGGTTAGGGTTCATAAGCCTAAATTCAATAAGATCATGGTGCATTTAAAAAACCATCAGGTCATCTCTTTCTGCCTCTTTAATACTGGTATGAAGACCAAGGGTGATTCCCCTAAGCAGACCAAGGCAGTGAAAAAGTATACTGAAATCAGTAAGGTGGTCCTTGCCTACTATCCTAAGGATAGAAAGCTTGAGCATCTCCAAGCTATCTCAGTTGCTCTTTCTACCAATGTTTGAGTCCTTTCCCAATAAACTATTCTTTATCTTCTCTTTTATTTCCTTTGATTTTACCATTATTTGACTTTTTTTGGTATTTGGTACAGTTATATGCTTATTTTAAAGTATAGCTTATAGTTAAAATAGATGAAAATATTTGTTTTTGGGATTATTTTAACTTTTGGGCTTTACACAAATATGTTGCTACTAATTGACCCCATTTTTTATTGCAGATTTGAAATTCTAATGCTTCTTTAAGTCTAGAAATGTTTTTTGAATTTCTTTTTTTTGGAAATTTTTTGGGTTATTTTTGAAGTTCAAAAAATATAAAAATTTAAAACTTTTTTCTTAGTCGCAGTGCTATAAATCAAAATGATGTTTTTACTATAAAATTGAGATAGCAAAAATTGAGATAGCATTTTTTGAGATGCCTTTTTTGAAATGGTGTGTCCTACTGGATCCAGGTGTGGGTGGATTGTTATTAGCTGTTGCTGTAGAATAGATGTCTAAAAATTTCTGTTTATCAACCCAACTATTGGTCGGAGAGTGCTTGTTTCATGGTAGTTTCCAAAAAAAAGCCTGGTATTACTTGTCCTAGTTGCAAAGCTTGGAAGTCAGTTAAACAGTTAAATAATTTGACCAAGTTGACAGATTTAAATCACACCTTCAATTGGAAATGGGTTACTGCTGCCCCAGTACGTCAGTTGGATATGATTCCTCTGTGCAAGTTGACACTGATAAATATATGTAATATGAGAGTCACTCAATATAATCTCATTTATCAGGATGTTCACCAGAAATAAGTCACTCAAGGGTTTTTTGAATATTGGAAAAGGTACTCATTAGATGATTCAGATATAATAGGAGCCATGAATCCAGGTGGTATTGCTTATTTGAATTTTGGTACATATTGGAAACTTTTCTCTGTTCAACTCTTAAGAGTTGTGTCCTCCCTAAATTACTAAATAAACTAAATAATCTCCTGGTCTAACTTTATTTTAACAACACATCCAGTAGTTGGTCTACTCTGCTACATCTTGTATAACTTTATCTTAGTCAAATTATCACTTAAAATGTGCCTTGCCTTGGATACTGTGCTGTTATTCCCTCTAAGGTTATTTCAATGCCTTCAAATCTTGGTGTTGTCCCTGCTGCATCTGAAGCTGAGACAGTTATGTATTCTCAATGTCCAGAGCTCTATGCTGAAGACACTTTAATACTTTTTAAGGCTATATGTCTAGGACTCTTTTGGTTGGGTTTAATCATTTTGTATAATCCAGTGTTCCTTTTGAAAATTTTACCAAACAGTATTTGAAGCTTTGGTAATGGTTAATTATGGCAACCTCCAGAATTAACTCATAAAGAATATAAAATCCTGCATGGAGACAATTTTAAAAATTGTTTTTGCTTTATCTTTTATAATTTTAACTAAAAGCTCAAAATAAAAATCAAACATTGCTTCTATTATCAGTTTCAATTATTTAATCAAGAAAAAAATAATCTTTAATATTGAAAATAATAAAAATATTTTTGAGAATTGTTGACATGGAGGATGTTCCATTATGTATGAGTTAATTCTGGAGGTTGCCTTAATTATCAACTCCATGTGGATTTGGGTGATTATTCACATCACATGGAGACTGATTCTTATTATCTGTCAATTTCTGTCACAGCTTGAAGGGCCCATGCCATTTCTTGGTCCTTAGGCAAGTTTGGGGGGTATTTCTTACTGGCAGAAATTCACAATTTACTGCATAACTTGTCAGTGTCACATGTTGCTACTTCAAATAAACTTCTTAAATCAAGTATTACTTATTTGCTTGTAAATTATTATAGCCTAGGCAATAATTTTGATTCTGGCAGTTTCTCATTGAAATAATTTTCATTTTTCTCAAAGAAACATGTACCAGGCTCTTGGCCTTCTGATCTGGCAGGATGCAGGGAACAAGAACCTGGGGTTGATTCTTTTCTTGGATCTTGCTTTAATATTAGAAGCAAGATGCCACTTGTGAAAGTGATCAGTAGCTTTCAGATTTTAACCTGTTGAATGGCTTTGGCAACAGCACCCATTTTGACACTTTTAATGTTGACACTATAGTAAAGTGACAACCTGGTTTACTTAATGTTGTTTCCTGGATGTCGACACTTTTTTAATTAACAAAGCACTTTACCCTGAACATTTTTAATAAAAAATATTTAAAAATACATTATTATACTAAAATGACCCTAGAGAGTTCAAAAATGCAATAAAAAAATTCCCATGAGTAATAAGAGTAAGGAGATATAATCAACTATTTTTCAGTTTACTATGTAAATTACACTCTTCATTATAAAATTATTTTTTATTTCCACAAAAAATTAAAATTCCAATTAACCAAAAATAAAGATATTTTATATATCATAATAAATACAAAAAATAAAAAAATTATAATTTAAATTTATTATACTTCATATAAGCATAACTGAAAAAATCCCATGCCTTAAAGATAAATTAACAAAATTTAAGATATTTCTTACAAAACCACATTGAAACTGTATCTGAAACTTACCATTTATACATAAAAAGATTAGTACACTATAAATAAATTACAAATTAAAGTTTAAAATTAAAAAGTATACAGGCAAAACAAGGTTTATTAAGCTAATTAAAGTCATCAGCAATAGCAGTGGCAACATCCTCAAGGTACTTCTTAATCTCCACCAACTTATACTTTTTCTTTACAATCTTCTGAACTTCCTCCTAGTAGTCCTGCTCCTTGGACTTTTGTTTCTTGGGGGCCACCCAGTTGGACAGGTTGCAGAAATTGGAGACAGTCCAGGCCTGCTCCTCTTGTAGCTTAGAGAAGAACTTGTTATATTTTGGGTTGGTCCCAAACTTCACCTTCAGGTGCTTATGCCAAACCTCAAGGCTAGAGGTGGTCTTCATCTCCCCCTTGAGGCAGGCGCCTTGACAGTTCCAAGGGGCAGTGGCCCTGCTCTTACCTCTCCAGGAAGTCACCTTCTTGCCCACCCATTGGCGCCCAAATTAATCCAGGTAGCCTTTGAAGATGGTGGAGTTCTTCTTCACGTAAGCATCCTCCAGAAGGCCTCAAAGCCAAGCCCACTATGCTCTGGCCACACAAAATCCAAGGCAGAAAACTGAGTCAGGGCAAAGCAGCACTTCCCCTTACCATTGTTAAGATACTTGTCAAAAAGGTCTTTTTCACTATTGAGATTCTTGACAAGGGCCTTCCTAAAATGGAAGAAGCAGCCCTGGACTTCTCCATCAAAGGTGGCCTGGAAGGCTCTGAACTGAGCCTGCTCAAAGTCCATTATAATAACCTTTGGCCCAAGTGAGCACCCATGAGCTAGCTGCTCAGCAGCTATGGTTGACTCATCCTTCTCAGTGGAGGAGGGATTTGCCCTTGTGGTGTGGGTGGGAGGGGGGAGCTGGTTGGTGGGAAGGGAGCACAAAGCATCCCAGAAAATCTTGAAGGCTCTGGTGTAGACTTCAGTCGTGGCACCAGGAAGGAGAAAGAACACAAGAGAGATAACCTGGTCATTAAACTGCCCATGCAGGACTCAAAGCTGCTTAAAGATTGAGGGGCAAGTAGAAAATGTGCTGTCACACAGCCAGGTGGTAATAGTATTGAGCTGCTCCAGGTTTTGGGTTGTGGCGTAGGCTAGAATCCTATCCTCTAGTTCCTGCCCATTGTCATGGAGCAGGAACATCTCACCATCCTCTGTCTTCTTGAGGGCATCTGTGAGGACCAGGTCTTCAATTTTAGTGGCACTTTTGGCCAGGGGGTTTGAGGCTTGACACCTATCACTTACAAACTTTACCAACTGATTGTGGGTTGGCACCCTCTTCAAGTTGGTTGGGGAGAGGTACTTGCAAGCAAGCACAGCCAGCTGGGTGGCAGAAAGGTCTTTAGAGGTGGGCATCACCTGGACAAGATATCACTTGAGGAAGTGGGCTATGGTAGTATTTGGCATGATGCAGGTATGCTTGCCCTTGATGGTTTGGACTAATTCCCAGCGCTCAGTGTTGAGCTGCACTGAGCAGGAGCGGTCCTCATAGGTGTAATGGCAGCTCTTGAAGCCCCAGTTGGCATTGTTGCAAGAGAAAATATAACTATTGGCCATCATGGCTGGCCCACCCTTTACGCTCATGATTGGGAAGTATTTGGGCAAGGATGAGGGAACCTTGAGTTTGCCGTCAATGTTGCAGATGTTGTGGACCAACAGAGGGTCCCAGGAGCCAGCAGGAGCATGGCAGAAGCCAGGGAAGTAATTGAGGCAGGGCTTTGAATCATCCCCAGACGAGCTTAAAGGGGGAGTTTGGTGGTGATGGGGAAGCAGAAGGGGGTTTATTGTGGTGCTCCTCATATGCAGGAGACTTATCTTTGGGTGGGGACTTTTGAGCTGAGTGCTTCTTCTTGGTTGGCTCCTTGTCAGAAGCTGGGTTGTAAAAACTGTGGTCTGTAAGGGAGCCATCAGACTCCTCTCCCCCAGTGGAGTGAGCAGGGCTCTTTTCAGGGGAGGGCTTTGGTGAGGGCTTGGGGGGTGGTTTGTGGGTGGCCTTCTTTGATGAGACAGGCTTCTTTTTGGTGGGTTTGGTTGGCTTTGAAGGACGCTTGGTTCCTTTGGGTTGTTTGGAAGTGTTTTTGTCCTAAAATAATAGTAAAAGGGTTTAAAATAAAGCAATGTATGTAAAAAACAAACAAAACAACTTAAAAAGCATAATATATAAAAATTAAAACTTAGATGGCTTTTCTTGGCATTTAAAAGGTAAAAAATACTTGTATAGGTTTTTATTTTATTAAAGTTATAAATAAAAAGTTAAAAGTTAAGAGATTTATATGAAAGTATTATATTTAATATAGATTTTATTTTAAAAAATAGAAAATATGAAAGAGAAAAGTCAAAAATACAACATATCAAAAAATGAGAAGTTTTTATTATGTAAAACATAAAGTTTTATATGTGAGAACTAAAAAGCATAGACATTATGAGTGACAATTAGTAAAAAAAGCTGAATTCTCACTGTTGATTACAAAAATTGTAGACATTATTTTTGACAACATTGTCACTGCCAACATTTTTTTAAAAATTCACTATGTTTTTTTCATAGTACACTTAATTAAATTTACACAGGCTAGCAAAAATTAACTGTTTTCTGTGTATTTTTGTTCACATAAAAAATTTAAAAAAATCATATGAAAATAAGTAAAAAAGTATCAAAGTTCTTTATTATTTAATTAAAAATAATATTTGGGTAGTGGTAATATGATATTTTACCATTGTGTATATATGAAGTTGTTAAGAAAGTAGTCTTCAGTATTGAAAAGGGTAAAGTGTCAACAACGTCACATACAACATTCTTTATATGAGGTGACATATTAATCTAGGCTTAATTGTGCCACTCTAATTTGCTTAACTCCAACCCAACAGATGATCACAAGTAAATAAACAACATTTACAAGTATCAATATTATTTTTAATAATAAATTCTGTAGTAAGTTACATAGTAACTCACGCTTTAATTATTGGACTGCTGTTAGCCACCACTCCTCTTAAATATATTAAAGCCTTAATAAATGCCACATATAAATTTATAACATGAACATTTCAACAATCCACTGTATGTGCACTGTCTTTTTCTATATATTAATTCAATAAAAAAATATTTTTAAATGTGCACTTAATTTTATTATTGTAGATGTTTCAGTTTTAGTATTAAAAATAAGTTATGCTTAAAAAGTGTTGACATTGACACTTTTACGTTGTGAAAACAAATAAAAAATAAAATAATTTTTATTAGTAAAAGTAAAGTAAAAATCAGGTTAAATTGAGTTTTTTTATTAAGCTTAATATTAAATTGTGTCAATATGGCCACAATTTTGTTGTGTTTTCTGGGTTTGCACCCCTGAACACTTAAAAAAGAATTAAGCTAGCGTGACTAGCAAAAAAACATAAGAGATTTAGAGTTTTGAGTTGACAGTGGCCATGTCAACAAAGTGTTGACATGGGCGCTGTTGCTGTATTATCACTAGATTATCATTTCTATATGTGTAGTGATTATATGCTGTATAATCACTAGCTTATTGTATTTTATATAGCTATTATACGCTTTATAATTGTTAGCTGTTATAGTGATCATCAGGGATTACACAATGTGTAATTGTTAGATTATCAATTGTATATCTCTCATTTTATCCTCTGGACGTTGTATCAACTCAGCTCCAACCAGCCTAATGGACATATATGATCATATCAAACAAATGATGTGTGTATGGCTAGGGAATACCAAGTTTGGATCAGCACTACACAGTGTATAACCAGTTCCTTATTGGTTCATGTCAGCATTACACAACATATAAACCACAAGCTAATATTGGATTGAGTCTGCTATTATATGGCTTATAGTTCCTAATTCACCCTGTTGCATTAATAAGTAGAGAGCTTGCCAGCCAGAAAAGATCACTGATTTAGCCCTGGAAATGGAATACTGGAATTATACCTTCCAATGTAGGAGGACAGAACAGGGACCATTTCTAAGTGTTAACTAAATATGGTGTAGTTTCCTAGTGCCATAATAGGCGTGTAAAAATAAAGCCAATTGATAGCTTCCAGTAGGCTAGCTCAAGAAGAATGTAGGCTGTAGCTGAAGCGCCATGTATGCCTTGTTAAGGCCAGTAGCAGCACACATGCCAAGGACAGCCAATCAGGTTAGGTGCAGTCAGCAAAGATGGACCTATTGCAAAGATAGCCACCAAGAACTGTCTGAAAAGACAAAAAGAAAGGTTATTGCATTATATATTTATACGTAAACCTGAAAGGATGACAACAAGTTCTTAGTTACACCTGGATAGATTGTAGCTGCTGGCTAGATTGTACTCCAGCTTCAATAAACATAATTATCTTCAAAGTTATATTCTATTGTAGTCTGTAGTGTGTTGCATAGGATTATGTAGAGTGCATTGGCAAGGCTAACATCTATCTGTAGCTTTGAACATACCAGCAATAACACAAGTTGCTCAACAGTCATGATGCTACATTTTAGTTTATCAGAAAACCATTATTAGAAAAAAGATGGATACCAAACTTATCAATGTTTATCTAGATGATATAATCATATACTCAAAAACTTTTCAGAGCATCTAGTCCAACTTAGAATCTGCCTGGGCCTTATGAGAAAAGCCAAAATTGGAGTTAATGTAGATAATACTATTGGTGATATAAGAATTTAAACTAATTGGCCAAATTATTGATACTAAAGAAAAACACCATGATCCTGATAAGATTAAAGTCATATATGAATAAAACAACTTTTAAAAAAGCAAGCCAAAACTTCTTTTTAATGGTACTAATAAATAATACCTTCAATTTCTTCCTAAATAAAGGTATTTGACTGCCCTGCTTGTTGGAATCTTTGGGAGTGTCCACAAGATGAAGGTGACCACAAAAAAAGATTATGCCAGCTCTTCAAAGAAAATAAGATTTTAGAACTCTGAAGAAATAGCAGCTACTATTGTTTATAATAATCAAAACAATGGCTGAGACCTAGGAGTGGAATCTTCTAGCTGGATTTGGCAACAAACAAAAACTTATAAGCTGACAATAAGCCCCTTACATTTTATGAGGATCACACTTAATTTAAATATGTGTAAAGCAAAAATGATAATTTTATTGCTAAAGAAAGTGCTAGGTATTTAATACCTTAGTAGGCTTTTGGGAACAGAAAGAATACCTAGGGGGATTGGGTTATTTTCTGCAGTAGGCTTAGGAATAGCCACTTTTGCTGTGTTTCCAGAAGATTGACTATTTCTAGATTCAGAATTAGAAGGGAGAATATCATCAGGATTTTGGGGTTGAGGAGGATAGTTTTGGCTACTTTCCACAGAATAGGGTAGACTAAAGTCTCCCAACAATCCAAGAGGTTTACTATTAACTTGTCTGGGACGTAGATGCTAAGACTGCTTTTAAACCTTACCCTAAAAAGTCAGGAATTCATCCAGTGAACTAAATAAGAAAAATAATTAAAGAAACTTAGAAAAATCTGACTTTTTTTAATCTACCCCAACTTTCTCAAGATGTCTTGCATCTTTTCAGATACATTCAAGGATGCAATAGAATATGTACTGTTTTAGGAAATTGACTCATATTTAGACCAATTGAGTTCATGTTAAATAAAATCCTTATGCCAAGTACAAGCATGAGACATACCCAAGGAGGCTTTTATTTTGTTTTTGCCCTTGAGAAATTTAGATAATATGCCTTGGGATACCCTCTTAACATCCACACTAATAAAATTATGATATGCTTCATTACTGAAAATTTGGGCACAAATAAAAGTAGAAATAATAATTTCTTAATTTATTTGTTACAACTGAACCAATGAGGATTCAGTATTTGGAATTGGGGAAGACAAAAGTCCAGTAAAAAGAACAAGAATAATAAGAATAAGGTATTGTTTATTTTAGAATACTGTGATTAATATACCATATGGGGAAGCCACACAGCTGCAAGGGGGTGGCATGTTACATGTAAGGATTTGAGCCAAGGAATAACTTATGTGGGAATCAGCAGGACAAATTGAAAGCACTGCTAATTAGGAGAAAGTGCCCACATTTTGATACTACCATCAGATTGGTTCATGTTGTTAGACATGTCAAGGGGTGACTCATTGAGCGCCCCCTGTGTATTTTAAGATACATTGGCAGGCAAGTCTGGAGATTTGGTTGCAACACACTGATTACAACTTTGATATCAGTTATGTAACTGGAAAAGAGAATGTAGTAGCTAATGGACTGTTCAGAAAAGATTTCTCCTCTTTTAAAAGATTCTAAGGAGCAAAGCCTTCAACAATTAAGAGCTTGGACTCCAGAATGCCACACCCCAGTCACTTGTGGAGGTTAAATTTTCAATAAAAAATACACTAATTTAACTATGATTGTCAAAATAATTCTAAAAAAGAAATATGATAGCCTTAGACTAGTACCAAAGATTGTAGATAGAGATGCAATACTCCAGGAAATCAATGAAGTAGTGGGCCACTCTTTGAGTGTATGATACACAGGAAAGACTTAAATCAGCTCACTACTAATGTAAAGCCAGAATCTCTTAAGAAAATGGTTATACACTAAATTCTTAAGGCCTACAATATTTATATTGGTTAAATAAAGAAAGAGGGAGAAATTTTATAAGGGTAACTGGATTGAAGTCTTTAACAACTATCAAAAAGTAAAATGCAGACTTAAAAATTTATTAAGCTTAGAAAAATAAAATATAATTGTTGTCACAGCCTATACCAGAGTCCAGCTGGACTCCTACAGGGGAGTTGGGCCAGGCCTGGAAGGCCATGTACACAATTGGTGCAATCCTGAAAAGATAGTTTACAGCAGTGGCCAGGGGACACCAACTTCCAGTATGGAACATAACCTGATTGACTAGCCCCAACACTTTAATATAGACAAACCCCAGTTTGCTGAAATCTTGGGCAGGAGGCACATTAGGAAGGGGAGGAGTTTCTGGAATCTCCTTCATAATGTTTGTTATCTGGCCTCTGTTGCAGCCAGAAGGGAGATCCAGATGGCAGGGGAGATAGAACTCCAAGTTAATAGTGCAAGCTGGCGTAACCAAGGGGATGGGAGCAGGACCAGGAGATTAGGGGAAGACACAGGTGTATTGTGTTGTTGATTCATGTGGCAATGCAAACATAATAATTATATTGGCTCAAAAATAAACAATTACTGCAATCAAATAATGGGTCCTAGGATAAAGACATTTATTATGTTGATGTCAACAGTGTTGAAGGCTTCTCTTCCTCATTACTTATACTTACTGGGAATAATTTAGTCTTTTGTGCCACCCGAGGTCTGGTGGCATTATCTTCAGTGATATTTAGGATTTTCTTGGGGAATTGCGTGCTGGGACATAGGGATGGGTGAACATTGACTAATTTTTCATACAGATGGGTTTGGCTGCAGCATGCCAAGATGCCACAGCTATTAATAAAACCTGCAAGCATTCAGTTGTCTGATTGAGCAATCAAGCAATTGCTGGTACAATTTACCATTTCCAAATATTAAAGGGACTTAAATTCATATTTAATCTTGATTTCAGGGGTTTGCAGCACGTGAGTCTTGTAAACCCCTGGTCATTCATGGCCAAAAAGGGGTTTCCCTACGGAAATGCAGTTGGTAATTGCTTTGATGTAGTTTTCTATGCTGTATCTAGGAAATCTAGTTGATTATCTTGGGCATTCTGGGCCCTGACAATTGTGATGATCTAGCTCTTCAGACACCAAAACATGTCCTGTGTCAATTCCAGGTGCCAATTGGGAGGGGGTGTTATTTTTCAAGTTATAAGCTCTCTTGGCCAGAGTGTTGTATTTTTCTTGGAGAACCACAAATTCCTCTAGCACTCTTCCTATGACCCTTCTATAATCTCTTCCATAGATCATCACCTCATCTGGTGTACTTCCTTCCTAGATTTGATAATATCCCTTTAATATTCTCTTGAAATCACTTCCCAAGAATTTCTTGCCTCTGGCGGTCATCTTGATTCTGTCAGTCAATTAGTCTCACTCCTCCTCAGAAGATTTGCCAGTGTCAAAATTACTAAATGTATGTTATACAGATTCTCCTCACTATGCTAAGATAGTAAATGTGATGAGTAATATCTATGGTAAACTATGGGGAAACAAGGAAGATTTTAGGGGTCAGGAGTAGTGTTTAATGATTAAAGAATCAAGATCCCCTAAGAAACCTTCTTTATAATAGCCTATTGTGGAATTTGGTTTTTGGATTTCTTGGTTTTAGAATCCTTATTCATTAACCTGTACTCTTTTTCCTTGGCCTTCCTGCTCTTAGTCTCCTTGCTTCTTGTCTTGAGCTCCTTGCTCTTGGCCCTAGACTCCTTCTGTAGCTCCCTGGACTGAATGATCTCTTTGTTTCAACTTAAAACACTTATATAGCCCTTTGTTTCAGTCTGATTTTTTTGAAGCTGTTTTTTCCACAAACTTAAACCATTTTTTTTTCTTCTCCATAATAAATTAAACCTTAATAATTACCCTGGTCAATCAGGGAATACTTTTCTCTTTCAGCCCCCTGATTTATTAGGGGCAGGTAAATTTTATGTCAATTATTTTTCTGCCAACTGATTTTCAGTCAAATTTGATACATCTATAATTTTCTTCATATATAATTTTTTTAAAATTACAAAAAACAAAAATTCAAATATTATATATTTAAAAATAAAAGCTATTCTTCACACAACTAATTTTTTAATTATATTTTTATTGTATTTAAAAGTCTTGCTTTAAATCTTTACCTTTGTGGAAGCTGATTGGATTAAATTTTACTTCTGGAAAATAAAATACAGCATTGAAAATTTAGTAATAGATTTTATAGGAAAGGCTTACTTTATTTTGTATTTTTTATTTTTTGCAAAGTAATAAATTTACATAAGAAGAAAATTATAGTTGAACAAATTTGACTGAAAATCAGTTGACAGAAAAATAATTGACAGAACATCTTCCTTCCCATTTATTAAGCTTTCTCCCTTGTTTCACCAATAAAAAGTATAGATGAAACAAGAATTAACCTGCAGTCTATCAAACAGCTGTATTTATTAATTACAATAAACTGATCTCACAATCTACCTGGTGTTGCATCTTGCTCAAACAGGGCGCTGTCACTTCCTGGCAAAACTCTGATGATCCCAAGACACATTTTGAACAATTTTCTTGTTTTCCCAGCATGTTTTCCTGTGTTAATTTGCTTGTTTTTCCTTATGTAAATCATAAGGAATTTGTCCCCCTGTGTTTTACTCAATGTTTCTCTGTTATGTCTCCTTCAGCAAAACTCAAAGGCTTCATTGTTTTGCTCTTTCTCTGTGCTATAGCCAATGAAAAAATGTTTTACCCTGCTCCTAGTGTTTCTCTATCCCGTTCTCAGCCACACTGCTCTCCTGCTCCATTCACTTCTCTTAATAAATCTTTTATTTTAAATTTATTTATTTCTTTTTTAATTCCTTTCTTTTAATTACTATCTTTTAATTACTTTCTTTTCCAATTGTTTATTCTTTTATTTATTTTTTTCTTTTATTTCTCTTTATTTTTATATTTCTTTGTTCTGGCTTTAATATTTATTTCTTATTTCTTTAAATATTTTTCTTCTTATTATTTCTCCTTCTTTCTTTTCAGCCACTATAGATGACCTCCACCTAGTCCTTATGCTCCTTTTATTTCCTGTCATAAATAGATGTCCCACATCTGGGCTTCTCTATCTTGGTAGTCCCTATCAGTCAACACCTCAAACTGAGTCAAAAAATCTCAACAAGTGAATCAACCTAGACTTTACTCCATCATTGACCTACACCTAGATTATCAGAAGCAAACATATCTCATGTACTACTAGTGTTATACTCACCCAAGTGGTTGGCTTGAGCTTTCAGGAAATAAGTAACTAACTTCTCTTCCCATAAACCTGCAAATGATTCATTTCAGCAGCTGTTTATATGGACAGGCACCATAATGATGATCCTGAGCTATCCATGCTTTTCTCAGAAACTCTAATAAATTCTTAAAGCTACCTTAAAGTCACAGAAAGAGAAATTTTACCCCCATTGTAGGTAAAATCACCCATCTGTATTATTACCCCAGTTGGTATCAGGACTTCAGTGGTATCTCAACACATCCATTCCAGGGAAGACCACCAGCTTTATCCTTACCCCAGCTAGCCATAAATGCCTATACCCCTTGGCATAACCATTACAGGTTACCCAACTTCTCTATCCTTCCACATCACTGACAAGGGGCCACCTTACTACCATCCCAAGGCATAGACTACTTTTCTTACTAACCAAAGCTAGACATACCAATAAACCAACCATTATTTATCTGTCTTAGAGATCCAATCTTTATTTGATCAATATCAAGCCCTCACCTGAAAAATAGACGCCCATGTGAATCATCATGATAATCCAGATTAAAAATGGCAGATTCATCTAAGAAATTGATTTCAAGATCTAGATATTGGTTAGAATCAACAACATTGTTGAATTTATCAGTAGTCATAGATTGGATTTATTATAAAATTTTCCACCAAAAAAACAAGATTTCAAATGAAATCATAAGAAAGATAACTCATTTACTATTAAAACAAAAACTTAAAAGTAGAAATAAGGGAAATGAAACACAATAAGCTTCAAAATCTAACAAGTATCTCTTCAAGGTCCAAATCAAGAAGTCTCAACTTGATGTTGAGAGCAATGGATCAAAGGTATTGTTTAATTATATAAAAAAAGTGGTGGTGGTAAAGGAAAAATATATTTAACCTCACAATATTAATAAGTGATGTCATTGTAGCAACATATTTAATTGCTCCCACTTGGAAAAGCAATTCCATTATTAATGCCCCAAATTATTCCACAACTATTCAATAAGTTGATGATAATCTTATCATTCACCCATCTATTACAGTGATCAAACATTTTGAGTCCTAAGAGGAACACTACTTGAACAAGCCCCATAACCTAAGAGGAGCAATTACATGGACAAGCCCCATGACTGCCATGGCATACATGGACAACATAAAACTTCCTATGATAGCATATAATACTCTAAACTCATATCAATAAATTATCATTCTCTTCTTATTTTTCCCATTTTATCTTGTTTATTATACTTCTCAGAAGTATATACAAGACAGTAGTAGCACAAGTAGGTTATCCACACCTATGCAACTTAAAGTAAAAATTTCTCCAAATAAAATAGCCCAGCAGATGGCGCTCCCCCTGGCTTGAGACAATACAAAGAAGGCTAGGATGTCCCTACAGGATTCACTGTCTTCAACAATATCCTCTTACCAATCAAACAGTACAACTTCTTCAGTAAACAAGGAGTCCTGAATCCACCTCCAGTTCCTGAAGCAACCAAAATACCCAAAAAATTATTCCAACACATACACTCAGCAGAAATTAGTATATTCTCAGGACAACACTGTGAAAAAGCAAATATCTGAATTCAAAGCAACCAAAATAAGTTTACACAAGTAGGCTACCCCCATATACTCTGGGTAAGTAAAATTGCTTTATGCGTTACTGGGGCCGCCTCATACATTGCAAGCAAGTGGTTCAACCAACACCCTGGTCACAACAAAGAATTGGACATGTTCAAGACCGCATTCATAGAGAAATTTACCATAAATGGCTCTGATGTTGTGATCATGACTAAACTCAGAACCTTTAAAATGACAGGAACAGTTGAGGAGCACATTGTAGCCTTTAGAGACATACATTATTTAGCTCCCAACACCATCAACTTTGATGAGGGTGGACCACAGCTGGACTTCTACAATGGCCTCCCAATGTAAATCAGACGCCAGTTTGACATGAGCCATTGCAAAAACCTCCAAGACATGTTTTTAGAAGGAAAACAAGCTGTAAAAAAATCTGATAGCCTGCATGTAACCAAAAAACAAAATGAGAGCCCCACAGCATTGAAGGACCCTCAAACAAACAATCAAAACAACTGAGCTAATAACCCTCACCCTTGAGGCAGAAATTTTACCGCTCAAGAAAATCAAATTAGTACTGATAACACCATGAGGAAGGAAAAGCTCAGGGGAGTGCTTAGGCAAGCCGCCCTCCCCCACCTTACAAACCTCACGCAGAATCCAAGACATGGACTCAATTATCATGATCCAAGTACCTTCCAGCAACTCTATACTGTTTGCCACCCAAACTTGAATAAACTCCTCACTTATCATTTTTGCTTTTTCAGATATCAGGGCACAGCACTATTAAAGGCTGGAGCCAATCAATCCCTTATCATCAAAAAAATTTCCAACTTCATGAAACTACCCACAGTACAAATTAACGTCAAGAGAGTTGACATGGCAGATAACAGGAGCAGACCAGTCACCAGAGAGGCAAAACCTTTCCAGGACCAAATAAGAGACATACAGATTACTCTTATTGATCCAATCATACCAATCCTCAAGTACAATATAGTACTTGGTCTAGACTGGATAAGAAAGACCAAACCTCACATTAACTAGGATAGTTTTACCCTCATCATACAACAAGGAGAGGTACATCATGTGTATTCAACCCACCTTGACACACTCATGAGAGACTGTGTATTTTTAAAGATCAAGAAAGCAAAAGAAAAAGACCCTAAAAAATTGATTGAAACACCTGCACATATGATATTATTCACTTTAAAATTGTAGAGACCTCACTTGAACAAGATCCAATCCAACAACAGCTAATCCAAGAATTCCCTTCTGTTTCCAAGAAATGTTACCAGGACTACCGCCTAACCAGGGCATCCAACATGAGATTGATCTCAAAGGGAGTGTACCAAAAACACGCCCTATCTACCATCTAACATCACAAGAAGATGTCACAATAAAGGCCTACCTAGACAAGGCCCTTGGAAAAGGACTCATACAACCATCTAAATCCCTGTTTAACTCAACTTTCTTTTTTGTAGCAAAGAAGGATGGAGGACTCTGCCTGGTCACAGAAAACAGTGTGCTAAAAAAGTTCACAATCAAAAACAGGTATCCCCTGCCTCTGATTGATGACTTTTTTAAAGCCCTGGGGGGTCCCAATTCTTCAAAAAAAATTGACCTAATAGCAGGATATCACCAAATCAGAGTTAAACAAGAGGGCATAACCAAAACAGTGTTCAGAACTAAGTATGGCTTGTTTGAACGTCTGTTCCTTAACTTTGGCATGAAAAATTCCCCAAGCACCTTTGTAACTTTATGAATGAAGTCTTTTAAAGAACATATTAGAAAATACCTATCATCTACCTTGACAACATAATCATATATAGCCTGGTCATAGAACAACACTTTAAAGATGTCCACCTGGTTCTTAACACCTTCCAAGATAATCAAATCATAGCTAAACCCTCCAAATGTGATTTTTTTCAAAAGAACTCTCATTTTTAGGACATATTATCAACAAGGACAGAATCAAACCAGATCCAGACAAGATACACACCATAACCAAAATTCCAGCCCCAAGAAATAAGAGCAAACTCTGCACATTCCTTGGAATGGTAGCCTATGTAAGAAGGTGCATCCCTGACTGGGGTGCCCTAGCAGCCCCACCGTCTGCCATTACAGGAAAAACAACCAAGTTTGTCTGGAAGCTGCTGCAATACCAACACTTCTGTAAACTAAAAGAGCATATGGTTACTGCCCCTATCCTCCAGTATCAAAATTGCAAGGGATCCTATGAATTATAAACCAACATATCTGACTACGTCATAGGAGGGGTACTCTGTATCCAAACAGCAGAAAAGAACTTCCTCCTTGTAGAATATTGTCAAGGGTCTGGATGTACAAGCACTCTGGCTACTGCCAACCTACTTAACATCCAGCCATTGCCCAATTTAGTCCCCTTCCAATATATTGTTTGACATACCAAGAATGGTAACCAAGCAATATCACCTGACCGTTCAAGTATCCAGTGGCTTGAACCCATCTAGCACTTGACCAACCCCTAGGTTCAATCCAACTAAATTCCTGCCACAGCCAAGTCTATATAAGTCTAAAGTATTATCCAATAAAACATACTTCTCTTCTTTCTTAATTCCATATTTGAAGCTTCCCCAAAAGGCGCTCCTTATCACTGGTAGCAGCTACGGTTTTTTGACCACACCCATGAGAGAGAAAATGACTGACCAAAAACCGCCCACCTTTGCTCACATACTCAACCAGGCCACATACTTAGGATACCTGGGAAAACGTACTTCTGCACCCACAATATTGACAAAGATATAACTATTGGATGCACTGTATTTGAAGGTCTGGTCATGCCCAAAGCATGCGCCAAGATTATTCAATACAGTTGCTCTCTTCAACCACATTTAAACACAATACCACCTATCACAGGTGAAGTTACCAACACCAAATATATTGGTATAAACAAGTTCTTTGGTAAAAACAAAGAAAACATCATCAACTGGCTAGACCACTCAGCCGCTAAACTCTGTGCCAGCCGCATTCTCCATGAAAAATGGGCCCAGGAAGCCAGCAAGCGCCTGTACAAGGCCGCAGCTAACTGGTTTGCTACCTGGGTTGGCTCACAAACTGACGACAAGCTTGACAACTAGGAAGAGTTCAAAGCGGACATCATCCACAATTTCCACGTCACCAAATCCCTCCAAGACATTGCAATACAGCTCAGTGATCTTCCTCAGAAGACCACTATTGTAGCTTACGCTAACAAATTTGAGGAAATACATAGCAAAATCCAAAACCCAGCTCAAGCTGACAACGTGCACACTAGAGCCTCATTCATCAACAGAATGAAACCCTTTGTTGCTGCCCTCATCCGCCCAGAGGCAAATACCTCCATGCCCGTGCTCATTGCATAAGCCAAGCATACCAAAAAACGCGCAAACATGGAATATGCTGCACGCAACAGCAATCACTCCTCAAACAGCAATGGAAGAGAAAACTCCAATGGCAACAAACACTAAAATACCAACCATAACAACAGTAACTCCAATTGCAACAATGGCAATTGCAGTCAAAGCACAAACCGCTCCCATCCCAAAAAAGAGGACACCACCAGAGTTAACAATGCTGAAGTAGCAACCTGCTATGAATCTGATCCCACATTCTCTGACCTCAAAGGTCTTGAAACAGAGAAACAGGGAAAAGAGGAGGGGGAATAGGCTTAAGTGCCCCTGTCTCCCCCCAAATTGACAAAAAATTATACCAAGGCACAAACTTTGCTACTTGCATTCCCTGTGTCCCACAGTGCTCCATTTTTATGAACTTAAAAATTAAAGATTGCTCCCAACTTCTTGTCTACCCATGCACTTAAAAATCACATAAACATAAAATTCTATTTAATTCTGGTGCACAACACACTATGGTTAGCAAACCCTTTGTAACCAAGTACAAAATACCAGTTGTTAAATCCAGCTTCAAGTACGCCAGAATGGACAATAAATCAAAAGTTCTACTTGAAGGCAAAACAACTCCCTTCAGAATTGACCTCCAAGGCATACAAACGTCCATAAAAGGACTTGCCATGAATAACATAAACTACGACATTGTAGCAGGCATGAACTGGTTCACCTGAGTGAACCCCAGCGTATGTTGGAAAACAAAAACCATGACCATCAAACGCAATAGAGTCAATTTTAACTTCCTCAAAGAACCCAATAACCTCATTCTAAGAGACACAGTATTTTTCCAGGTCATAAACCAAGACAACTCAGAACATCTAACTAAAGATAGTACCCTCCACATAATGAGGTAAACTGAGTTCAATAACATACAAACACAAAAAATCTAATGCCCAGAACTTGCAGCACTCCTTAATGAATACGCTCACATATTCAAGGAGGAACTCACAGAGTTACCCCAAAAACAGGAGGTCAAACATGGCATTGAATTATGTAAAGCCATGCCCAAACCTGCACCCCTTTACAGAATCTCTCCCATGAAGACCCAAACCCTCAAAACCCATATTGAGGATAACTTAGCCAAAGGCTTCATCCGTCTGTCTGAATCCCCATGGGGGGCAGAAGTATTCTTTGTGTAGAAAAAGGAAGGCACTCTATGTCTAATAACTGACTATAGAGCTCTCAATGCAAGCACAGAAGAGAATAAATACCCTCTTTCACTTATAGAGGATCTGTTTGCAAGACTCTCAGGTTACAAATTTTTTTCCAAAGTTGACCTCACCTCAGGTTATAACCAAGTTGAAGTAAAAGAAAAGGACATACTAAAGACTGTGTTCCATACACAATTTGGATCCTTCAAATGTAGAGTAATGAACTTTGGGATGACTAACGCTCCCGCAACGTTTGTCACCATGATAAACCAAGCACTAAAAACGGTCTCTAAAATGCATTATGCTACCTTGAAAATATCTTCATATTCTCAAAAACAAAAGAGGAACACCTCACACATGTCCGCAAGACACTCAATCAACTTGCAAAGCACAAACTTTACGCAAAACCAAGCAAGTATCAATTTATGGAAAATAAACTCCTGTTCTTGGGCCACATTGTATCTGACAGTGGCATCAAAGCGGATCCAGACAAAATTAAAGCCATAAATAACATGCAAAACCCCACTTCTGCAAACAAGTTAGATTCTTTCTTGGTATGGTAGCTTACCTAAGGAAATACATCAAAGACTGTGGAAAACTCACCGCACCAATCAATGACTTAACCAAAGGTAATGCCAAAAATAAATTCATCTGGACACCAGAATGTGACAATAATTTCCATTTATTAAAACAAGCTCTGATTGAAGCACCAATCTTACAACACCCTAACAATAACAGGTGCTACAAGCTCAAATCAGATGCCAGCAACACCGCCATTGGCGCAGTCCTACGCATCTGCCAGCCAGGGCAGAAAGACTTCCTGCCAGTATGTTACAAAAGCAGAAAAATAACAAACACTGAGAAGAGATACCCAATACAAAATAAGGAATTGCTAGCAATATATCACACATGCAAGAAATGGAGATGCTATCTAGAAGGACATTTAAATGTCTGAGTACTAACTGATCATAAATCCTTAATCTATTTTAAAACTCAGAACACACTTGCACAGCAACAAGCCAAATGGATGTCCCTGCTGGAGCAGCTTAATTTAGACATCCAATACAAAAAGGGGGCAGAGCTGGTCACAGCTGATGCTCTCTCTAGGCTATGTCAGCCAAGAGAGAATCACCCTGACCACCTAGACCCTGACTGGCCAAACCTGTACAACACTGAGTATAAAACCAAAGGGAAAGACCCCCTCAACATATCATCTGACCCACAATACATTAGTAAGAAATGAAAAGTATTTCCATGTATCAAATGGCACTGTATACCAAATCATTAACAACAAACATGTCCCTTATATTTCACTTGCACAAAGAGTTGACACCATACTGAGACATCACCGCCTGTAAGGCCATACAAAGGCTAACAACCTATACCTCACACTAAAAGAGATAGTATGGTGGCCCAACCTCAAACAGGATATAGTTGATGTTCTGAAAAAGTGCACAGTGTGCAAGAAATACACCAGCACAAAAGCTCCCCAGCCAACAGTCAACCCAGTACCTGACCCTGAACCATTCAAGGTTTGGGGACTGAACGTAGTGGGCCCCTTCCCAGAAACAAAGACAAAACAACGGTTCTTAATTGTAGCCATTGACTTTGCCACACACTGTCCCATCTGCTGGGCAACAAAGGACCACAAAGCAGAAACCATAAACCAAATTATTAAAAAAGCAATAATAGCCAACTACAGCACCCCAGACTACATCATAACTGATGGAGCAACTGAGTTATCAGGTTACATAGTAAACAACAACTTAAAATCCAAAAACATTAAACACTCCAAAACCTCTCCATACAGGCCACAGGCCAACATTAGAGTGGAACGCCTAAACAGTAGCCTTATCAGGACCCTAGAAAAAATAATGGATGGCAAAGCCAAAGACACATGGCCACTATATGTGAAACATGCATTATTAGTATCCCAAGTCTGCACCAACCAAGGGACATGCTATTCATCGTTTGAGCTAACCTACGGGTACAAACCAGAAGTAATCACCCGCAAAAAAAAGCCCTACATAAAGCTCCCCCTGGGGAAACCTCCCACAGTAGAGCAAGCACAAAACTATAACACATCCGCCTCAAAGCTAAAATAGCTGAAATAAAGAGGCTCAAGACACAAAAGGTAACCTCCACAGAGGAACCACTTCTCATCAACTCCCCTGTCTGGATTCTAGCTGGCAACAGAAAGAAACTAGACTCAGTAAACAGGGGACCAGGAAGAGTTGTCAAATACAGACCAGAGCACAACAATTCCCTAGTAAAATCCCAAAGTGCCAAGAACCCAATTATCAAGAAATACCACAGAACTCATCTCCGCATCAGTAAAGGAGAGCACTCAACCAGACTGGTTCCAACTAGCAAACAGCTCCAGGAGCATCAGGCAGCAGCCGTTAAAATGAAGCCCCCTCTTGATGCACCAGAGTAACCCCTTAAGGGGGTGTTGATAGTCTGGATGTACAAGCATTCTGGCTACCGCCAACCTACTTAACATCCAGCCATTGCCCAATTTGGTGCCTTTCCAATATACCATTTGACATACCAGAAATGGCAACAAACCAATATCACATGACCGTCCAAGTATCCAGTGTCTCAAACCCATCTAGCACATGTCCAACCCCTAGGTTCAATCCAACTAAATTCCTGCCACAGCCAAGTCTAAATAAGTCTAAAGTATTATCCAATAAAACATACTTCTCTTCTTTCTTAATTCCATATTTGAAGCTTCCCTAAAAGGCGCTCCATATCAATATGAATCAAGTAAACTGTCTGATGGTGATCAAAGATACCCAATACATGATAACACACTGATAGCTATTGTCCATTGTCTAATGAAGTGACAATGTTACCTAGAAGGTGTACAAATATTAAAAGTGCTAATCAGCCACAAGTCACTGATATTCTTCAAACTCAACAACACCTATCAAGAAGACAAGCTGAATGGATGGGCTTTATACAAAGGTACCCCATGATAATTGAATAAAAAGGAGGCAAATAAATGCTTACTGCAGATGCCCTATCAAGGCTATACTGTAAACATCTCCTATGCACTAATGGAGACCCTGATTGACCCATGTTAATAATATAAAATTTACAAATTATTTACCACTTGGTACACTAATGGACATCTAAGAGAAAGTCATTCAGAACAAGCGCCTGTTCAAAAACGTATATAGTACTCTACACTGCATACTACTAAGTGACAATACTGTACCCTACATTCTGTCAGCACAAAAGTCTGATACAATCCTTCAATACCACAGAGATCTGGGATAAATCCATAGTAAGAACTTTTATGATAAACTTAAGACACAATTTTGGTGGCCCAACATGCTTGACAGCATCAATGAAGTAATAGACCAATACAAAGTCTGTGAAAAGTACACCCGCTCTAAGGCACCCCCCAAGTCAGTAATACCAGTATCAATCACACAACCCTTCAAGGTGTGGTCACTAGAAATTGTGGGATCAATGCCCAGCAACAACAAAAGCAAAAAGTACATTAGCACAGCTATTGATTATGTAACTAGGTGGCCAGTAGCACAAGCTACAAAAATTACATAAAGGAAATGATATAAGACAATTTATTGGCAAGGAAATCATAGCTAAGTTTGGGAAACCTGAACTCCTAATTACAGATGGAAGAACTGAACTCAAAGCCATTGACACCAATATCTACCTTGCCAAAAACAGAATAAAATACACCATAGCCAGCCCCTATCACCCACAAGCAAACATAAGAGTTGAAAGAATTAATAATTCCCTCATGGAGGCCCTCAGCAAATATCTGCCAACAATCTAAAAGCTTGAATTGACATGTTGCCAACAGTTCTTATTGTGTGTAGGACAAGAGTTAACCGCAATTCAGGCAAAAGCCCATATGAACTCATCTATGGACATAAACCTGCTATTGTTAGCACTGAGTCAGGACCATGATTACCTCTGCCTAATAAAGTGCCAGACAACAATGACCCTGACATACAACACGCCAATAGACTAGGAAGACAAGGAAAAAGGATTGAGATAGAAGCCATCCTATTACAACAGGAACACTTTCAAGTTGGGGACAAGATCTGGATAGTTAATCACAATCAACACAAATAGGATCCAAGGTTAAGAGTATCAGTCATTTTCATGGAAGCTAAGCCCAACAATACCTACTAAATCAAAGGTATTGGCGCTTGAACAGAACTCAAGCGCATGCACCATGACTGCCTTTGCCTTGTAAAGCAATAAAAGCACAGTGCGGCAGCAGCGCCCATGTTGACACTTTGTTGACATGGCCACTGTTGACTCAGAACTCTAAATCTCCTATGTTTTTTGCTAGTTGCGCTAGCTTAATTTTTTTAAAGCGTTCAGGGGTGAAAACCCAGAAAACACAACAAAATTGTGGCCATCTTGACACAATTTAATATTAAGCTTAATAAAAAAACTCAATTTAACCTGATTTTTACTTTACTTTTACTAATAAAAATTAGTTTATTTTTTATTTGTTTTCACAACGTTAAAGTGTCAATGTCAACACTTTTTAAGCATAACTTATTTTTAATACTAAAACTGAAACATCTACAATAATAAAATTAAGTGCACATTTAAAAATATTTTTTTATTGAATTAATATATAGAAAACAACAGTGCACATACATTTAATTGTTGAAAGGTTCATGTTATAAATATATATGTGGCACTTATTCTGGCTTTGATATATTAAGTGGAATGGTGGCTAACAGGGATCCAATAATTTTAGTGTGACTTACTATGTAAGTTACTATAGAATTTATATTTAAAAATAATGTTGACACTTGTAAATGTTGTTTATTTGCTTGTGATCATCTGTCGGGGTGGAGTTAAGCAAATTAGAGTGGCGCAATTAAGCCTAGATTAATATGCCACCTCATATAAAGAATGTCATAAGTGATGTTGTCAACACTTTACCCTTTTCAATACTTGAATACAACTTCTTAACAACTTCATATATACACAATGGTAAAATATCATATTACCACTACCCAAATATTATTTTTAATTAAATAATAAAGAACTTTGATACTTTTTTTACTTATTTTTATATGTTTTTTTATTTTTATATGTGAACAAAAACACACAGAAAACGGTTCATTTTTGCTAGCCTGCTTAAGTTTAATTAAGCGTACTATAAAAAACATAGTAACTTTTCAAAAAAATGTTGACAGTGACAATATTGTCAAAAATAATGTCTACAATTTTTGTAATTGACAGTGAGAATTCAGCTTTTTTTACTAATTGTCACTCATAATGTCTACGCTTTTTAGTTCTCACATATAAAACTTTATGTTTTACATAATAAAAACTTCTCATTTTTTGATATGTTGTATTTTTGACTTTTCTCTTCCATATTTTCTAATTTTTAAAATTAAAATCTATTTATAAATATAATGCTTTCACATAAATCTCTTAACTTTTAACTTGTTATTTAAAACTTTAATAAAATAAAACTATACAAGTTTTTTAACTTTTAAATGCCAAGAAAAGCCATCTAAGATTTACTTTTTGTATATTATGCTTTTTAAGCTTTTTTTGTTTTAAATACATTGCTTTATTTTAAACTATTTTACTTATTATTTTAGGACAAGAACACTTCCAAACAGCCAAAGGGTACCAAGCGTCCCTCTAAGCCAACCAAATCTACCAAGAAAAAGCCTGTCTCATAAAAAAAGACCACCCCCAAAGCCCTCCTCTGAGAAGAGCCCTGCTCACTCCACTGTGGGAGAGGAAACTGATGGCTCTCTACTAGAGCACAGTTTCTACAACTTGGCTTCTGATGAGGAGCCAACCAAGAAGAAGCGGCAAGGTAAAAAGACCCCTCCCCAAAGAAAAGTCTCCTGCACATGAGGAGCACCACAATAAGCCCCCTTCTGCTTCCTCACCCCCGCCAAACCCCCCCCCCTTCAAGCTCATCAGGGGATGATTCAAAGCCCCATCCTGATTACTTTCCTGGCTTCCGCCGTGCTCCTGCTGGCCCTTGGGACCCTCTGTTGGCCCACAGCATCTGCAATGTTGACGGCAAATTCAAAGTTCCCTCTTCCTTGCCCAAATACTTCCCAATAATGAGTGTAAAGGGTGGGCCGGCCACGGTGGCCAATGGGTATATCTTCAGCTGCAATAATGCCAACCGGGGCTTCAAGAGCCGGCATTACACCTGTGAGGATTGCTCCTGCCCAGTGCGGCTCAACACTGAGTGCTGGGACCTGGTCCAAACCATGAAGGGCAAGCATACCTGCATCTTGACCAGCACTACCATCTCTCACCTTCTCAAATGGTACCTTGCGCAGATTATGCCCATCTCCAAAGACCTTTCTGCCACCCAGATGGCTGTGCTTGCTTGCAAGTACCTGTCCCCTACCAATCTCAAGAGGGTCCCTACTCACACCCAGTTGGTCAAGTTTGTGAGTGATAGGCGTCAAGCCTCCAATCCCCTGACCAAGAGTGCCACCAGTATCAAGGACTTTATCCTCACAGATGCCCTCAAGAAGACAGAGGATGGTGAGATGTTCCTGCTCCATGAGGATGGGCAGGAAGTGGAGGATAAGATTGTAGCCTACGCCATAACCCAAAACATGGAGCAGCTGAATACTGCTACCACCTGGCTGTGTGACGGCACATTTGCTACTTGCCCCTCTCTCTTCAAGCAGCTTTGGGTCCTGCATGGGCAGTTTAATGACCAGGTTATCCCCCTTGTGTTCTTTCTTCTACCTGGTGCCAAGACAGAGGTCTATGCCAGAGCCTTCAAGATTGCCTGGGATGCTTTGAGCTCCCTTCCCACCAACCAGCTCCCCCCTCCCACCCACACCACAAGGGCAAATCCCTCCTTCACTGAAAAGGGTGAGTTGACCCTAGCCACAGAGCAGCTATCTCATGCACTCTCACTTGTACTGAACGTTATCATAATAGACTTTGAGCAGGCTCAGTTCAGAGCCTTCCAGGCCACCTTTGATGGAGAAGTCCAGGGCTGCTTCTTCCATTTTAGGCAGGCCCTTGTCAAGAATCTCAATAGTATGAAAGACCTTTTTGACAAGTATCTTAACAATGGTAAGGGGAAGTGCCACTTTGCCCTGACTCAGTTTGCTGCCTTGGCTTTTGTGTGGCCAGAGCATAGTGGGCTTGCTTTTGAGGCCCTCCTGGAGGATGCTTACATCAAGAAGCACTTCACCATCTTCAAAGGCTACCTGGATTACTTTGAGCGCCAATGGGTGGGCAAGAAGGTGACTGCCTGGAGAGGTAAGAGCGGGGCCACTGCCCCTTGGAACTGTCTAGGCGCCTGCCTCAAGGGGGAGATGAAGACCACCTCTAGCCCTGATGTTTGGTATAAGCACCTGAAGGTGAAGTTTGGGACCAACCCAAAATATAACAAGTTCTTCTCTAAGCTACAAGAGGAGCAGGCCTGGACTGTCTCCAAGTTCCAGACCTGGCCAACCGGGTGGCCCCCAAGAAGAGGAAGTCCAAGGAGCAAGACTACCAGGAGGACGTGCAGAAGGTGATCAAGAAAAAGTATAAGGTGGCAGAAATCAAAAAATACCTTGAAGATATTGCCACTGCTTTTGCTGGTGGCTTTAATTAGCCAAATAAACTTTGCTTTGCCTATATATTTTTTACTTTTAAACTTTTAATTTTTTAATTTTTTTGGATATTAATAATTTTTTAGGTATAAATGGTAAGTTTCAGATACAGTTTCAATGTGGTTTTGTAAGAAATATCTTATATTTTGTTAATTTATCTTTACGCTATGAGATATTTTCAGCTATGCTTATAAAAAGTATAATAAATTAAATATAGAATTTTCTTATACTTTGTAGTTATTATGATATATGAAAATCTGTATTTTTGGTTCATTTGAATTTTAATTTTTATGGGAATAAAAAGTAATTTTCTAATAAAGAGTGTAAATTATATAGTAAATTGAAAAATACTTGCTTATATCTCCTTATTATTATTTTTTATGGTATTTTTATTGCATTTTTGAACTCTCTGGGGTCATTTTAATATAACAATGTACTTTAAAATAATTTTTTGTATTAAAAATGTTCAGGTTAAAGTGTTTTGTTAATTAAAAAAGTGTTGACATCCAAGAAACAACATTAAGTAAAACCAGGTTGTCACTTTACTATAGTGTTGACATTAAAAGTGTCAACATGCCACTGTTGACATTTTTAGTGTTGACATGGGCGCTGTTGCCCACAGTGCAACTCCCAACTACATATACCCAACACAAAACTGGATCAATACCAAGCATTAATCCCTAACACTCTCAGTAAAATTCTAAGGTCTCACCTTCCTGCACCCCAGGGGGAGATGTTGCAACATATTTGATTACTTCCTCTTGGGAAAGCTATTCCCAAGTAACACCCTGAATGATTCTTCCAACTATTTAATAAGTTGGTGGCACTTTTATCATTCACCCATCTATTACAGTGTTAAAAAATTTGAGTCTTAAGAGGAACACTACTCAGACAAGCCCCATGACCTAAGAGGAACAAATATTTGGATAAACCTCATGACTGTCATGGCATACATGGACAACATAAAACTTTCTATGATACTATATAATACTCTAAACTCATATCAAATAAAATGTCATTTTCTTCTTAATTCCCCCCTTTATTTTGTTTATTTTACTTCTCAGAAGTATATACACAGCACCCTTCAAAAATCTTTGGGGAATGACACTTTTAACTTGTGCGTGGTAATATGAAGTTTGACTAACTTTACGTTAAAAAAGAATACAAAAAGAAAAGGGAGAAGGCCAGAAGTGATGATAATTAATGTAAACCAAAATGAAGACAATAAATTAGTCTAACACATTCAAAGAAACAAGAGAAAAAAAGAAAACAACAGTAGAAGCTTTAAAATCAGAAAATAAGTCAAAATCTTGTATAAAAAACAGAAAGGGAAGAGTAAGTGGAAAATCAGAGGCTAAGGTAAGTTGTTTGCTTTTAAACTAACTACATATATTAAAACATATATAAATCCACAGGAGTGTTGCAACTGAGACTACCCCCTAGCCCACTAACATATCTCACAATACACAGGGGGCGCTCAGAGAGCTGCCCTATGACATGATAACAGTATGGATCAATTTGGACACAATATCCAATTGTGGGCACTATCTCCTAATTATGAGCATTGCAATTTTGAAACACTGATCTCCCTCCCAAGTTATTCCTAGTCAGAACGTTATATAGAGCATGTCACTATGCCACCCCTGGTAATTAGTGGCTCTCAAATAAGTATATCAGCCATATTATTCTTAAAATAAACACATATTATTCATATTCTTGTCCTTTCTATTTGGACTGTTGTCTTCCTCAATCTAAATACTAAACTATTATTGGTTTATTTGCAACAAAAAATTAAATAAATGAACTTTAAATATCAAAATTGAATTTAAGCCCCCAAAATAAAGTAACTTGAGAGTTAAAAATAGAATAGTTGTAGTGCAATAATCTTGTAATTATGAATCAAAAAAGTAAATTAAAATCTGAAAAGCAGTAAAAAAGACAACCCTGGCAGGTAGCCAGGCATTTTTTGTGGACACTGTAAACCACCTATAAAAATTCAAGGCATGTTAGTGCTTTAGTAATAATGCTGACCACTTCAAAAATATTTTACTCATTGCTATGAACAAAATATTTGATATATAGGTCCTTGACTTCCTGGGACCTCTATCACCTTCCAAACATGGAGGCAGATACATCATAATAGCTGAATAATACTATTTGTGAAAGAGAGGGGGGCTAAACTAACTAAGTTTGGCTCCTGTCCTGGAGAAAAACCCACCAGTATGCTACCCAGTGTATGAATTGAATAGCCGCTCAAAAGGGGTCCATATAGAGGAATTTAAGGTGACCCAAGGGGAAAAGGCTGCAAGACCCATCAAGGCCAACCCTCCCAACAGCCAAGGGGCGCAACCATGAGGATTAGGGTCTCATTGGGGAGGATCTGGTGTAGATGAGGGTGCTGGAGCAGATACTGGAACTGTTGGATTGACTTTATCCAGGGAAGTTATCCTGGGAACAAGAGAAGTTTTCAAAGAAATATCAACCCCAAATTTAGCACTTATGCCAGGGTTGATCCATGCCAAAGGAGTGCTTGGAGGTGATAAGGGATATTCTTTGCTCAAAACACTATCTGGTGGGAATTAGCTGCCACCAAATAGGCCAAAGAGGTTGAATCCTCCCAGAGAACCAGTTTAGCAGATTTTAAGATTATCATGATCAGAAATGAAATCAGAACCAAAGACTTGAGAATAGGGCCTCATATTTTTGAAATGCTTGCCAAATTTTACCCAGGGAAGAAACCAGGGTTTTATTATTTACCAGGAGGAAAATTGAGACCAGGGGTGCCTTTTGCAAACTTTGGGGACCAAAGTTTTGAAATTTAAGTTTGAGATATCAACCAAATAAATAAACAGACTCTTTAAGTGATTAAGATTAGGTTCAAAGTTGGAAGCACGTCAGGGGATGTCTATATAAGCTTTTAAAGTAAGATTTATACTAATTTCAAGCTTTAACTTCAATTTTGAACTCAAATTTTAAGAGAGGGTTAAGTAAGTTGCCACTGCAAACACTAAAAAACTTCTAGGGACACCAATTATGATGGAGGAAACCAGGGGAGTGGGCTTGACAGAGCAAATATTAATATAAATTTTTTGGAGAGGATTTTTTAAAAGAGAATGACTTCAAGGGACGCATTAAGTTAACCTTTGTTAAATTTGGCAAGGGGGGCTTTCAGTACCCACTTGCTCTTTTTTTAAATTTATTAGTCTGGAATGGTGGCTGGAGAGGGGCAAGATGGTGGGGCAGATTTCATTGGTTGCAGGAGAATTTTTGCATCCCTGAAACCTGTGGCTGGAAGATTTTGCTTTAAATTCTGGTTGGACATCTGATTAGCTCATGCTTATTGGATACTTCTATGACTCATTATTCCCAGTCAAAGTTGATATTACTGACATCAATGTATTGGCTTCTGATTGGCTCTCCCGTGTGGTCTTCAAAAGTGGGCATTACTAGGCTAAAAATTAGTCCAAATTAACCTGGGGTTTGTTCCAAGAAGGAGCAATGGAAGCAAGGGAATCCTTGGAAAATTTCAAAACAGATCCTTCACTAACAGTATACACTAAATCCTCTAGAGAAATGAGGGGCTTTTCCAGTGTTTGAGGGGAATTTTTGTGTGGCAAGGGAAAATAGCCATATCCTGAGCCAAAGGTGAGAGTTACTTTATAATTTATGTTGGCCTGTTGCTGTTATCTTCCCCAATAAATCTTCTTTAACAACAGCTGAATTTATCTACAAGAAATTTTATACACATTTTGGTGCACCTGTGACCCTACTCTCTAATAAATGATCACATTTCCAGAACCAGCTTGTGACAGTCCACATGGAAGCTGTTGTGCAGGCAAGGGCTGATTTGGCCTCAATAAAGACTCTATGCTGAAAGTTGTATAGTAGTTTTGGGACATGTAGAGGCCTAGAGGTAACATGGGCTACTAGGGAAGGTAAGGCCTGTCTAGTAGTTGACATTGGCTACTAGAGGCATAAGTTGAACCAGTCCATTAGGTAACATTGACTGCTGGGGGCTGGTTGGGTATCTTTACCCAGCAGGTAACATTGGCTGCTTGGGGTTGGTTTGGTGTCTTTACCCAGTAGGTAAAATTAGCTACTTGAGTGGGGAATGGAGTAACCTAGCAGGTAACATTGGCTGCTAGTGTACTGAATGGTGTCTGAACCTAGTAGGTAACATTGGCTACTAGGGGAGGATAAGGTCTCCACCCAGTAGGTACCATTGGCTGCTAGGGAGAATGAGTGGTATGACCCTGGCGGTGTAATGTGGGCTGTCAGGGAAGGGAAGGGTAGCTGCTTGGGGAAGCAGCTTCAGAACTTGGTATGAAGAGGCCTCTGGGAGTAAAGATGGTTACTTTTCACCTGAAAGCTCATACTTAACTACCTTAGTGATTAAAGATAACTGCACAAAAATGAGGATTATCTGTGGTTGAATGGCCCAAGTGGAAGTCACTTGCAGTGGCCCAGTAAAACACCAGTAGCCTTTTAGACTTATTGCCTGAGTCTGAGGTATTGTTACGGGGACTGAAAATGGAACCAAAGCGGTTCATAGTGAAAAATCACAGTGAAAAATAGTTGAAGGACTGGAGGATCATAGTGAGAAATGGAACCTAGGTGGTTCATAGTGAGGACTAGCTGAAGGAAAAGAAAGGTCATGAAAAGGACTAGCTAAAGGACTAGAAGATCATGAAGCAGGACTAGCTGACAAAATTGAAGTTGGTTGAGAAGGACAAGCAGAAGTAGATGAAGAAGCAAGAATTCTGGATTTGGACTTTTGGAAGTAGCATTAATAATAATAAAGAAGCAGCATGTCAGAATTGACAATTCTTTACCCCAGGGAACCCAGTCCTAAGGACGGTATTCAGCCCCTGAATCTAATTTCCTGCAGGCCGCCAGCTCTATGGACCAAGGGCCCACCCACCTGCGTTTTTCTGAGATTGAGCCTCTGCAAGCTGAAGCCCCTGCTAAGTCCCAAAGCCAGAATATCAGCACAGGTTCATTTATGATGGTGCCAGAGGAGGAGCTTCTCAAATTGCCTAATGCAGGCAGAGAAAGTTCCTCTGTGAACTTCATGAATCTGAAGTTCTCTCAAATGACCAATCAAATTACTCTACCAAGAGAAATCACAGGATTTAGGCCTGACCCTGTGACCACAGCCAAAAATCAAGAAAATCAAGTAACCAATTTGGACAGTCTGACCAATGAGAGAGCACCCAGTTGAGGTTCCACTTTGCTGCTCCCACACCTGGGCCCCCAGGCTGCCCGCCCATATTTTTCCTGATATTTTGATGAAACTATCATGAGAAATACTAAGTTTGGAGGTGGGGTTCTATATATTCCTATAGATCCCGCGCTCAACCCTTATTGCCATTTTTAAATAAAGGTTATGTTATTTTGGCTCACACAGCTATTACTGTTTATTGTATTTGCCATCTACCAAATCAGCTCCCAATCCTCTGGACCTTCTGTCCCACCGCCTGTCAATTCCCATCCTCCAAGTGCTCCCTTTGGCCCGGTCCATTTCACGTAATATCCTCTGAAGCCTGAATACAAGGACTATACCCCTGAAAGAATACTTGAACTTGACCCCCTGGCCTGGATCAATCAGCTGTCAGATACAACTGCCAAGTCCCGTGGATTTTCTCAGCACCCAAGCTTTTTAGAGGGAGATTTAACTACCTTCTTGCTTACAACATCTGCATGGAGCCGCCTGTGACCCCAAAACATATGCCTGCTTCCTCCCCTGATCTCCCTACTGACCACACCAGTAAGCTGATTGGGATTGTGTACATCATTCTCACTGGAGTGATTGACACTATAATCCCAGCCACCAGCCGTGGTCTTGGGAGGGGAAGTCCTTCTCATACCTTTTCAAGTTAGCACCTCTCTTGTGGTGGGCTCTGCCCGCAAAAAACCCGGCCCAAGTTATCCCTGAAAACAACAGGCCATCTGTCCACAATTAGTCCCCTGACACAGCAAAATAATTAATTAATCTTTAAAAATATGATAAAAAGATTAAAATTAATATCATATAAAAAAACAAGTGAAAAATAGGAAATAGTTTACAGAAAATAGACTGTAATTTACAATGAATCAATTGAGTAAGAAGGAGCCAAAGTGTCCAGAAACAGGACAGAGAAACTTTGAGGACAAAGGCTGGAGTTTTGCCAAAATGTATGAGAGAGGCAGGAAGCAAGCAGCAGGCAGTTTTTAATGGCTAAAATGTTGAAGAAAACGCAGAAAAACTCAGAAAAATGTTGAGGAAATTAAGGTGCAAAAATTCCCTAAGTAAAACATTGTTGGAAGCACTTGAGTTTGCCTGGAGAAACGTGAAGGGAATCACAGCAAAATTGTTCAAACCGTGGAGCAGGTGTTTATCTGAAGCAAGACAGCGCCAGGTTTGAACCAGGGTCAAGAGTGAGTCATTTGGGTAAACGTTTCAGTAAAACAGTTCAAACCAGGCATCTGATTGGCTGAAGGCTTAAACTTGTTTGATCACTTTTTTAATGGCTTCAACTGAAAGGGTTAAGCCTAAAAATGAGGGAATAAAGAAGGAAAAGCAGGTTTTTAATTGGCTGAAGTAAGTTAAAAAAGTTTAATATATTATAGAGCAGAGGAAACTGGATAGTTTAAGCCTGGAAAACCCAGAGATCTGAGAGAAACAAGCACTGAAACAAGGAGCAATAAAAGGGGATCAATCTGAGACTCTTGAGGGACTGGAACAAGTGGAATACAAGGCCACTGGAGCCATACAGAGAGATGGAGCCTAAGGTAAGGAGTAGGAATCCAAGCAGAAACAGGAGTCTGGGACTAAGGTGCAGGTGCCCAAGACCAAGTACAAGGATTCCAAGAGATTCTTGGAGGACTCCAAGTATTGGCACATAAAAATTGCTCCCCAGACCCCTGTACCATATACCAGAAGATTTCTAAGGGGATCTATCATCTGAAAGCAAATAAAAGTGTTGCAACCAAGTTTCCAGACTCGGCCACCAATGTATCTTACAATACACAGGGGGCTCTCAATGAGTTGCCCCTTGACATATCTAACAACATAAAGCAATCTGATGGCAATGTCAATTTGAGGGCACTTTGTCTTAATTAGGAGCACTACCAATTCAACCTGCTGATCCTGCAAAAATTATTCCTTGGATTTGAACCTTACATGGAACATGCCACCCCCTTGTGGCTGGGTGGCTTTCCCCGTATAGTATATCAATCACAGTATTCCATAATAAACAATACCTTATTCTTATCATTCCTGTCCTTTCTATTGGACTGTTGTCTTCCCCAATTCAAATACTTAATCCTCATTGGTTTAATTGCAACAAAAGCTCATTTTGACCCCTGCCCAAAGTTCTCAGTAGTAAAAATAGACCCTATGAGTGAGTTATCCAATATAATCTACCCTAAATAAGGGGAGAAAGACACCTACCACTAAAGCTGTTGAAGGTTTGCCACCAATAAGACTTTCCAGGAGGAGTGAGAGAGGTTAACTAGACACCCTGAGATGACAGATAGGGGCGGGTAATTTATTGGAAATGAGCTTACTAGGTTGTTGAAGGAATGGTACAGGCCCACAGAGGAACTAGCACCAGCTGAAGTACAAGTGCATGGTGGAAATATCCGCCTAGTTATAGGGAAAGTATTGGGAGAGTTTGCAGTAATGCAGGCCAAGTATAAGCAACTTCAAGCAAGCCACCTACCACTACTAGGGAATGACAACTCCTTCCAGCCAGACCCTGGCTATGACCTAGAAACACAATGGGTTCTGGTGAACAGAATCCCCACACAGCTGTTAGCAAATATTATGAAAAGGTTAGTGTCATCCAAATATTTATCAGTGCCTACAATCCCTGCTACAATGGACTGACTGAAAGGTTTAATAAAACCTTGACAAAGACCTTATATAAATGCATCAAATACCAACTATCCTTGTGAGAGGACAAACTGTCTGATAAATTTTGCAACTACAGCACCAAAGTACATGTAGTAACCTAAGTCATCTCATTTGAAGTCATTTATGGTGTTAAACTATCCTATGTCAGAAACCCCCTACTATCAAATTACCTGATCACAATTGGCCACTGAGATGTCATCTGGACCAAAGAAGACCAAATATAGCTATCAGTGCCCTCAAGATTATAAAAACCCAGGCAAAAGTAGTGCACCAACTTCCCATATTTAAGATTAGCCAGAAAGTCCTAAAGATAAAGACCAAGCTTAAAAACTCATATTCAACCAAGTTTAAACCCAAATGGTTGGGTCCCTACCAAATATACTGTGTAGAACCTACTTAAATTACTACCTTGAGTACAGTGAAGAAATATGATTCCCATAACCAGTGAATGAGAGTGTAAGGTCTAAAAGCTTGGGTAAATTATTGTATGCTAAAGCCTTCAAACCAAAAATGTGATAAGGAGCGTCTTTTGGGGAAGCTTCAGATATGGAATTAAGAAAGAAGAGAAGTATATTTTATTGGATAATACTTTAGACTTATATAGACTTGGCTGTTGAGGAGATTTAGTTGGATTGAACCTAGGGGTTGGTCATGTGCAGGATGGGTTTGAGCCACTGGATACTTGGACAGTCATGTGATATTGCTTGGTTGCCATTCCCGGTATGTCAAACTGTATATTGGGAGGGCACCAAATTGGGCCATGACTGGATGTTAAGTAGTTTGGTAGTAGCCAGAATACTTGTACATCCAGATCCTTGACAAATGTTTATATTTGTTAAATATAGAAAGGCAGGCAAGGTTTGCAACAATAATTAGAAAAAGGCTCTTAAAAGCTTATATGAATTAAATTAAGGGCTAAGGCGGTTTATTAATCCTAGGAAAACAAAATAAAGCCCTACTTAAGGACTGAAAATTTAGTTAAATAGTCAATTTCTAAGTCTGGAAAGTGATCACCACTAGCTGGTAGATTAAAACTGTCCACAATCAAAGTGTGAGTCTCACTATAAAAATTTCCTAACTGTTGAAAAATGGAATCAAATGGAATCATGGAACTAAGATGGGAAGATGCAAGAGTGAAGAAAAGAGAAAACAAGCCACAAAACCTAACAAATACCTTTTTGGGGTAAAAGTCAAACAATCTCAACTTAAGTTGAGACTGGGTAAACTCAGGATTTTTATTAAAGTCTGGTTATTGAGGTGACTTAAAGGGAGAAAACAACTAACCAAAGGTAGTTAGGTGATCTTAGTAGTGAAAAAAAAACACAAGCACAGGTTTCTGGTAACTTAAATTAAAAAATAGTTAAGCACAGAGGTAAGGGAGATGGCAAGGGAACAGCGGCTGCTTAGAAAACTTAAGATTGGGTGAGAGAGAGAGAGAGACAGAAAAACCAGATCCAAACTGCTGGTGTAAGACAAAGCAAAAAGCAAAAGGTAAGCAGGTTTAGACCATTTTAAACTAACTTAGACGTTAGGTCCCAGGTTTTAGAATTGTCCAAGATTTAAAAGGTAACTTCAGACACAAATTTTAACCATTAAGATAAATCAAATTGACTGATAGGCAAGGGGATGAAAAAGGAAGTTGTTAAGTGTTGTGAATACCGCTATTCACCATGTTTCAATTTTACCTTTGGTGGGCTATTTTGAGGACAAATTGCTTGCTTTTGCTTTTGCCTCTCAAAATGAGCTGATGACTGAATCAGGAAATATAATTTTTTATTTCTTGATCCTGCGCAACTCACTTGCCCCACTAGTGCTGGTGGCGAGTGATCCTACTGTCCATGTACTGTTTTGTGGTAAAGCTACACAGTATATATTCCCAATATTTATACCCAATAAAATTTAAGTTCTATTTACATTTTTGTCTTTGTGTCTTCTGTACTTCCGCGCCTCTCTCTAGCCACAACTAGTAGAGATTATTCTTCCAGGGCCGCAAGGCAAACACATTTGCCTTCCCTGTCATCTAACCAAGACTTAGTACAAATCCAACCTGAGGTTAGGATTTCCTGTTGTGTGTCTGTGCTGCACCTCAGAATACAACAAAAATGGTTCTCACTACAGGGGCTGTAAGCCCCTTGGTTATCTTCTTTGCATCCACGCTTTCATGTCCCTTACCTCCACCTATACAAGAGTCAACTTCAGCTTAAATAACCAGTCCTCCTATTGAAGAAGATATTGCCAACCAGCCTATTACCTCCACTATACTGAACCTTGGGAATGGTCCCCGCCTAGTTGCTTACCCCATGGGTACCCCTGACTTAGAACAAGTCATGTCAGTAGCCCTTGGGATAGCCCGTGAAGGAGCCATCCCTTGCCTTCAGTTGCAGTTCAGTTGAACTGAATACTACAAATTAATTGTGGCTCCTCAATTTCCACAACATCTCCTCTCAGCAGCTGGCTCTTCTGAGCACTTACTATTGTCCTTTGTGCAGCCTGCCTTGGCCCACCATCAAATGGTGTTGGGGCTCCACGTCCAAGAAATCTTGTCTCTGCAAGCTGCGGTTACTCATCATTGGGACCAGTTTGCTGCCTATCAACAGTGGATTCATTCCCTGTTATCATTGGTATCTGACAATCAACACAACTGTGCCACCTCCCAGACTTGTTTGGTTAATTCTATTGAACAAATGTGCCAGTCTATCCCCAAATACGTGAGAGAACGTCTACACAGTTTCACCAGCTAGAACTACCCTGGCAAGCTCAGGTGGATTCCACCTTAAACGCTTATCTCACTGACTTTGAGCAACTTGTGCAACAGCGCAATGCCTTCAGTACATATTCCTTTGAGCAGCTACAGCAGGTAGCAGACTTTGCGGCTAGCGGCCTTAGAACTCAGTACCGCATTTGAGCAAGAAAGAGCAACCACCACTGCTGCCATAGCCAAACTCCAGAATCAAGTAAATGAGTTATCTATGCCCAAGCCAGTTGTTCCGCCCTCTCCCCCTTCTGATGACTTGGTGGATAGGGAGCAGAGAATATGGGATGCCATTTAAGAACTATATTTGGCTACTTGCAATCAGGGATGTCCTGCTGAGGTGCCTCAACCTGACCCCCAGGTTCTTGAACTGACTACCCAAGTTGCAGAGCTAAAGCAAGAACTTGCCGCCCTACGTGAAATGATGGCAACTGCTGCTAGTCCAGTTGGGGTTGTTGAGGAAGATGGCTGCTACCCTGGTTAATCTGGAGCACCTTGAATCCAATGCGCTAGGGAATTAATTGCCCTAGCTAACAAGGTGGATCAATTGAAGCAGGACCACACTGAGCTGGATAGAGACATACAAGAGATGAATGTTGTGATCAAATCTGTAAATGATATATTTGCCCCTTGTCTCTCAGTGGGGCCATCCCTTACTTCACGTCTGGCTGAACTCTCCACAATAGTGACTGCCCAAGGCCAACGCCTAGATACTACTGCACAGCAGACCACTCAAGCTGCCAATACTGGGGCCCGTGCTATTGAGACTCTTACCACCCCAGAAGAAAGTGTTTGCCAGCTATGGGCTAGGCTGCTCCCCTTGGAATATGAAGCAGAATTTTCCCCACATATAAACGTACTCAATAGCAACAATGGTGGCCCAACTCCCAAAACTTGCTTCAAGCCTACCTTTAAGAAAGTCTTTGACCCCAGAACCTCAACCATTGCAGCTTTCCTAACTATCTACAAAAGTGCCATGCAAAGAGCCTTGGATGAAGTCAAGAAGGAACACATTCTGACCTGTCTAAACCTGGCCTGCCAAGAGGTAGCTGTGCCAGAACTACCCTCCATTGAGACATGGGAAGATATGAAGCAGCTTCTGATTGATGAGTTTGGTGGTGACCTTAACCTGGAAGTAAAGAAGAATAACTTCATGCATATTGCTTTCAAGCCTAAAGAGACACTAGCCAAGTTTGCAGACAGATTCTACATGGAAGGACAGCAACTGATTACGAGCCAACAGTTGACAGCCCATGAAGCCTACATGGCTTGCGCTCAAGCCCTCAAGGTTAACCAACTTCTTTGCCTTTACTTCAAAGCCCATAAGGCTATGCTCTCTTCCATGAAGAGCATAAAGACGTTGTTGCAAGATATGCACCTTACCCACTCTGACGCAGTTGTTAGGGAAGGTCAAGCTACTTCTAACTCTGGTTCATCTTCCTGTGGTCCTTGCATTCTTACTGTGAACTTGAAAAATCCACCTTGACGCCAAGGTTGCCACAACTGTGGTCATATAGGTCATCATTCTTGAGTCTGCACCAATCTGCAGGTTTGAGGAGCTGATTCAAAGGAAGAGGCGGGAAAAGAGCAGTCAACCTAGAGGCGAGACGCTCTTGGTTGACAATTCTTCCCAGTCTCTTCCAATCCCTCCCTCTATGGCTGACTCTGAGCCTGCTGATAATGAGACTCCTCCTATCTTCCTCTTGTTTCACAATATCTCTGATGACTCTGACCTGGATGGCTCTGATATTGACAATGCTGATGCATATGGGAACTCTGTTCTGACTGTACCCAAAACCATTAAAGTCCCCTATAAGTTACGCTCAGAAAAGACTACAACTACCGTTAAGCCTTTTCCTGAAGCCAAAGAAATTGTCTCACACCCTTACCTCACTCAGGCTAAGAGGTCCCCCGTGCTAGTGGAGTTGTAAGAAGAAGCTGCTGAGGTTGCTGATGCTGTCTTCAAGAATGTATCCGTTTTGCTCCCCCTCCAGACTGTTTATAAGGAGTTCCAGGGATTAAGATGCATGATTGAGAAGTGGGATAAGGAACTAGCAGAGGCTCAAGATATCCTGGCTGTCCTTCCACCCTTTGGTTGCACTACCACTCAAGTAGAGATATCCATTCAAAAAGTGAAGATCAAGGACGTTCTAGACACTGGCTTGCCAGTCAACTTTATCTCCTCCAAGCTTGTGAAGAAACTCAAACTTGCCCCTGACCTTAATTATCACCAGTTGTATGGCACAGCTGGACTGTCTATGACCCGCACCATAGGGGCTTACTCTGCCCTACCCATGCAGTTTGACAAGCTTTTTCTAGCTGCGCCAGCAGTTATCTTGTAAAATGAGAGTTACAATCTCTTAGTTGGCACCCAGTTCCTTAGGGAATATAATGGGATAATCAACTTGAAAGATGGCTACCTCACTATTCTAGGCTATGAAGTCCCCTTAATCTTTGAAAAGCCAGTTAAAGTTCCTGGGAAACACCTCAAGACTTGTGCCTTGGAATATCCCACTGGGGTTTTTAACCTCAAGTATTTCACCCACTTGTCAAACATGAAGTGTCCACTCATGGCTTGTCCTGCGTCTGAGGGGATCCCTCTCCTAGCCACATCTTCTGTCACCATTCCCCCTGGCTCCCAGGTTATCCTAGACTCCCAGATATCATATGAACTATCTGAACAAACCTTCTTGGAGTTGTAATCTCCCCCCTCCTTAGGACGCAATAAAACTTACCCCTGTCCTGGAATCCTAGATGTCTAGCATAAAAACCCTGTTCAGTTGTTGGTAGCCAACCTGACTGCACTCCCCATGACTGTGTCTAGGGGGCAGGTTGTTGGATATGGCAAGCTGTTAAGCGCTCCTGACGTCCTGTCTCTTCATCCCTTTGGTATGTTTCAAGATTTTAACCTACCAGAGGATGTGCCACAAGTCCTATCTTTTTTCACTGCACAATACTTCCCACAACTGTCCCTGGTTCAGCAGAAAGAGGCGCTAGATTTACTAGGCCAGTTTTCTGATATCTTTTCTAAGGACAGTACCAATTATGGGTTAGCCAAAGACGTTATCCATCAGATTGACACTGGCGACGCCCCCCCTTCCGTGCTAAACTATATTGCCGCAGTTGTATAGAAGACGCCCAAGTATCTAAAGAGCTCAAACAACTGTTAGACGCTTGGCTGCTGGCGCCTTCCAAAAGTCCTTGGACATCTCTGCTACTCATCTTAAAGAAGAAGGATGGGGGTCATTGTATTGTGATGGACTATTGCTAATTTAACTCTTTGATCAAGAAGGACTTGTACCCCTTGCAGAGTATTGATGATGCTCTCTGACATCTTGGAGGCTCTAAGTTCTTCTCTGCAACAGATCTGGCATCTGGATACTGGCAAGTTGACCTATTGCCCAAGGATTGTCAGAAAGCTGCGCTCATTACTTCTGAAGGGCTTTTTGATCCTACTCGCATACCACAGGGACTTTGCAACGCCCCGGCCACCTTCCAAAGGGCCATGGACTTCATCCTTTGTGACTTGAAGTTGTTGTGCATCCTAGTATACTTGGATGATATAACAGTTTTCAGTGCTACCTTCACTGATCACCTGGCTCATCTCAAAGAGGTGTTCATAAAGATTTGAGAGGCTGGCCTCAAACTGAAGCCTTCCAAATGTGCCTTTTTCAAAGAACGTCTTGAATTCTTTGGCCAGGAGGTAACCCAGACAGGGATTTGCCCAATGACTAAGAATGTTGAAGCCATCAACAAAATGCTTCCGCCCACCAACTTGCGAGAAGTACAAGTCTTCCTGGGGATGATGGGCTACTACAGAAAGTTTATCCCTGACTTTGCCAATACTAGTGAACATTTAGTCCAGTTATTACGTAATGTTCCTTTTGAATAGACTGCCAGTCAACAGCAAGCCTTTGAGACCCTTAAACAAAAACTCAAAGAGGCACCAACCCTTGTGTATCCCGACTTGATAAGGAGTTCATCCTGTACACTAATCTAGCAATCTAGCTATTGGAGCCATTCTGGCCCAACTGGACGACAAGGGTGTAGATCATCCTGTGGCTTACACTTCCTGTGTGCTAAACAAGCATTAGAAGAACTATAGTGTCACAGAGAAGGAGTGCCTTGCTGTGTTACATGCAATCAAGCAGTTTTGTCATTACATATACGGCACCCACTTCACAGTTGTCACTGACCACGCTTCTCTTAAGTGGTTACAACAGCTTAAGGAACCTGAAGGGCGCCTTTCTAGATGGGCTCTACGTCTGCAGGGATACAACTTCATGGTGCTCCATTGCCCTGGGATTCAACATCAGAACGCTGATGGGCTCTCCAGAATACCCATTCTTGCTTTGCATCCTACAGAGGACAACTGGTTATACAAACTAATTGGGTACCCTTCTTCTTGGGAAAGTGAGACAGAAGAGGTACAATGGGCCTTATCCAAGCTATCCAAAGATACCCTCATACGCGAAAATCAGCTCTTCAAAAGGGTACAAGACCAGTATCTGCCTTATGTACAACCCAGTCTTTGCCTCTTGTTGGTGTTGCAAACTCATAAAGAGACTGGGCATGGAGGCATTGCCAAGACCTTTGAATGGCTTCAGAAGGACTACTTCTGGGAGAACCTTCTCCTGCTGATTCCAGACGTCATAGCTAGCTGCCACAACTGCCAGCTACAGAGGCCTTGAGCTGCTGCCCACAAGTTCAAATTAGTTCCCCCGCAACATGCCTTTCACACTGTTAGCATTGACGCAATAGGTCCTCTTCCCTGATCATGTTCTGGGTGTTGCTTTATTCTGATTGCTGTCAATCACTTCAGCAAGTGAATAGAGGCTTGCCTTACAAAGGATATCACGGCTAAGACAACTGCTGCCTTCCTGTTGCAAGATGTTTTCTACCACCATGGCTGTCCTCAAGTGCTGCTCTCAGATAATGGGACTAACTTCAATGTCAAGCTAGTAACCTCTGTTGTCAAAGCTTTGGGATTGCACCAATCCTTCTCTGCCCCCTAAAATCCTTCTACCAATGGGGCAGTTGAGCGTGCAAATTCAACACTGGTCTCTATCATGAGGAAGCTTACCTACTCTGACGCTACCAACTGGGACCTATACTTACCTGCTGCTCTCTTTGTGTACCTCCTTAGCAAACATTGTGCCACTGGGTACTCCCCCTTTGCTATGCTGTATGGGCAAGAGGCTACTACCCCATTGCTCTTGGGGGGCCCTGCTTATCTCGGATAAGGCCATGAATCCTGACAACTACATTAAGGATCTAGTCAACCGCGTAATTGATATACAGGCTACTACCTACACTTCTGCATATAAGACTAAGATGCTTGAGCTCTCTCCCAATAATGCTTGACGCTCCCCCCTGCCTGAATTTGATGTTGGTGACTATTTACTTTACTATCAACACAGAGTAGGTGGTTGCGCACATAAGTTGGACTCTCTGTGGATCAGCTCTTTAGAAGTGACCTTTAAGCAAGGGTTCAAATATACTGTAAAGCTCCTGTCCATTGGCCGTCCTTTTGCTCAAGTTCACACAAAGTTCCTTTGTAAATACCACCCCCTAAGGACAATCTAGGGGAGGGCAATGTTGTGAATACTGCTATTCACCATGCTTCAATTTTGCCTTCAGTGGGCTATTTTGAGAAAAAATCACTTGCTTTTGCTTTTGCCTCTCAAAATGAGTTGATGACCGAATCAGGAAATACAATTGTTTGGTTTCTTGATCCTGCACAACTCACTTGCCCCACTAGTGCTGGTGGTGAGTGATCCTACTGTCTATGTACTGTTTTGTGGTAAAGCTACACAGTATATATTCCCAGTATTTATATCCAATAAAATTTAAGTTCTATTCACATTTTTGTCTTTGTGTCTTCTGTACTTCTGCGCCTCTCTCTAGCCATAACTAGTAGAGATTATTCTTCCAGGGCCGCAAGGTAAACACATTTGCCTTCCCTGCCATTCTAACCAAGACTTAGTACAAATCCAACCTGAGGTTAGGATTTCCTGTTGTGTGTCTGTGCTGCACCTCAGAACACACCATTAAGTAATAAATTTGATATAAAATGCCAAGGTTTGAAATAAAAAAAGTGGTGAAGGTGATACTGAAAATGCTAGCAGCTAAATTGCATAAGGAGAATCCTGACATAGAGCCTTCAAACTCTACTATGCTTAGTTAAACAGGGAGTGTATAAGCCTTATCACTGAATTTGTGGATTCAAGTATTTCTGATACAGTAGTTTTCAGAGCTGTGAGGATAAAAAAAGCTGAGGATGCTCAATTGCCTAGGACTTCTCTAGTTGCTAGAGAAGCTTTTTACTATGTTTTTGCTTATAAAAACTTTACTTTTTAAAAGTCCATTTGAGGCCAATGACAGTAAGAGTCACACCTAAATGATAGGTTGGTTCTGATGGGTGATGCTGCCACAGGAGGAGTTGTCAGACACTTGGCAGTGTCTTGCAGCTTCCCAACTGTCGCAGATTAAATGGATTGGACATTAAGTTGTCCATCTAGGAATCAAGCAACAGAACAATTGCGCAATCACGCTATTGCATCTTGATTCTACTAGTGATAAAAACGTTTAAAACGCCCCAAAAACAGGTGTTTGATTCACCTTTTGAATGCGCACAAGGCATGGGCTTTACTTCCAGGATTATAAATAGAACAAAAAAGTTATTTATATCTACCTCTTTAAGGAAAGCCGCAAGGAAGCAGTTTTTCTTTTGCGCTGGACTTTTAGCTGTGCCAATCCACTCTCCTCCATTAGGGAAGTCCTTCTGTCTGTGCCTCCCTGCCTCTGGTGTCAATCCCCCTGCCTCACTCTATATAAGTGCAATACTATCTAAATAAACACCAGTTTTGTCTTATTATCTTCTTATATTCTTCTGTCCTTATCCAGGCTGTCACTATACCACAACAGGTATAGTATTAATATTTAGAAGTAGTAGACTAACTATTTGTAGAAATCAGCACCCAGGCTGCATATTTTACAACACCAACCTGTGGCAGTGTTGATTAGAGTAAAACTATTAGAAAATTTGACTTAAAATAGTCTGGTTTTATTAAAAGGTAAGATATTTAAAATCTTATATTAAAACTTACTGATTTATATTGGAGCTTAATATGTATCTATTGATTTTGATTGATTAATTTTTGGGTCTGAACCTGACTGGCAACAGCTGACGTTGCACAACGCACAACAAAAATCACTCATCATTGGTGCAAAAGATGTGGCAATCCAAATATGATTGGATAATAAACTAAACCTAGAAGACAATATTAGAGTTTGATGATCAAGGTAAGCCTTCTAACTTCAATACTAACTTATTTAGTTCAAACTTAATAGATTCACTTCAAAGCAAAGGTAAGCTTCAAAACATACACATAATACTAGCTGTTTTAAGCTTAGTAGATCAGTGATACTCAAGGTAAGCATATTTGTTTTAAATTTGAAGCTAACTTTGCTTTTTAAAGGTAATAATTTTTAAAAAAACTAATTCAATTAAAATCAAATCAAAGGCTTAATTTCAGGTAATCATTTTTAAATAAACTACTAATCTTTTTCAAATCCTTTTTTTGAACTTGGTCCACAGCAGATCAAGGTAGGTAAGTCATTTTAACAGATCAAATTTACTAACATAAATTTAAAAACTAGCTTTTTGCCCTAAAGTAGATTAAGGTTTGGTAAGTAATTTTGATTCTCAAAACCTTTTGAAATTTATCTGGGTTTGAGCAAGTAATCATTTCCAAAAAAACTACAGTAGTTTTAAAAGCTATGGCAACAAGCAAAAATTCTTCAGATTTAAACAAAATGATTTTAGATTTAAACAAAATCCAAGTTGACAAGATTCAGGATTCAATTAGTTTAAATATCTTTGGTTAATAAATGAACTGTCAAACCAAAAACAAAATTTCACTAACCCATCATCCAAAAATATCAAACATCAAGCAGTGTAGTTCAAACCACAAACAAAATGAACTGACACAATAGATAAAATGAGTGTATGCTATTCTGGAGTATATTATAATCCAATCAGGATTAATATGAGGCACCAACAGAAGTACTAAAGTTAAACAAAACTTGAGCAATCTAGAAGCAAGATTACACAAGCACAAAACAAAATAAACTCACACAAGATGTGTAGTATGAGCAGCCTAAAATAGAAAACTATCAATTTAACAGCCAATCAACAGCTATCCAATTTAGGACCAGAGGTATTTTATCCATTTTCATGGCTCCAGATTTGTATGAAAAGGTTTTGAGAGCCTTCCAAATATGGAATTGAGATTACAATAAAAATAAGTCATTAAATTTTAAAATTTCTACTTTTAGTGATTTTATCCTAGGTTTTTTTACAATGGTTTTTACAAGCAATATCTTTGATGGCGCCAGCAGCCAAGCCAGCTTCAATGGAGGCAAGGCTCAGAACGTGGAGGCACCTGTTTACACCCAAGCCTTTGAGGCGGGTAACAAGGAAGCTGACCTGTTACTGTCCCCCGACCCATATGGCTTTGACTTGTTTGAGAGTCACTTAGCGTCTAGCTCTGCCCTTGCTCCCACACCCACCCCTGCACAAGCTGCCCGTCAACCAACCAATCAGGATGGCAACCTCAATCCAGAACAACTTCCTGCCACCAGCCAACCTGCCCCCCTACAGCCAATCAGGATTCAGCTCCTGCTTCCCAGCACCCCAAACACAGAATAATCACTGCCCAAATTCTTCAGGAAATTGTGGTACTAAACCTACAGGGTCTGTCATGGGACAAGATTGCTGCCCAGTTGCAATTTACCCAAGACACCATAATGCAGGAGTTCAACAACCTAATGAATAAGGAAAATCTGATTGGAACAGCCAAGAAGCCAAAGAAGACCACGGAGTCCCAGATAACCAAGGCATACTCAATAATGCTTGACCTCCTCCAGTGGGACCCCAAGCTTTCCTTGACCCAGGTCTGGAAGCTACTTGCACACTATGGCATTTGGGTGTCTGAGCGCATGGTGCAGCTCTGGATGCACGGAAAGGTGGCTTCAATTAGGGTTCTTAAATTTTGCCGGCAACCAATGAGATGGCGCTGAGGATTCCCCATATGACACTGCAATCAAATCAACCCTGGTCAGATGCTTGACAAGTCTAACTGATGATGTCATGTTCATCTCCTACTACAAGCTATCAATAGCTTTTGATGATTTTGGCAAGCAAGGAAAAGCTGCTACCAAGAATAGAAGGAAGAAGGTCAAGAAGGGGACGTTCATTGGTGCATTTCTGGCTGTTTCAGCCAAGGGTTTTGTCTACTATCAGACAAACCCTGATTTCATCAATGGGTACTCATACAGCCACATCCTCAGTGGATTACTTGACTCCTGGGATGGCTCAAATTCCAAATACCGGGTTTTCTTGAGCCACTAGATAGAGGGAAGCTCCACCGCCCTTGAGGCCATCCAGGGATGCGGGCACCAGGCCTCAGTCTACCCCGCTGGCCATGCAGACGTTCATCTGGCTGATTTTTTCTTCTTCAACATTGGAGATACACTACAGGAGCGCCGCCCTCAGGCTTTCAACAACCTCTATCTTGGGGTCCTTGACCACAATTTTATCTTTGGTCACCAAATGGTGGCTGACTTGTTTGCACAAATGGTTTTCCATGTGAATATGGGCAACCAATCACACAAGGATAAGCGCCTCCCACCCTGTGCCACAGCCACCTACCAGCCCATCTAGCCAATGACTGATGAGGAGTACAAAGAGCGGTATATGGCGGCCATCATGTTCAATCCTCCTGCCTCCACCCCTGCCACCAACACCCCCCACCTGCAAACCCAAACCATCCAATTCCAGACCCCCCAGTACAGCACCACCTCTATGTCCTCCTTCCTGCGCCATTCTGCCTACTAGGCATCACTCTTCCTTGCCTCAATAAACCCCTGGTCCCAGCAAATTTCTATTTATATTATCTTTATTTTGAATTTCAATTGTTTGTGTTCTCTTTGTTTATAGTTGGTTTTATTCTTTATGTTCAGCTTATTTCTATAAAATCATATATTTACTATGCTGTGTATCTAGATCCTGAACACAGTTATTTTTAGCACCCAACCATAGCCCCTTGTGAAAACATTAACAACAATTTGGTGATTAGCTAAATTTGAATTAGAAAATTATAGTGTTAACTTTTTTTAGATAAAGTTGTTACTGATCCAAATTTTAAACCTTAATAATAAACTTTAAGCCAATCAGGAGCCAAGTGATAAAGTGATTAGTGTGACATAAAGGGACATTCAATAATCCTTGGTGCATGTGCGCTAATTAATATGATTGGCTGGATGTTTTGCCATTGTACGCCATTGCTGTTGTGGCAAGTTGTTGATGGAATAGTGCTCAATCAGCTGCTGGGTTAGCACTAGTCCACCAACAACTTGCCATAGCAGCAATGACGTACAATGGCAAAAAATCCAGCCAATCATATTAATTAGCGCACATGCATCAAAGAATTATTGAATGACTCTTTATGTCACAACAATCACTTTATCACTTGGCTCCTGATTGGCTTAAAGTTTATCATTAAGGTTTCAAATTTGGATCAGTAACAACTTTATCTAAAAACAGTTAACACTATAATTTTCTAATTCAAATTTAGCTGATCACCAAATTGTTGTTAATATTTTCACAAGAGGTGTGTTTAAGTGCTAAAAATAATATGGCAATTAAGGAAACAATGCCAACACAAAGCAAACAACACATATTGAGATGAGCGTAAAACATATACACAATGGGTAAAAAGATGGGATAATGTAGTAGATGGGAAAACAAAAAGGAATAAACAAAGAGGCAACAGTATCAAAATAATACAGAATTTATTGGGGCAAAAGCTATAAAAACATATGGAAAGGCTAGTAAAAAAATCAAATGAAAGAACTTGAAAAGCTTCTAAAGGACCTTGACTTGGCAATTGCCAAAATCAAATACATTGACTGCAAGGTCAAAGCAAAGGTAAAGTCTGCCGTCCTTGAAGGCAAGAAACTTGACAAGGTGGCATCCAAGGCATTAATGACCAAAATGCCTGACATATCAGAAACAACAATTGAGCGCTTACTTAATATCCAGAAGCACGTTGTGGAAGGTCTTCAATTCAAGGCCTACAATCTTTCTGCACTGTCTGTCTGGGTTGATGACCTGGAGATGTATGCACATCTCAAGCCAGCAAAGCGCGCCAGGGCAGAGGACACCAAATTGCCAGCACAATTGATTGCGCCAAGAATGGCCAAGCCGGCTGAAGCCGCCGGCAAAGAAGAAACACAAGAAGGTAACCTAAAAAATAAAATTAATAATTTTTCAAAATACTTACCTTATTTTCTTAGAAAATGTAGACAGTGAACTCCGACGGGTCCTGGTCCCTTTTGTCCTGGCCACCTTTTATGCTAATTATGCCACTCACGTGGCTAAGCAGCTCTATCTGTCTCCCCCTGTTGTGAAGGAGCTTGAAGACAGAATTCACGGGTCCTTCCCAATGACAAGGGACGTGCTAGCCAGGCTGGCGCATGACAAGGGGGCATCTGAGTGGGCAGTTACTGCCTACAAGGATGCCCAACTGGTCCGCCTGGACCTGGTATCCCTCAGTGGAGTTTACTGTGTAAACTCCATTGAGCTTGTTTGGGACGTCCTGATGACGCTCCCATTCAAGAATGTACCAGAGATGGGCCAGGCTCACGTGGCTGCCTGCTTCTGCTTCCCAGTGGAGCACACCCTGTCTTACCTGCTTGAGAACTTTGGGCGCGCGGTGAGCAAATTGGCTGTTGCAGATGCAACAGCTGTAAAGAAGACCAAGATCCTCCTGGCAGACTTTGGGCTGGCCTAGAGTGCCAACAAGACGGGGTCCCAGCAGCTATGAATCTTAGATTTGCAAAGACCAGGCACAACAAGAAGATCAGTGTTTTCTATAATAAATTGTGTGAGTTCATGGAAGCCTTTGCAGGGCAAAGGCTTCATCTGGTTGTTTACCTGGGGTTTTATTCTTCTTTGGGATGGGCACATCTGTTGAGGACCTGGACAGGGTCTTTCTGGGGATTAAAAAGGCCCGGCTTGCACTCAACGGGAAGAAGGTTCCCCCTGGATACAACTCGGTTGATCATGTGATCCAGGACACCCTGGTCCTGGCTGGTATCTATGGGTTTGCAGCCCCGCCTGAAAAGCTGCTACTTCACTCCCACCTGACCCCACTGCCTTTCACCAGCAGGAGGGAGTATTTCAATTTGGGTGTATCCACTGTCCACAGTGTGGTGGTGGAGTTTGTGTGCCACCTCTATTGTGGGGTGGGTACATACTGCCAAACTCACTACAGGTGTTTGTAATAAATTCTCTTCTAATAAACATCTTTATACTCTACAATATTTTTATTATAATTAATTTTTCAAATAATATTTTAGCAAACAAGATTTGCAAAATATATTGCAGAAATGGGCTTCATAAAAGTATAAAATTATAAGTTAATAAAATAAATTCTAACTTGTACATTTTACGTTTAATTTTTTAAAATATTTTTACATTTATTTGACCAAAGTGATTTAAATATTTTTTGCGTAATCCAGTACTGAGTGTTTGGGATTACCTCAGATGGCATAATAAAATAATATACAATAAAATAAGAAATAACTTACATCAATTGATGGATCTTCTGAATGTGATTGCAGGCGTGGAAACATCTAAATATAAAATGATAATTAATAAATATTGAATAATAAATTAGAGAATATAAAAAAAGTTGGACACACTAAGCCTTTAATTGATTGGCTGTTTGGCTAGGCACGCAGGGATGAACAAATCAGCGTGGCCATAGATTTGGCCACGGTCTCAGCTGGGAGGGTATGGATCCCAGCCTGCAGAAAATCAAACAGGTCTTCAGTCCCAGTTGGGGTTCCTTGCTTGACAACTTGCTTGAGCCACCCAAAGACTTCCTCAATAGGATTTAGGAAGGGCAAATAGGCAGGGAGGAAGAGAAGGCACATATTTGCTGTGGCCAATTGCTGCGGGCCCACTGCAATGCTTGTGTCAATCATTGGGAATTCATTGAGAATGTCAGCCACCTTGTGGAGACCAACGTTGTCCAACACAATTATGTTGGTGAAGCCTAGGCTCGTGCGCTTTGGGTGCTTCTGGACCAATTGGATAAATGATAGAAAGGTCTGGCTATTGTGGGAGCCTAGTATCATTTGGTAGAGCTTGACCCCCTTTGGAATGAGGAGAGCCACCATTGAATAGGCTGTGGCGCAGACTACAGCACGCCAAGCCACCCCGTCATTGGAGCTTCTGGGGACATACCCATACTTATTGCGCATTGACAGGGCAAATGCTGATTTATCAATATAATAGAATTTCACTGTCCCCTTGGCTTTGAGGGCAGTGTACGCCTCAGCGTAATTTTTCTGGGTCTCAATATTGGCTGGGCTGTTCCAATTGTATGGGGATACCCTGAGTTTTTTCCAGGAAAATTGCATTCCCTTTACCAGATGATAGTAAAAGGAAATTGAGGCCTCAATCCCAAAAGTAGATTTAACCATTGACTGATCTTTGCCAGTTCAATATGGCAGTCTTGGGTTATCCACTGGCAGATTGCCCATTTGTGCTCCTTGGTGAGCATGGTTGACACATGCAAGGATTTCTCTGCGGCAAAGACACGACCAATATTAATGAATTTATGGAAGGTCTTGCTGGTGTACTTGGGATCCACCCCAACAAGAGCCGTGATTGACTTGTAATCACCAGATTACTGCATTAGCTTGAGCAGGATGATGTGTTTGATATCAGGGATGCACTTCTGAGCAGGCTTTGCGGGTTCAGACAAGCCAGGATCCTGATTGATGACAGGCTTGCAAGGCATGGGCACCTTGTTGTAGAAGGCTGCAACTTTCTTTAGCACCAGCTGTCTCTCATTGGTTTGGTAGAACTGGGGCTCCTTGTCATCCTCCTGATTTTCATCACTGACGTAGGGCTTATAGCTAGTATCAAGTACAGTCTTCACCTTCTCCAGCATGGCTAATGGGACCGACTCTTGCCGGTACACAACGTCAAACACATACAAAATTAAGTTCTACCTCCTTGTTTCTAACCATTTTGGTAGTGGTGACCTCAGTTGGCTTCCGGGTCAACTTGGGGACCCAAGGGTTTATGCTCTGCACCCTAGCAGTTTGGCTCCTTGAACCAGCTGTGTCAGTGCAGCATCACTATGGAACTCTCCTCTCCTGCCTCCCTCCTGAGTAGGCACCTGTGTTGTACTGAGTATATTCTTTGACCCGCAGGGGCGACTGCAACCGCAGCGCACAACGGGTGCAATGGTAGTCTGTTGTTGTGTTCTTTCCATTTTAAAATTTAATAAAAGATTAAATAAATTTCAATTAAGTTACTCCCTAATTTTATTTTTTGCTTTATCTGAATATGGATATTTAATTAGGGTTTTTCCCACCCAATATCCCAATTATAGATTTTTTATTTCTTAATTAGTTGTTTTTGGTTTTACAACACCCATTTTAGAATACTCAAAAAAGTCCACCCATTTCCCTAGATTTTACTGCCAAATTAAACACCCAACACAATATTTTTAAAGTTTATGTTTCAGATCTTGTGTCTTATTTTAGATACCTTGGTATCATTCATGATTACAATCCATTGCACACATTGTGTGAGTGATTTTGTTTACATTGTGAGTTGCTATTGTGTTTTGTTTTTGGATTGAGTTTTGACACACCTTGCTTGGGTGTATTTTGTCACCAATTCACATAGTAAACATATGTACACCAAAAGTCAACTCACACCATTTTGTTTGTGAATCAATGTATTTTGGATTATATTTTGAATGGTTTTGCTTTGCGTATGAGCCTTTTGTTGCTGTGTTGACCCATTTTGCCCATTAACGCCAATAAACCCTGTTAACAGAGTATATATTTCAACCTGAGAGTTGAATTTTGTTTTGAATCTGAAGAATTTTCACTTGTTGCCATAGCTTTTAAAACTACTGTACTAACCTTTGATCCTTTTAGATAAACATAGTCTACAGCAGATCTTGGGTTTGGTAAGTTTTATTTTCACTAATTTTCCAACCTAGATTTTAAAAACCAGACTTTTTCCCTAAAGAAAATCTTGGGTTAGGCAAGCCTTTTTTAAAATTTACTAAACTAGATTAGGGACTCTCAGATTCTCACCCCAAAGCCAATCTTGGGCTGGGTAAGACATTTTTTTGTGTAAACCACTAACCTTTATCTAAAAAACCCTATTTTACCTGCTGTAGATCATGGATAGGTAAGTCATCTTTTCCAAACTACTAACTTAAATTCACACCTCAAGATTTTGGCTTTAAGGAGATCTTGGGATTGGTAAGTTTTTTTAGAAAAACTTAGGTATGGTATTTATTTTTAGTCTTAGGACATCTACTATTTTTCAATCATCTTTGATTCAACTATCACTTAAAAAATGATATTCTTTACATGGTTTATATAAATATTAAGTAAAAACATTTCACTTACTTAAAATTAGCAATTATCTATCTTAATTATTTTACTTTATTTTGTTTGACTTATTTGCTTTAAAAATTTACTTTTCTTTATTTGCAAGATTTTACTGCCAAAAGCTATATATTGTTATCACTCAGTAATTGTTAAATGGTTTAAGCAAGTTCTATGCTTAGATTATTTTATTTATAGAGTTGAAAGAAAGTTTTTGGCAACTTTTTTAGTTTTTAGATCCAACTGATATTGTTGTAAAAATATTTTTTGACTTTAAAGTGTCAGAAAACAATTATAATACCTAAAAAGAGTGTCAGGAATGCTCTTCCAGATCCAACTGATATTGTTGTAAAAATATTTTTTGACTTTAAAGTGTCAGAAAACAATTATAATACCTAAAAAGAGTGTCAGGAATGCTCTTCCAGATCATACTGACAACCTTTTATATCTTGGTACTCCAGCAGAAATATTCTCTTCCTTGGTGCCAATTGGGTTTTTTAAAATTGCTGGGTTAGTTAGTAGCAACTGTTCATTTTTACCTGAAATTGGTGATTTGAAAATAGCTCCAGACAGTGGAAATTCAACAATGGGATTTGAATCCAGTTCCTCCCTTGTCTGTGGTGACACTCAAGTTAAAGAAACTGTTAGTTTATCAAAAAGCAAATCATTACCTTCAATCATCAATTCCAGCCAATCAACTGTTGCAATGAGCCTGTTGTTAGATAGATTTAAGCTGGCCAGTGATGTTGACAACTTTTTGGACTTCAAAATTGTTATATCTTGCCCGTTGGTGTCTGTTGCTGCTAGCATCTGCTCTCCTTCCCCAGCTTTGATTGGGGAATAGCTGCTGGTCTCTTGTCTTTTCCTGTTCTCTTGTTAGGATAACCTAAATCAAATATTGCTTTAAATTACTTGAGGTCAGTACAAGGATTTCAATTAGTCAAATAATCCTAGTTTTTAATGACAAATTCCCCAGGATCTCCAAATTCCTCCATCTTTGTCTCCATGATAATGATCCCCTTTATGTTTCCTCCAGTTCATCAATTTTGCTACCATGCCATATAAGGCTAGTAAGTTATGATCTATTACTTGTTCAATCAATAAAGTCTACATTCACCCAAGTGACTGTTTGTTAATTTTTATTTTTACACAACCTCTAAATTTCCAAGGCAATGAAATTGCCCAAGACTCCTCATGGGGAGTGGCTTGGGTATAAATGGTTACTCTGGATAGTCCTGACTTTGATGGTGTTTGCCAGCGTCTCTATAGGTTCCCAAGCTGACTCAGGCATAACAGCAGATTCCCAGGTTCTGGATAGCTCTTGGCGCCGTGTGATTCCAGGGGTTTGGTATACAGCAAGTCCCATCTCCAATAATCCCCCTGTGCGTGAGGAAACAAAGTTTTATGGTTCCTCCCCCTTGGCAAACAAATCTCAAGTGTTTTGTCCTTTGGCTTTGGCCTTTTTGTTAAGTTATCTCGGTGTGTACTTCTTTCTGGGCCGTTTTAATCCCCTCCTGGGCTGGCACCAACTCCTTGGAGAGTTGTTCCATCTGGGAATGGTCTCCTTACCTGTGGGATCTCTGGTCACAGGATTAAATCCCTCAGCAATCATTCACCACCTAGGGGGGTTATTCCCTAGAGGGTGGGTGCCTGATAAAGAGTGTTTTATTAGGCAACTGTGGTAAGTTTGACTCCCTTAAACCTGACTCCCTGGTACTTGACTCTTTGTTGAGTACCAGGGAGTTGAGTGCCGCATATGTGGATCTATTAGTATTTTTGGCTTAACCAATTTTAAGCTAATTTTCACTAGTAATTTAGGGGTTTGAAACCAAAAAACAAGGTTAAATTTACTCAAACTTGACTCTGTTTAATAAATCAGTTAGCTAAAATACCAATTTAAGGGGCAATTTATAAGTAAATTTACTAATAGAAATGAAAAAACCTGTGTTTGACACTCTAAACCCAAAAGTGACCAGTTTGACACTTTTTAAGCCAAATTTTAATTTTATTAATAAAATACTTATGTGCTTAAATAAAAATTGTTATTTACTATTATATTTTTATTATCAGTGTCCATAGTTGTTGATTAGGCTCCCAAGCACCACTATACTGGATTTAGTGGTACAGATATTAATCAAATACCCCACTTGTTTTACTTTATGTCATTTCTGGGTTTTTGGATTAAGTGATGCCACATAAATTAAGCCCAATTTATTAAGAGATTTCATATATAATTTATAAAAAACTGAAACTTGACACTTTTTCTGTTTGACTCTATCCACTTGACACCTAATTGGTTTCGTATTTAACTAATTAAAGGCTTGGAATTAAGGCTAAATTAATATGCAACACACTATGAGCGCCACTCGACACTCACCCACTTGACACTTTAACTTGGGGATTAGTACAGAGAGCTTCTTAATGTTTTAACCAACACTATGGTAAATAATTCACTCCCAGCTCCTCCCAGCATAACTTAAACACTAATAAACACATTCCCATTCATTTACTTTTTAAATTTATGTTTTTTTTTAATTTTTGAGCATACAAAACTGCCTTGCTTTTGGGTTAACTTTCGAACCCGGTTTAAATTTAAGCAAGTTTTATATGTAAAAAACATAGTAAATTTGATGTTTTTGCTCGACTCCAGCATACTTGACAGTGAGAATTTAGCTTTTTCTGGCTGTTTGACAGTGCCAAACTCAACACTTTACTATGTTTTGAATTTTCAACTCTCAATAAAAAAAATTCCACATAATAATTTTTTTGCTATTATAATCTACTACTTTTTCTGCTGCTCTCCATATAATTTTCATATTTTTTTGATTTTCAATTAAACTTTTACATTGATTTAACACTAAGATGTTATGCTGAACCTAACATCTTTGATGCTTTATCATAAATTCACTTATTTTCTATGTTTTAACCTTTATATCTACACTTTGAGCTTCTATTTTGCTTCTATTTTTTATGTTTTTTATAAATAAAAATTTATTTGCACACTTTTCATTCAACTTTTGCTTTGCTTTACCTCTTTGTGTTTGCAATATCTTCTCAATCATTTTATTTACAATGCTAAACTTTTCTTTAGACAAAATCAAGCAAGAACAGCCAGCAGCCTAAACGCCAAGCCTCCAAAGGCTCCAAAGAAACTGCCTCCACCCCCAAGCGTGCCAAGAAGCCTGCAAAGGCAAAGTCTTCAACCCCATCTCCTCCCACTCCTCCCCCCCTCCACCCTCATCTTCTACATCCCCTTCACCTTCCCCCCAAAAAATCTTCCCCCAATAAATCTGATGGTAATCTTACCAACCACTTATTTTATCACTCAGAGGCTGGCTCTGAGCCTATCAAGTTACGCCGGACCAAGAAGGCAAAGGCTGCCAAGGATCCCACCTCTTCTTCTGGTAAGAAAAAGGAGGCATCCAAGCAGGCCTCAAAGAATCCTTCCCCTCCCCCTCCCAATGGCTCTTCCCCTCCTTCTTCATCTGACCCCCAAGATGAGCCAGAGGATTACTCCAAGAAGTTTAAAGCTTCTGGTCATGTGGCTTGGGATCCACTGGCCATCCACAACATTTACAACGTGGACGGAGAGTTTAAAGTTCCCAAGCGCTTCCCCTGGTACTTTCTGATCATGTCCGTAAAGGGCGGCCCTGGTTACGTTGCCGACAATTATATATTTAATTGCAACAACCAAAAGCGGCAGACCAAAAGCAAGCACTTTGTCTGCAAGGATAAGACTTGTGGGGCCCGGTTGAACACTGAGGGCTGGGAGCAAGTAACATTAGAGAAGGGGGAGCACACTTGTGAGCCCCCCAATCATCTAATCACTCAGAGTTAAAGTGGTACCTTGTGCAAGTAATACCCACATCCTCTCATCTTTGCGCATCAGATCTGGCCATCAAGGCCCTCCAACATCTCAAACCCAACAATCTCAAGTTGGTACCAACACAGGAGCAGTTGGTCAAATTCATCAGTGATAAGTGTATTGCTGTCAATCCCCCCTCCCCCCAAGGCTTCTGACGTTCTCTCTGAGCTCACGCTCACTCATGAGCTTAAGCAGCTTCCTAGTGGGGAGCGCTTCCTGCTTCATGATGATGGGCCTGCAGCCAAGGACCGTATAATCTGCTACTCAACTCAGCAGAACCTGATGGAGTTGAAAAGGGCGTCAACCTGGCTAGTTGATGGTACCTTTCCCACTTTCCCCCAGATGTTCAAGCAGCTCTGGATGGTTCATGCCCAGATTGACATCCGGGTGATTCCACTTGTGTTCTTCCTTCTTCCCAGGGCCACTGAGGCCATCTATACCCGTGTGTTCTCCATCCTCCGCCAAGCAATTGCCCTCCTTCCTCCCTCCAATGATGATGAATCCAAGAAGACTCCCCCCACACCCACGCCAACCCACCTGCCTCTGACAAGGACCAGGCCACCTTGGACTCAGAGAAAAAGGCAAGGCTAAGAGCTCTTGGGCCTCACGTATGCATTATGGACTTTGAGCCTGCTCAGTTCAATGCATTCAAGCAGCTGTTTAGCGGGGAGGTGCAGGGGTGCCACTTCCACTACCACCAAGCAGTTGCTTGTAACGTGTAGGCCCACGCTGAGCTTAGTAGGTTGAGCCGGAGGGATACTTTGGACACCTGCAGATTTGTGCTGGCACAATTTAGTGCCTTGGCTTTTTTAAAGCCAGAGCACACTGCAATAGGGTTCGAAGTGCTCTCAAAGGATCCCTACATAGTGAAGCACCCAGAGTTCAAGCCTTTCCTCGAGTACTTTGAGCCCCAGTGGATTGGGAAGGTTGTCACGCAGAGGCGAGGCAAGGCCCGTGCCAAGGCCAGCTGGAATGTGTACCGGGCGACAGTGAATGGTGAGCTCAAGACCACCTCAGCACTAGAGGCTTACCACAAACACCTCAAGGCCAACTTTGGGCTCCACCCAAAATTCAATAAGTTTTTTCCCTCTTGCAGCACAAGCAGGAGAAAACCATCTCCAAGCTGTGTGATCTCTCCAACTGCGTCCCCCCCACCAAGCCAACAACCCGCTGTACCCTCTTCACCAAGGCCATCCAGGGTGCGGCCAAGCACAAATATAAGGCCTCTGAGCTTAAGCAGCAGCTTGAGCTTATTGCCACTGCCCTCCTTGAAGGGGCCAAGATGAAACGGGGAAAGAATGACGAGGAATAAACTTGCTTGCTTGCTCGGTTATATGATTTTTACTTTTAACTTTTAACTTTTTAACTTTAATTTTTACGTATTAGCTTTGATCATTTAGTTTTTAGTTTTAATTTTAAGTTTTTTAACTTAATTAGATAGCAGTAATTGTTTTATGTATACATGGTAAGTTTGAGATGAATATTTATAGTTGGAAGTAAGTGAAATATCTTAATTTTTGTTAATTTCCAAATAAAACATATGATATTCACAGTTGTGCTTATATGAACTATATCAAATAAATGTTAATATTTCTTTATATTTTGCATAACTTTTTTTGTTGTGTTTTTGGTTATTTTGTCTCATTGGAATTTTAATTTTTATGGTAATAAAAAATATTTTTATAATGAAGAGTGTAAATTACATAGTAAAATGAGAAATAATTGCTTATTTCTCCTTATTTCTATTAATTAAGATACTGTTTTTATTGCATTTTTGAGCTCTCTGGGGATACTTTTATTATATCATAGCTGTATAGCTTAATTTTTTATATTAAAAGTTTTCAGTACATTAATATCCGTTAATTAAAAATGTGTCAATTTCCAGTTGTCAATCAGGGCAAAAGCTGAATTCTCACTTTACTATAGTGTCAAGTTCAAGGGAGTCAATCACCAGGGAGTTGATTTTAAGGGAGTCAAACTTACCACAGTTGCCTTTTATTATAGATGCTTTTATTTTGATTATATTTGCCTTATTATTATAAAGATCTCTTTCTTCAAAGCTGAATTGTTGTTTACTTATCAAACGTAATACCCTAAAGAATTAAGACAGACTAGAGAAAAAAATTATTTGAAATGGCTTTTATTTATGAACTTTTTGCTAAAAATTAAAGGGATAAATATGCTGGGAAAATTGTACCCAGGCAAATAGAAAAATATTAAAAGGTTTTAGGAAATGTCATAATCTAACCCAGATACTGCTAAAAAGTAAAAAGTGTAAGCTGATAAGTGACATCTAATGGCATAAAAAATAATAATTTTATATATACAATAAAAAATAACCATTTCAAAACACAAATTATAAGACAAACTAAATCAAACATACATATTTCAGATAAAAAGAGTATTATATAGTTTTTGACTATGGACTACATCAGCTAAGACAGAGAAAAATATCTATTTATATCAAATGCTTAAAATTTAAAATAAAGGTATTGATTTGTCCTTTGGAAATCAAAGATTGTTATTGAAAATAAAAAATTATTTCAAAAGTATTGTAGTTTCAAGATAATGCAAGAATTATTTAATCTTCCATTGCTTATATGTTAAAAGTATAATTCATAATAAAAATAAAAACTTATAAAATAAGACCTTGCTAATAGAGTAATAGAGATAGTTGCATAGCATCTCCTTATAATTCTCAAAGGATCTCCTTATACTTCTCCAAGGAAAGTTGTACAAAAAAACAATCATATTTATAATAAAGACTACAACTTTGTGTACCACTAATAATCTTAAAAAACTAGGATAATGAACAAAATTAATTTTTTTGCTGAATTAATCAAAGAATTTCTGCTAGGGTAACAGAAAAATACCAGTGAGCAGCTATAAAAAAACTGGTTATAGAACAGCTGTTATCCTTTAGTACCCTGCCTACCACTCAGCTTTATAATAATTAATTTGTACTAAGATTTTATAAGCATGCTAAAAACATTGCAAAAATATAAAACATAAAAATACCCTGACCTCCAAACAAAGCTAATTATCAGCTATAAGACCAGAACACATACCAATGGGCTGCTGTAAAAGAGTGAAGCTGAACATAGCACAGCTTTGCTTTTTTGGCAGTCAGCTTTCACATCTTCCCTTTTACCAGCTATAGACTAGAAACACATATCAGCAGGCTACCATAATTGAACACTTTTTATCAGCTATAACTGGAAACACATACCAGCAGGCTGCCGTAAAAGAGTGAAGCTGAGCGTAGCACAGCTTTGCTCTTTTGGCAGCCTGCCTGACACGCCTTTTCTTTTGCCAAACCATATCTGATAAAATTTATTATCTGCAACTAAATATTTATTTATTTTTATTAATAAATAAATTATTTGCATTAATAAATAAATCTTTTAAAAAGTGCATTCCAAGCAAGAGACTTGGGGTCAGATTTAGGCAGACTGTCTAAAAGGAAACTAATCATGAACAACGTGAATGATTTGTTTGCTTTTGATAGTCTGCTGACCAGTACGCGCTTGCCAAGCCAAACTAAAGCAAAACCCACTCAGCTTAAAATGAAATAGAAGGGAATCCAAATCTACTGTAGTTTAATATAAATTCCTTGATTTTTATTTTCTTTTAAGCCAAGTTGCTTTGATTTAGGTTGACTTGATTTTGTTTTCCTCACCACTCTTAAAACTACTGTAGCTCTATTAGTTAGCATTAAAGGTGAATTTGGTTCACCAGAATAAAAGTTCCTTATCCTCTTCTTTTTTTGGGTATTTTTGTAGGTCATTGCTACACTGTCTCAGTTTGTTATTAATTTTGTATACACCCTTTAACTTTTAGCTGCTCTTGATCTTAAGATTACCACTAATTTGGTGCAAAGAACAGGCATTTTTCAAACTTTAAAGCAAAGGCTAATAATTTACTTTAAAGTCCAATTGAATTAAAATATCTGATCAGGTTAGTTGATAGCATGTATTCCAGGGGACAAGGTGACGTGGAGGATGACTATCTGGGAAATACTTTCCCAAATTACCCTTCCCAACGATATGCAAGCAGCGAAAATTCACAACATACTCTCTTAACCTCTAATTCAGCATCCGAATTGGCTCCCAAGCCAGGACAGGTTAATCTCCAAATTAAAAACATAAATTTTCTACGAGAAATTATAAAGCCGCTTGAAGTCTGCAAAGATGTAAGTACTTTGTGATGCTGAATGTTTAGTTAAAGCCTTTTTTTGGTTGGGCACACAAGTGGCTTTTTACCCTCTGTATATAGTTTTTAGCCTTTCAAATGTTGTCTTTAAACTCATTTTTAAAAAATAAATGATTTAAGCTTTCTCATTTAACGTTGCGGTGGACTGGTATTACTATGCGATATTCTAAAATAATTGTAACTAGTTTCAGTCTTACAATACGCTTGTCTACGCAGTTTTAAAACATCCTTATTTTATTGCTGTCTTTTTAAAGCAAACCTAAACTCTTCAACCCGAGGCAAACTTTCTAATATTGGTAGCTGTATACTTTTGGCTTTTATAATACATATACCGAACCTTGCACCCATCTGTCAAAATTTTAGTGAAAGTGGGCACCCTTTTGATTCCCAATGCGTTTAAAGAGTTGTCAATAACCTTAGAATCATAGGTTTATTCGCTCAAAGATATGTTTTTTTTGTTGAAAACTTTAATGTTAGGAAATCTTGCCTTATGTGATAAACTAAACTAAGTAGAAAGTAGTATGCTGCTTTGATCCTACAGGATTTGAAATTGTTCACGAAATACCTGGCGTTTACCAGTTACGGATTTTCCTAGCGAAGGAGGAGTTTGACGACTATGAGTTTTTTTCAGGCCCCAAGCGAAAAGAGAAATTTCTGTTTGCATTGTCGATGGAGCACTTTGCAAACGGAGTAAACTTCTTTAGCTTGCCGCAGGAATCAAAGCAGAAGTCAAATTCACTTGTTCTTCCTTTACGTATAGAAAACCATGACCGCTCCCTTAGACACGGTTCCAAGCCTTCCGGGGAGCTGTTTATTTCATATTATGAGGATACTGGCAATCTTCTTCTTAATTCCAGTTCCGGCAATTTATTTGGAGAATTTTGTTTAGTCACATACGAGTGCAGTCCTCTTTCTGCAAGCTTCTTTCATCCGACTGCATCAATGGCATCTATTGTCATCAAAGTAATTTTTTCTGCTAATCAATGCTGACTTTAGTCTTATTGCGTAAAAGAGGCCTTGCTCGCATTGGACCATCAATGTGAGCGAGTTGAACTATCATTTTCTCCTGAGTACCCCCACTTCAGTGTCTCAGGAATCGGTGCCACTTGGGAGGTTGAGACTCACCTGTCTAACTACAATGAAATTTGCGATTCCTTCCACTGCATCAATGGGATCAAGGCTCGATATAGATATACACATATCATGACTTTGATTCCTGGCCTTAAATCCGCGGAGAAAATATTCGTGTGTATCAACGATCAAGGGTTTCTATCAGTCAAATTCATTGACGGCCAAAACAGAAGGATTGAAACTGCTGAGTTTATTGTATGCTATTTCCTTTTTTATTCAATTTATTTAACTAATGTGTTTTCTTAGTGTGCTCCATCGATTTAAAGGTGTACGCGTTAAGCAACTTATTTAGGTTACTCTAAACTGCACCATATTTCGCTAATTCAAGATTTGCTTAGCTGAGTAGCATGTTGCTCAACACGCTCGTGATTTACTTCCACGAGTTTCAAGCAGTTTAGTTGCCTACCAAACTACAATGAATTTATTTCCTTTCTATTGAGTTCCACTGTTTTTAAGCATCATATTTGTTGATTTGTTGTCACTTTTAAAAATGTAGTTGGTGGCGTTAAAAGATGTTTAATTCCATCCCAAGCATATATGTTTAGGGCTCTATGCAAAGAATGTCATTAAATAGCGAAATAAGCTATGTGTAGCTTAAACTTTTTGTGCCCAGCACGCCACTCTATAAAGGGGATTAAACTTTTCCCAGCACGCCACCTACAATAATGAGGGTCACTCTTAAGCTGGAATAACTAGTTTTTCATCAAAAAAATGATATTGTGAGTTGAGCTGGTTGGAAATCAATCTAATTAAGGTTTGCTACAACTGAACTAATTGGCTCAGAGCTTTAACTTATGCTGAAAAGGCAATCTCTGAGAGGACTTTAGAAAATATTTGAGGAAATACACATTATTGTATGCACTTTGCCATAATATAATAAGAATAAATGGTACTCTTGGCTCCTAATATCAAGGTTTGCACTTACACTCCATGTCATAAACTGATTAGGGGACAAAATTGCTTAATGTGGCATGGAGCAAATTGACTCCCTTCTTATTAGGTGAGTTATATTGGTGTTTGCCACTCAAACCTTCTGTAAAAACCAAAATGGTCATTCCAGTTGCCACAATATCTCCCAATAGGCAGGGAGTGCTCAGAGAGTTGCCCCATGACAGATCTAACATCATAGAACCTCTCAATTCCTTTGACATGGTGTTTTATCATAAGTCTTTTAAGGAACAAAGATAATTACAACAAATATCCTAAAAAACTCTTTTCAGCACAGGCTCACACCTCACTTGGATCATAGCTACAAGCGTCACTCCCTTACTGGCCCAATAGCTAATATCCCTGGTATAAGAATCCTCATTATTCTCAATAAAGATTATATTATACCTAATCCCTTTTCTGTCCTTTCCTGGACTGCTGTCTTCCCCAGCACAAATATTGAACTGCAATTAGTTCAGTGGTAGCAGTGGTAGGATTGATCAATGGCCTACTTTCAAGAAATTTCTTCCTAAGAAAGAACAGCGCAAGGATCACATGATAACCCTCCTAAAGAACCCTTCTGGAATACCCCTTTGGGGATATTTCAGAAGGCTACACCATTTACCAAGATCAGCTCTTGTTACTCAGCATCTGCAATAGCTCTACTTGGGGCCATGATATATCAGTATCACACCCTCTCAATTGGAAATCTTTCAACAAATGCTGAACTTGAAGCTGGATACATTCATTTATAGCATTGAGAACACTGACATTGTCAGTTGGTCACACTTTATTAAAGTCTGTCTCCACATATGTCAATTCCCAGAACCCATATGGGTTAAAATTGCCACTGCTTGCTTATTGGGCCTTCAGAAGCTTGATTTACCCACAGGGTGATCCTCAAGGCAGATATGACCTGGGCATCTTCAAAGAAGCTCCTAAATCATGATACAGCAATGTTGCAACTGAACCAATGAGGATTCAGTATTTGTTTTGGGGAAGACATCAGTCCAATAGAAAGGACAGAAATAATAAGGATACTATGTTGTTTATTATAGAATACTGTGATTAATATACTATATGGAGAAAGCCACTGGACCATAAGGAGGTGGCATGGTGGCATGTTCCATGTAAGGTTTGAAGCCAAGGAATAACTTGTGCGGGGATCAGCAGGTCAAATTGTTAGTGCTCCTAATTAGGAGAAAGTGCCTGCAGTTTGAAATTGCCATCAGATTGGTTCATATTGTTAGACACATCAAGGGGCGACTCATTGAGCACCCCCTGTGTATCATAAGATACATTGGCAGGCAAGTCTGGAAACTTGGTTGCAACACCCCCCCTTGCCCCTGCTTGTTATCAGACACCAGAATCAGAGCCTGCAGAAGATCTGGGAAGGTCTGCACAAACAACCTTTGTGTGGGGATGGCACAGCAGGGGCACAAGCAATTGTGGTGAAGCTTTTTGGTGTTTCCTTGGGCGTCCTACAGCTGATAGGTGTGGTTGTCATAGACTGCGGCTATCTTGAAGGGTCCCAAGTGGTTGGGTTCTAACTTGGCTGAATTGGGGTTGAGGGTGTAGACAGAGTCACATACAGCGTATCTAGCCTTGAGGTGTTTTGTCCCTCCCTTGATTTTCTTGTGTTCAATCTCTTGGGCTTTGGTGCGCCACTGGCTCAGGGAAGGAGTAGCCAACAAGGGGGATTTACCAGGAACTGTGTATTGTAATTTCCCCTGTTCTACTCCTGCCAAGCTATAGGGCGTCCCAAAGGCCATGGTGCTGGGGCTGAACTCAGTGCCCCTGCTGACCCTTGCTTGTAAGATGAGTAGGGCGGTAGGCAAGTGTTCAGTCCACGCGGTGTTGGGGTGCTCTTGTGAGAGCTTGGCAATCAGTTGAACCAGTGAGCCATTTAACCGTTCTACATGCCCGATGGTTTGCAGATGATAGGGGGCTGTAACTATACGTTGGAGTGCGTTCTTGGCGCAGTATGCCTTCATGATATGCCAAACAAGTTTGGGGCCACCATCTGTGATGAGGAGCTTGGGTCACCCAAAACAGGCCACAATTTCCTTGCCAATGAAGCAGATGATGATGGTGGTGGTGTGATTAGTGGTTGCTTATGCTACTGACCAACAGGTGAAGTAGTCAATGGCTGTGATAATATACTTCTTCCCAAGTCTGTCTTTGGGGAGAGGTCTTACAATGTCAAAGGCCCACTGCTCAAAGGGTTCCATAGCCTTAATGGGTAGGACAGACTTGGGGGGAGGGTTTAGACATATTTTTTCACACAACATACATGTTTTGAGGAGGTCCAAGATGTCTTGGCACATACACGGCCACCAAACCTTAAATTTCATGATTTTGAAGAGGGTAATCCTCTGATATGACCCAAGGTGTGATGGTAGTGTAGCATGGTGTTGCCTTGTTGTGTGGTTGGAATATAGGGTGTCTTTTTACCTGTTTTTTCCTGGCAGCAGACCTTGCCAGCATCAGTGGTGAACAGGATTTTATTTTCCTTTAGCTTGTAGATGGTTACTGAATTGAGGCCCTTGTAACAATTTGCCTCAGGACGGAGGTAAAGCATTGTCCAATCTGGGTCCAAGCCATTGTCCCTGGTGATGGACACTACATAGAGCCTTGAGAGGGCGTCTACCATGACAAGCTCCTTCCCAGGCTTGTACTCAATGTGCAACTGGTAGGGGGATAGACGCTTGACCCAGCCTGCTTGGCAGTGTATCAGGTGGGAAAGGCATGTTGAAGTACTGGAGCAACTTGTGGTTTGTCAGGACGCGGGGTGGAAAGGTGGCCCATTCCAGGTAATAGCACCATTTCTTGATGCAGTGAACAATTGACGCTAACTCTTTGTCATGGATTAGGTAATTTTGTTCCAAGTCTGTGAGCTTCCTGAATATGTATGCCACGGGGAGGAAGATGCCCTTGTCTGTTTTTGCCCGTAACACACCCCTTATGGTCCTGTCAGAGGCATCAGTCTTGAGTTTGTACTGATGGTTCTGATTGAGGAATTGCAGTACGGGGGCAGTTGTAAGACTCTGCTTCAGCGTCTCAAAGGCTTGATCTCTGGCAGGAGTCCAATAGAAGCACTATTTATTGTTCAGGAGCTCAGTGAGAGGTGCAATAAGTTCTCCACAATTGGGGATAAACTTTCACATGTAGGCAGCCATGCCTAAGAATGTACACACCTGGCCCACATCAGTGGGGGGTGGCATGCTTGTGATTGCCTTGATTTTGACATAAGAGGCTTTATTCCTTGGGCAGAGATGGTGTTCCCAAGGAACAAGAGCTCCAACTTGAGGAGTTTACATTTGTAGGGCTTAGCCTTCAACTTATTTTTCCAAAGGGTGTCAAGGGCAGCATGGAGGTGTTGTAGGTGTGTGGTTTGATCTTAACTGAAGATAATAATGTTGTCAAGGTATACAACAACACACATCCCAATCAATTCCTCAAATTCTTTTTTCATTAAAATGGCAAATGTGAAAGGAGTGTTGGTCATTCCAAAGTTCATGACACGGCACTCAATCAACCCATAGCATGTGCAGAAGGCAGTTTTTGCCTCATCCCCTGGTACAATGTGGACCTGGTTGTACCCTGCAGTGAGATTGATCTTACTTAAGACCTTCACACCCACGAGTGTATCAAACAGTCATCAATCAGCGACAGGGGGTATTTATTTTTAACTGTCACCTCATTTAGGGCGCGGTAATCCATGACCAGGCAAAGAGACCTGTCCTTCTTCGCTACAAAGAAGACAGCTGCCCCGTATGGAGACAGCAAGGGGCAAATAAAGCCCTTATTGAGCGCGTCCACAAGGTGCTGGCAGAGGGTTTCATCTTCTTTTGGTGTGAGACGGTATAATGGTTGTGCTTTAGGTAACAATCCTTGAAGTTGTACAGTGTGCTGGATCTCCCAGGGTGGAGGTAGTTGTTTGAGTGTCTCACTGAATACGTCCTTGTACTCCTCAAGGAGTGCAGCTAGCGCTGGAGGTGGTGATGTTGAAAAGGGAGGGACTGCAGATGATTCTGCACGGATAACTTCAACTGAACATTGGTTAAAGTCCAGTCTCCCCCCTTGAAATTGTATGAGCCTGTTTCTGTCATTCTGAAAAACACGGTGTCATGTAGTAGTTTGTTCATTTCCATGGGGAAAATCTGAAAACCCACCCCATTTCTATTGAGGGTGATGACAGAGGTATCTCAGTCAATGTAAGGGCGGTTATGCCGGAGCCAGTTGAGGCCAGCAATTACATTGTGGCTGAGGCCTGCCATGATTGGCCTAGAGAGCTTAACCTGGATGTTCCCCATTCTTACGGAGAAGGGTACCGTCTCGTGGGTGATGGCAATTCTGCGGGAATCAGCTACACGTACTGCTTTGAATCTGCTGGGTACTTGGTCTAATTGTTGGGAGTTGGCAAACGCCTGATCTACCATGGTGTGATCAGCCCCGGTATCTACCAGTAACTTGTGGGTGTTCCCATGGAAACAGAAGGGATAGGACAAGTGTGTTACTTTATTTGCGGAATGAGCGGCTTGCAACACGGGGTTGTCGCTATGGACCTGAAAAACGTCTAGGGTTTTGACCTCATGAAGATTGTAGTCGCGGGAGTTCTTTGCAAGCAAGGGCTGAGAGGGCGGGTCAGTTGGGGTTGTAAGGCCTCTTGTTGTTACAATCCCCAGGCTTTTCCCTGGTCCTCAATTAGCGCTAGCTGGAGCTCCCCCCTTGCAGGAGCGTTTAGCTGCACCTTCCTGCTGGTGCGGTTGGCGACGGCCCACTTGACCCTGGCCATTGTTAGGTGCAAGACGTGGTTGGGGTGGAGTCTCATTGGTGCGGTGGAAGCCCATTGAAGCCTGGTTACTGGCCTCTACAACAGCTTTATAGCAGTTGTCAATAGAGGTGCAGAAGCCAATGGTGACCCACTTGCAAATATGGGGTTTTAACCCATTAACAATGAGAGTGAGCAACATGGTGTTCCCATTGGTCACTGCTTCAGGGGCGGCAGCAAGGGCTTGTTGCCACGCAGCGAGATACTCGGGGACAGAACCAGTCTGCTTGATGGCTAAGAGGGGATCCCCAAGATAATGGGAGAGAAGGTTTCACTATATCGGGACTTGGCGGTGTCTCAAAAGGTTGCCCAGGTGACGTCAAACTCCTGGCTGGCCCAGTTGGTGAACCACACAACGGCAGGCCCTGTAAGGCGGCCAGATGCGGTGGCAACCCACATGGACTCAGGAACCTGACAGATACAAAGGCGCGTCTCGGTGGACTGGAGCCAACTGACAATGTCAGCTCCTTTGACACCGCCAGTGAAGGACTCTAGTTGGAGGTTGAACATACGTTGCAACAGATCTGACTGTGGCAGGGTGACACTAGCGTCACGCTGCCTGAGGCAGAGCCAATTATATACACTGGTAAGAACTAGCTAATCTTGATAGATGACATAACCTTTGGGAATGTCCCCCTTGGGGATTGGAAGGAACATCTCTTGTTGTGGAGTAGCCATGCGGCCCGTAATCTGTCCTTTCTTGGGGGGATTTTGTTTTTGAAATAGGTTGGAACCTACTTCTGCTACCACTGTTGCAACTGAACCAATGAGGGTCCAGTACTTGGGATTGGGGAAGACAACATTCCAATAAGAAAGGACAGAATAATAAGAATAAGGTATTGTTTATTGTAGAATATTGTGATTAATATACTATATGGGGAAAGCCACAAGGCCACAAGGGGGTGGCATAGTGGGAAGTTCCATGTAGGGTTTGGAGCCGAGGAATAACTCGTGCGGGGATAAGTGGGTCAAATTGGGAACACTCCTTATTAGGATGAAGTGCCTGCCATTTGACATCACCATCAGACCAATTCATAAAGTTAGATACATTGGCAGGCGAGGTTCAAACCTCGGTTGCAACACCTTCTACGAGCATCTCAAAGTCCAACAGGGGAAGACTGCTGCATCCATCAGAGATATTGAGAACCACTCATCTAAGAAGAAGATAACCACCAAAGAGAAACAGTATCAAGAGAAGATCAAGGACTTTGTCAAGGCCAAATATAAGCTTTCAGAGATTGGGGAATACATCAAGAAAATTGCCACAGTTCTTAATGGCAACCAGGTTATTACAGTCTAGCTTTTCATTAAATTTATTGAGTATTACCTAATTTTTTTATATAGTTCTTATATACTAAGTATAATATTTTTAAATAAATAGTTATTCTAAATAAATCATTAATATTTTATGATACTGCTTTTATAAAATCATTGGTTTTTTATTGATAGTTTGATGCTTTAGACTGTATTACATGGCCTATATTGGTATTTTACTAGTAAATTATATGTTTTTTGTAGTTTCCAATATAGAAAAAAACTTTATATTACTATTTCTGATTGCTATATTTTGCTAAAATACGTGAAATTTTATGTAGTACCTTTTTGTGTATTGAATTTTTTTGTTTTATAAGTGGGAAAAATTTATTATAGTAAAGATAGCTAATTTCATAGTAAAATAAAATAAAAGTGTATTTTTATGAATTTTTTAATATTCATGTATAATTTTTTATGGACTTTTTAAAATCTATGTTGTCACATTACCCTAAAAATTATCTTGAAGCTTAATTTTTATTAAGTAAAATGTTCAGGGAACAGGATTCTGCTTATTAAAAAAGTGTCAACATTTAGTAGTATGCATGAGTTAAAACTTAATTCTGACTTTTCAATGCTGTTGAAATTAAAGTATTTTTAATTCTGATTATTGACATATAGTAAGTCAACTTGCGGTATGAGTTAATTCTGGCGGTTGCCTAGCATTTGGGTGTCTGAGCGCACGGTGCAGCTCTGGATGCATGGAAAGGTGGCTTCCATAAGGGTTCTTACCAATTTTGCTGGCAACCAATGGGATGGCACTGATGATTCCCCATATGACACTGCAATTGAATCAACCCTGGTCAGATGCTTGACAAGTCTAACAGATGACATCATGTTTGTCTTGTACTACAAGTTATCAATTGCATTTGACAATTTTGGTGAGCAAGGAAAATCTGCCACCAAGAATAAGAAGGAAGAAGGTCAAGAAGGGGACTTTCATTGGTGCATTTCTGGCTGTTTCAGCCAAGGGTTTTGTCTACTATCAGACAAACCCTGATTTCATCAATGGGTACTCATACAGCCATATCCTTGGTGCATTGCTCAACTCCTGGGATGGCTCAGATTCCAAATACTGGGTTTTCTTGAGCCACCAAATAGAGGGAAGCTCCACCGCCCTTGAGGCCATCCAGGGACGCAGGCACCAGGCCTCAGTCTACCCCGCTGGCCATGCAGACGTCCATCTGGCTGATGTTGTGTTCTTCAACATTGGAGATACATTACAGGAGCGCCGCCCTCAGGCTTTCAACGACCTCTATCTTGGGGCCCTTGATCACAATTTTCTCTTTGGTCACCAAATGAATGCTGACTTGTTTGAGCAAATGGTTTTCCATGTGAACATGGGCAATCAATCACGTAAGGATAAGCGCTTCCCACCCTGTGCCACAGCCACCTACCAGCCCATCTAGCCAATGACTGATGAGGAGTACAAAGAGCGGTATATGGCGGCCATCACGTTCAATCCTCCTGCCTCCACCCCTGCCACCAACACCCCCCACCTGCAAACCCAACCCATCCAATTCCAGACCCCCCAGGCCAGCACTGCCTCTACGTCCTCCTTCCTGCGCCATTCTGCCTACTAAGCATCACTCTTCCCTGCCTCAATAAGCCCCTGGTCCCAGAAAATTTCTTTTTATATTATCTTTATTTTGAATTTCAATTGTTCATGTTCTCTTTTTTTATAGTTGGTTTTATTCTTTATGTTCAGCTTATTTCTATAAAATCATATATTTACTATGCCGTGTATCTAGATCCTGAACACAGTTATTTTTAGCACCCAACCATAGCCCCTTGTATAAATATTAACAACAATTTGGTGATCAGCTAAACTTAAATTAGAAAATTATAGTGTTAACTGTTTTTAGATAAAGTTGTTACTGATCCAAATTTGAAACCTTAATGATAAACTTTAAGCCAATCAGGAGCCAAGTGATAAAGTGATTGTTGTGACATAAAGAGTCATTCAATAATTCTTTGATGCATGTGCGCTAAATAATATGATTGGCTGGATTTTTTGCCATTGTACACCATTGTTGCTGTGGCAAGTTGTTGGTGGACTAGTGCTCAATCAGCTGCTGGGTTAGCACTAGTCCACCAACAACTTGTCATAGCGGCAATGACGTACAATGGCAAAACATCCAGGCAATCATATTAATTAGCACACATGCATTAAAGAATTATTGAATGACTCTTTATGTCACAACAATCACTTTATCACTTGGCTACTGATTGGCTTAAAGTTTATCATTAAGGTTTCAAATTCGGATCAGTAACAACTTTATCTAAAAACAGTTAACACTATAATTTTCTAATTCAAATTTAGCTGATCACCAAATTGTTGTTAATATTTTCAGGGGGCTATGTCAAGCGTCAAAAATAATATGGTAATCAAGGAAAAAATGCCAACATAAAGCAAACAACACATATTGAGATGAGCGTAAAACATATACACAATGGGTAAAAAGATGGGATAATGTAGTAGATGGGAAAACAAAAAGGAATAAACAAAGATGCAACAGTATCAAAATAATACAGAATTTATTGGGGCAAAAGCTATAAAAACATATGGAAATGTTAGTAAAAAAATTTAAATGAGAGAACTTGAAAAGCTTCTAAAGGACCTCAACTTGACAATTGCCAAAATCAAAGACATTGACTGCAGGGTCAAAGCAAAGGTGAAGTCCGCCGTCCTTGAAGGCAAGAAACTTGACAGGGTGACATCCAAGGCATTAATGACCAAAATGCCTGACACATCAGAAATAACAATTGAGCGCTTACTTAATATTCAGAAAATGGTGGTTGAGGGGCTCTAGTTCAAGGCTTACTATCTTTCTGCGTCGTCTGTCTGGGTTGATGACCTGGAGATGTATGCACATCTCAAGCCAGCAAAGCACGCCAGGGCAGAGGACACCAAATTGCCAACACAATTGATTGCGCTAAGAATGGCCAAGCCAGATGAAGCCGCTAGAAAAGAAGAAACACAATAAGGCAACCTAAAAAATAAAATTAATAAATTTTCAAAATACGTACCTTTTTTTCTTAGAAAACGTAGATAGTGAACTCTGCCAGGTCCTGGTCCCTTTTGTCCTGGCCACCTTTTATGCTAATTATGCCACTCATGTGGCTAAGCAATTGTATCTGTCCTCCCCTGTTGTGCAGAAGCTTGAAGACAGAATTCAAAGGTCTTTTCTGATGTCGCAGGAGGCGTTGGCAGAACTTACGCATGCCAAGGGGGCATCTGAGTGGGCAGTTACTGCCTACAAGGATGCCCAACTGGTCCGCCTGGACCCGGTATCCCTCAGTGGAGTTTACTGTGTAAACTTATTGAGTTTTTTTGGGACTTCCAGGTGACGCTCCCATTCAAGAATGTACCAGAGATGGGCTGGGCTCATGTGGCTGCTTGCTTCTGCTTCCCGGTGGAGCACAACCTGTCTTACCTATTGGAGAACTTTGGGCGCGTGGTAGGCAAATTAGCTGTTGTAGAGCAACAGCTGTAAAGAAGACCAAGATCCTCCTGGCGGACTTTGGGCTGGCCTAGAGTGCCAACAAGACGGGGTCCTAGCAGCTTTGGATCTTACCTTTGCAAAGACCAGGCACAACATGAAGATCAGCACAGTCTATAATAAATTGTGTGAGTTCACGGAAGCCTTTGCAGGGCAGAGGCTTCATCTTGTTGTTTACTTGGGGTTCTCATTCTTCTTTGGGATGGGCAAATCTGTTGAGGACCTGGACAGGGTCCTTCTGGGGATTGACAAGGCCTGACTTGCACTCAACGGGAAGAAGGTCCCCCTTGGATACAACTCAGTTGATCATGTGATCCTGGACGCCCTGGTCCTGGAAGGCATCTTTGGGTTTGCAGCCCTGCCTGAAAAGCTGCTACTTCACTCCCACCTGACCCCACTGCCTTTCACCAGCAGGAGGAAGTATTTCAATTTGGGTGTATCCACTGTCCACAGTGTGGCGGTGGAGTTTGTGTGCCACCTCCATTGTGGGGTGGGTAAATACCGCCAAACTCACTACAGGTGTTTGTTATAAATTCTCTCTCCTAATAAAAATCTTTATACTCTACAATATTTTTATTATAATTAATTTTTCAAATAATTTTTTAGCAAACAAGATTTGCAAAATATATTTTGGAAATGGGTTTAATAAAAGTATAAAATTATATGTTAATAAAATAAATTCTAACTTGTACATTTTACGTTTAATTTTTTAAAATATTTTTACATTTATTTGACCAAAGTGATTTAAATATTTTTTGCGTAATCCAGTACTGAGTGTTTGGGATTACCTCAGATGGCATAATAAAATAATATACAATAAAATAAATAAATAACTTACATCTATTGATTGATCTTCTGAATGTGATTGCAGGCGTGGAAACATCTAAATATAAAATGATAATTAATAAATATTGAATAATAAATTAGAGAATATAAAAAAAGTTGGACACACTAAGCCTTTAATTGATTGGCTGTTTGGCTAGGCATGCAGGGATGAACAAATCAGTGTGGCCATAGAGTTTGGCCACAGTTTCAGCTGGGAGGGTATGGATCCTGGCCTGCAGAAAATCAAACAGGTCTTCAGTCCCAGTTGGGGTTCCTTGCTTGACAACTTGCTTGAGCCACCCAAAGACTTCCTCAATGGGTTTTAGGAAGGGTAAATAGGTGGGGAGGAAGAGAAGGCGCATATTTGCTGTGGCCAATTGTTGGGGGCCCACTGCAATGCTTGTGTCAATCATTGGGAATTCATTGAGAATGTCAGCCACCTTGTGGAGACCAACGTTGTCCAACACAATCACATTGGTGAAGCCCAGGCTTGTGCGCCTCAGGTGCTCCTGGACCAATCAGAGAAATGATAGGAAGGTCCAGCTATTGTGGGAGCCTAGTATCATTTGGTAGAGCTTGACTCCTTTTGGACCAAGGAGAGCCACCATTGAGTATGTTGTGGCACAGACTGCAGTACGCTGAGCCATCCAATCATTGGAGCCTCTGGGGACATACCCATACTCATTGCGCATTGACAGGGCAAATGCTGAATTGTTGATATAATAGAATTTCACCGTCCCCTTGGCTTTGAGGGCAGTGTACGCCTTTGCGTAATTTTTCCGGACGTCAATGTTGGCTGGGCTGTCTGATTGTAGGGGATACACCAAGCTTTTTCCAAGAAAATCACATTCCCTTCACCAGATGGTAGTAAAAGAAAATTAAGCCCTCAATCCCAAAAGCAGACTTGACCATTGAATGTATATTTGCCAGTTCAAGATGACAGTCCTGGGTGATAAACTGGCAGATTGCCCATTTGTGCTCCTTGGTGAGCATGGTTGACATGTGCAAGGATTTCTCCGCGGGAAGGACACAACCAGTATTGATGAATTTATGGAAGGTCTTGCTGGCATATTTGGGATCCACTCCAACAATGGCCGCAGCCGCCTTTTAATCCTGATTACCACATTAGCTTAAGAAGGATGATGTGTTTGATGTCAGGGATGCGCTTCTGGGCAGGCTTTTTGACAGTAGGGGTCAACTCATTAGGATTAGGCACAACACAGGGCATGGGCACCTTGGTGTAAAACGCTGCAACTTTCTTTAGCATCAGCTGTCCCTCATTGGTTTGGTAGAACTGGGGCTCCTTGTCATCCTCCTGATTGCCATCACTGACGTAGGGCTTGTAGCTAGTATCAAGTACAGGATTCACCTTCTTCAGCATGGCTGACAAGACTGACTCTTGCCGGTCCACAACGTCAAACACATACAAAGTAAGTTCTACTCCTTGTTTCTAACCATTTTGGTAGTGGTGACCTTGGTTGGCTTCTGGGTCAGCTTTGGGACCCAAGGGTTTATGCTCCACACCCTAGCAGCTTGTGCTCCTTGAACCGGCTGTGTCAGTGCAGCGTCACTATGGAACTCACCTCTCCTGCCTCCCTCTTGAGTAGGCACTTGTGTTGTACTAAGTCTATTCTTTGACCCGCGGGGGCAACCACAACCGCGGTGCACAACAGGTGCAATGGTAGTCTCTTGTTGTGTTCCTTTCATTTTAAAATTTAATAAAATATTAAATAAATTTTATTTAAGTTACTCCCTAATTTTATTTTTTGCTTTTATCTGAATATGGATATTTAATTAGGGTTTTTCCCACCCAATATCCCAATTGTAGATTTTTTATTTCTTAGTTAGTTGTTTTTGGTTTTACAATGCCCATTTTAGAATACTCAAAAATTTCCACCCATTTTTCTAGATTTTACTGCCAAATTCAAACACCCAGCACAGTATTTTTAAAATCTATGTTTCAGATCTTGTGTCTTATTTTAGATACCTTGGTATCATTCATGATTATAATCCATTACACACATTGCGTGAGTGATTTTGTTTACGTTGTGAGTTGCTATTGTGTTTTGTTTTTGGATTGAGTTTTGACACACCTTGCTTGGGTGTATTTTGTCACTGATTCACATAGTAAACATATGTACACCAAAAGTCAACTCACATCATTTATTTTGTGAATTGATGTATTTTGAATTATATTTTGAATGGTATTGCTTTGCGTGTGAGCCTTTTGTTGCTGTGTTGATCCATTTTGCCCATTAGCGCCAATAAACCCTGTTAACAGAGTGTATATTTTAACCTGAGAGTTGGATTTTGTTTAAATCTGAAATCATTTTTTTTAAATATGAAGAATTTTTGCTTGTTGCCATAGCTTTTAAAACTACTGTATCTGTAGGAGCAGCCAGAAAACAACAATGGTTTTGTAAGCAGTAAGCAAAAATAGATTAGCTATTATAAATAGGGTTTTATAGGAAAAATAGGATTTATGTGTGCAAACCACAAAAAAGAGCAATTCAGAGGTAGCAAACTTGATTATTATTAAAAGAATTTTTAATTTATTTTATTGAATAAAAAATTCAAAAAGAGAAAAAAATTAAAAATACAAGTTTAACAACCCTGACCTGTGGGGCTGGGCTGTAAGGCTGGAAAACTTTTGGTAAGTAATTGTGAATTTTGCCTTTAATCCCAAAATGTTTATATTGTTAAATATAAAAAATGCTAGTAAATTTTTCAGAAGTAATTTTATTAAGCCACCTAATAACTTACAAGAAGTGAAATAAGGACTCATTCAATTAGTCAAGCATGAAAACATAAGTTATAGCCTTGTTTTAACAATAGAAAAGTGATTAAAAAGTTGACTTTTATGCCAGAGAATTAGTCTACATTAATGATAGGGTTAAAACTATTAGGAATCAAAGTCTGAGTGTTATTATAAAACTACTTAATTAGTGGTATAAGAAATAAAATGGTATCTTTATGTAAAGGAAAATATTAGGATATCAAGAATAGTTAACTAAAATTAAGTTTGGAAATGAAACAAAAATATGTAAGCCACAAATCTAACAAGTACCTTTTTGAGACGCAAGTCAAACAATATCAACTTAGAGCTGATAGTGAACAAACTCAGGCTAATTATTTATGCTGAGTATTGAGGTGAATTTTAAATTAAAGAGAGACTAATTATAGTTGGTTAGCCTCAAATTTGATGTGTAACTTATTGTAAATATCAGAAGAAAGAAATACTAACTTAAATCAGTTAGCTTGTGTGAGAGAACAACAAAAGAAGAACAGGAGATGACACTAGCTTCAGTAGAAGAAAAACTGGAAGAATCGGGAAAACCAGTCCAAATTACTCTTTGGGATTTTCAGCAGAAGGAAAAAAGTAAGTTTTCCTGAATTAGTAACTAACTTTGCAAATAGATACCAAGTTTGAAAACTTAGTGGTTTAAAATTAAGCTTCCAAAACAAATATATACTTTAAAATTTAGAGTATGTGAGCAGGATTTAAAGAGAAGGATAAAAAATGATTTTAAGGGATAAGGAAAAGTGCTAAAAATTATCTGGTCCCTAATTGAAGTGACGGGGAAGATAGGTGATGGCTGTTTTGAATTTATTCATAACAGAATTGTAAATAAATCCTGACATAGGCTTGGCACAAAACACTCCAAAAACACCTTGTTAACGCTCTGGACAAGTGCTTTATTTACAATCACTATCTCTGTATGAGGGAGCAGTGTTTTTTGTGGCCAAAAGGATAGCTCCTTGCACCTGGTTGCAGAATACTGTGCCCTCAACAAGGTTACTGTTAAAAAGTACACCTATCAGTGATTGATGATTTATTTAATACACTTTCAGGTACCTAAGATTTATTAATATTTAATTAAACACAGGTTACAACCAAGCCCATATTGTACCTGTGGAGCATGTCAGGATAGCCTTTAAAGCACAATATGGTTCATTTGAATGACAAGCAATAAACGTATGAAACAAAAAGAACACTATGTATCTTTGAAAAGTATATTAATGAAGCTTTCAGGGAGCTTATTGAGAATTATGCTTTATTATATTTGGACAAAAACATTTAGTTCAACCAGTAGTCTGAAGAGCATCTCTATCACCTAAAAATGTCACCAAATATTTCTTCAGTAATCAATTAAATATAAAATCCTTTCAAGAGTAAATTATTTGAATGTGGCTAATATTTAACAGCCATATAATCTCTGCAGCAGAAATCAAGCCTAAACTATCAAAGTTAATACCATTATAAATATGTCACCTCCCACAAATGTCAGCCAAATGTGCACTTTCCTAAGTATGGTTGAATGTGTATGTTGCAACATCTTTGATTACTCCCTCTTGGGGAATTAACACCCCAAGTAAATCACTGAGCGGCTCACCAAGTGGTTCACTGCCCAGCCTATAAGCCGGTGGCACCTTTATCAGTTAACCATCTATGACAGGGATCCCTCAATCCAGGTCCCAAATGGAACACAACTTGATTAAGCCTTGTGACTCAAGACGAACATTACTTGGATAAACCTCATGACCTCCATGACGTATATAGGCAACATGTGGCTTGTCATGATACTATATATTAAGCTATATTCATATTCAATAAAGTATCATTCTCTTCTTAATCTTCCCCTTTATTTTGTTTATTATACTTCCCAGAAGTATATACACAACATGTAAAATAATTTATTCCTAATTGTGATGAGTTAATGGAGCCTTTGCAAAGCCCAGCTATTTTAGACAAAGAGTTCACTTCCTATAACAAAAAATATAGGTTTGGTTTGTACTTTAATGATAACTTAATATACCAACTAGTTAAAAATATTTTATAGGTGATCACTGAAATGAGGTGAAAACATAGTATATATTAGGGGATGAAAATTAATTCTGCATATTTGTTGCTACCAAGTTCCTAGACTTGCCTGCCAATGTATCTCACAATACACAGGGAACGCTTGATGAGCTGTTCCTTGATGTGTCTAACAACATGAACCAATCTGATGGCAATGTCAAACTGTGGGCACTTTCTCCTAATTAGGAGCGCTATCAATTTGACCTGCTGATCCCACACAAGCTATTCATTGGCTCCAATCCTTACATGTAACATGCTACCATGCCATCCCCTTGTGGCCCAGTGGCTTTCCCCATATAGTATATTAGTCACAGTATTCTATAATAAACAACATCTTATTTTTATTACTCCTGTGCTTTTAATTGGACTGTTGTCTTCCCCACTTCAAATACTGAATCTTCATTGGTTCAGTTGCAACAGTGATAGCAGCAGTAAGTTCACAACCTACCTAAAAGAAAAATTCCCCCCAAGAAAGGACGGAGTACAGGCTGTATGGCTACTCCCCATCAATAAACTCTCCTGCCAATCCCCAAGGGGTACATCACTGAAAGTTAAGTCATCTATCAAGATCAACTGGCACTTAAAAATATGTAAAACCACTCCGCCTTGAGCAGAGCAACACAAGTGTCACTCTGCCCTAATCAGACCTGTCACATCACATGCTAAATCTCCAACTTGAGTCTTTTGCGGGTGGTGTCAAAGGAGCTGACATTGTCAGTTGGCTTCACTTGACCAAACTCTGCCTCTGTATCTGTATCTGTAAGGTTCCTGAGTCCATATAGGTTGCCACTGCTTCAGGTTGCCTTACAGGACCTGCTGCAGTTTGTTTCACCACCTGATCCAGTCAAGAGATAGAAATCACCTGTGTGTCATTCAGGGATACCACAAAGTCCTGCTACAGTGAGACGTTCTCACCCATTGTAGCAGGAACTCCCCTCTTGGCTATCAAATAGACCGGGTCTGTCTCTAAATATCTTGCAGCCTGGCAACAAGCCCTTGCTGCCGCCCCAGAAGCTGTCACCAACGGAAATGTCAAGCTCATTACACTAATAATTAATGGGATCAAACCCCATATATGCAAGTGGGTTCCCATGGGGCGCTGCACCTCCATTGATGACTGCTATAAGGCCATTCTGAAAACTAACAATAAGGCCTCAATAGGATTCAGAAGATCTAACAATTCACCCCAACCTTTTCCTGTGCCTGGTAGTGCTCACAACTAAGTAGGTTCCGCCAGCCACACCAGCAGGAAAATGGGGTTAAGTGCCCCCGCAAGGGGGAACTCCAGTTAGCACAAATTGAGGACCTGGTAAAATCTTGGGGGTTGTAGTTACAAGAGGCTCTAAAACCTCACTTGACCCTCACTCTCAATCCCTCCTAGCAAAGAACCCCCTGCAACTACAACATTCACAAAGTTGAAACCCTTGACATCTTCCAAGTTCATAGTGACAACCCAATACTTCAAGCCAGTCATTCTATAAATAAAGTAACTTGCTTGGCCTATACCTTCTGTTTCCATGGGAACACCCACAAACTACTGGTAGATACTGGGGCCAATCACACTATGGTTGACCAGACGTTCACAGACGCTCAACAATTAGACCAAGTGCCAAGAAGGTTCAAGGCAGTACAAGTGGCTGATTCCCAAAGAGTGGCAATTACCCATGAGACAGTACCCTTCTCTGTGAGAATGAGGAACATCCAGGTTAAGCTCTCTGGACCAATCTTGGTAGGGCTCAGTCACAATGTCATTGGTAGCATTGAATGGCTTTGCCACAACTGGCCCTACATCAACTGGGATACGTTGGTGATCACCCTCAATAGGAATGAGGTGGGTTTTAGATATATCCCATCAAAATGATCAAGATACTTCACAATACTGTGTTTGTCAGAATAATAGAAACGGGCTCATACAATTTCAAGTGGGAAACTTGACTTTACTCAATGCTCAGTCTAAGTTATCCGTGCAGAACCACCTGCGGTCCTCCCTCAACTAATTCATCTCCACCAGCACTTGCGCTCTCCTTGAGGAGTATAAGGACGTTTCCAGTGAAACACTGGATCAACTACTCCATCCCTGGGAGATCCAGTATGCTGTACAAATGCAAGGGTTGCTTCCCAAAGCACGTCTCCTCTATTTCTTAACATCAAAAGAAGATGAGACCCTCTGCCAGCACCTTGTGGACGCGCTTGACAAGGGCTTCATTTGCCCCTCACTCTCTCCATATGGGGCAGCTGTCTTCTTTGTAGCCAAGAAGAACGGGTCCCTTTGCTTGATTATGGACTACCACGCCTTAAATGAGGTGATTGTTAAGTTTAAATAACCCCGCTGTTGATCAACAACCTGTTTGATACACTCACAGGTGAAAAGATCTTTAGCAAAATTGATTTCACCGTGGGGTACAACCAGGTCCACATTACACCAGGGGATGAGGCAAAAACTGCCTTCTGCACATGCTACAGGTTGTTTGAGTGCCGGGTCATGAACTTTGGAACAATCAACACTCCCTCCATTTTTTTCATGGTGATGAATAAAGCATTTGAGGAATTTATTAGAAAGTGTGCCTTTGTGTATCTTGACAACATTATTGTCTTCAGTCAAGATCAAACCACGCACCTACAACACCTCCATGCTGCCCTTGACACCCTTTGGAAAAATAAGTTGAAGGCTAAGCCCTACAAATGTAAACTCCTCAAGTTGGAGCTCTTTTTCCTTGGGCACACCATCTCTGCCCAAGGAATAAAGCCTTGTATGCCAAAATCAAGGCAATCACAAGCATGCCACCCCCCACTGATGTGGGCCAGGTGTGTACATTCTTAGGCATGGTTGCCTACATGTGTAAGTTTATCCTCAATTGTGGAGAACTTATTGCACCTATTAATGAGCTCCTGAACAATAAATGGTACTTCTATTGGACTCCTTCCAGAGATCAAGCCTTCAAAACGCTGAAGCAGAGTCTTACAACTGCCCCTGTACTGCAATTCCTCAATTAGAACCATCAGTACAAAATCGAGACTAATGCCTTTGACAGAGCCATAGGGGGCGTGTTACAGGCAAAAACAGACAAGAGCATCTTCCTCCCTGTGGCATACATATTCAGGAAGCTCACAGACTTGGAACAAAATTACCTAATCCATGACAAAGAGTTAGCGGCAATTTTTCACTGTGTCAAGAAATGGTACTATTACCTGTAATGGACCACTTTTCCACCCCGCGTCCTGAAAAATCACAAGTTGCTCCAGTACTTCAACATGCTTTTCCCACCTGACACACTGCCAAGCAGGCTAGGTCAAGCGTCTATCCCCCTACCAGTTGCACATTGAGTACAAGCCTGGGAAGGAGCTTGATATGGCAGACACCCTCTCAAGGCTCTATTTAGTGTCCATCACCAGGGACAATGGCTTGGACCCAGATTAGCCAATGCTTTACCTCTGTCCTGAGGCAACCCAATACAAATGCCTTAATTTTATTAACCATCTACAAGCTAAAGGGCAATAAAATCCAGTTCACCACTGATGCAGAAATGTCTGCTGCCGGCAAAGACAGGAGAAAAGACACCCCAAATCCCCACCACACAGTGAGGTGACACCATACTGCACTACCACCACACCTTGGGCCATGCCAGAGGACGCAACCTCTTGAAAATCATGAAATGTAAGGTTTGGTGGCTGCGTATGCGCCAAGACATCTTGGACCTCCTCAAAACATGTGTGTTATGTGAAAAAAAAGTCAAAGCCCACATCCCAAGTCCGCCCTACCTATTAAGGTCATGGAACCCTTCAAGCAGTGGGCCCTCAATTATTGTTGGAACTCTCCCCAAAGTCAGACTAGTAAAGAAATACATCATCACAGCCATTTGCTACTTCACCTGTTGGCCAGTAGCGTGGGTAACCACTAATCACACCACTACCATTACTTGCTTCATTGGCAAGGAAATTGTGGCCTGCTTTGGGCAGTCCAAATGTTTCATCACAGACGGTGGCCCTGAACTTTTTGGACAGGTCATGAAAGCGTACTGTGCCAAGAATGCCTTCCAACGGATAGTTACCACTTCCTACCATCTGTAAGCCAATGGGCACGTAGAGCAATTAAACGGCTCACTGGTCAAACTGATTGCCAAACTCTCACAGGAACTTCCTAATACTGCATGGATTTAACATCTGCCCACCACAATGCTCATCTTTTGAGTGAGAATCAACAGGGGCACTGGGTTCAGCACCAGCACCTTGGCCTTTGGGACGCCCAATGGTTTGGCAGGGATTGAACAAGGGAAATTAAAATCCACGGTTCCCGCAAAGCCCCCCCTTGTTGCCTACCCCTTCCCTAAGCCAGTGGCGCACCAAGGACCAAGACATTGAACACAAGAAAATTGAGGGAGGAACAAGACACCTTGAGGCCAGATACGCTGTAGGTGACCCTGTTTAAGTCCTTAACCCCAATTTGGCCAAATTAGATCCCAAATACCCGGGGCTCTTCAAGATAGCTGTGGTCTATGACAACCACACCTATCGGCTGTAGGACGCCCAAGGAAACACCAGAAAGCTTCACCATGATTGCTTGCGCCCCTGCTGTGCCATCCCCACACAAAAGTTGTTTGTGAGGACCGTTCCAGATCTTCTGCAGGCTCTGATTCTGGTGTCTGATAACAAGCAGGGGCAAGGGGGGTGTTGCAACCAAGTTTCCAGACTTGCCTGCCAACAATTCTCACAATACACAGGGAACACTTGATGAGCCATCTCTTGACGTGTCTAACAACATGAACCAATCTGAGGGCAATGTTGAAAAGCTGGCACTTTCTTTTAATTAGGAGCACTATCAATTTGACCTGCTGATCCTGCATGAGTTATTCCCTGACTCCAAACTTATATGGAACATGCCACCATGCCACCCCCTTATGGTCCAGTGGCTTTCTCCATATAGTATATTAGTCGCAGTATTCTATAATAAACAACACCTTATTCTTATTATTCCTGTCCTTTCTATTAGACTGTTGTCTCCCCTATTCAAATACTGAATCCTCATTGGGTCAGTTGGAACATATAATATAAGCTTAAGGCTCATTAACAAAAAAGGTTCCATACTCACATGATTGCTGATAATTGGGGCTCTTAAAAAGGTGCTCATCATTCTATGAAAGTTGATGGAAATAAAAATACCTTTCAAATGAGATCTTAAACATGCAGATCAAACAAATAATTACCAAGTTAAAATTGTATTTGATGATATCAATTAATGCAACTAGTTGGCATACAGGGTGTTGTGAACCCACTTTGCAAATATTATTTGACTAATTTAAAAATAGTTTGGCCCAAGATTTGGAATGTGAAATGGAGTGTTTTTCTTTTGAACTGAGTTGTCCAGTCTCCCCAAATTTGGATCAAGATCAATTACTGAGTTGCCAATTCCTCCATAATCTATATGTCACATTGGTGTCTTCACAAATGATACAAAGATTAAAACACTCAGTATTTAACAAAATCTTTTTCAAAATAAAATTAATTTTATCTTTATTCTTCTTTTTCAACCTTTTAATAATCAAGCGCTCTTTTCCTGCTATCCAGGAAGAAATATATTTTACAACATACTAAAATAGGTTAAAAGGCAGTACACTTTACCTTGTTTCAAATCTCAGGCTGCTAAATTTTGCTTAGTGTGAGAGAGGGGGCTAAACTAACTAAGTTTAGCTCCCATCCTGGGGGAAGAACCCACCAGGACACCATCCAATGCAGGACTGGGATGGCCGCTCAAAGTGGCATCCACAAGGAGGACACAGCAGATAGTAGGGAAAGTAGGAGTCCAAAACCATCAGAATCATCCCACTGAGCAGCCAGGGGGCGCGCTTAGGGGTAGATTCCAAGACGGCCTTGTCTCCTCCTAGGACCTGTACAACTGGGGTATCAGAAAAATGGGACAACAGGGAAGACAGGGCTGGGGACGCTGAGGGGGATAGGTACGGGTCCACAAAGTTGAGATCATTGCAGGTGAGGCTTTTTACAACATTCTCACTAGTGGCAATGATATATTGAGCTTGTCCAGGAATGTTACCAAATGCATGTAGAAGTTGGTCAGGATTAGCACCCACAAAATGGAGGGAATGAGTAATGTGTTCCCAAAGGTCAGGGGTGGCGCACCATATCATCACCAAGGCTGGTGCCAAGGTGAACACAACAAACTTAGCAAAAGATACCAACATTTTACTGGGATTTGCAGCCAAGACCAGGACAAGCAATTGTATTTATAGATTTTGTCTTTATTGCTAGAGCAACCAGAAAGGAGCAGAGGATAAACAAGGAAGTTTAAAGGGCAGAAGGGAATCAACAAACAACAACAGCAGGATAAAGCACTTCAAAAGCGGGTTTTCAAAGGATTCAGGATGTGGGCAGCCCAAAAACAAAGCAAGAGCAAACAAGAAGCAAAATCAAACTTTAAATAGGTAATTATATAGATTAAATCACTAATTTTTTAGTTCAAGTGGTTATCTATTAAAGCAAAAGCAAAAGGCTTTGTTGTTAACGTTGACAATGTATAATAGGCTCCAGGAAGATACTAGGAGGCCCAAAAGCAAAGGGAGAAGGTAAGGATAGAGAAAACCAATATTAACACTTTAGATAATCAAAAGGGGTCAAGCAAGGACCCAAAGACAACCAAAAATTCTAAGTAAAGGGTTCAAATTTTAATTGTTAGAATGAGCAAGCAGGGGACCAAAATTCCCCTGTCTTGCTATAAGGGAGGGAAAAATCCAAATGTCATCTGACCCAGAGGCACAGATTTGATTGGCTACAGGAGAAATTTTGTCAGGCAAATCCAGCAAGCTGGAGGGGTTTGCACCAATTTCCAGCCCCAACTCTGATTGGCTGGGATCAAATGAATGGGACAGGTCACCATTCAATCCAGTTAAGTTGGAATTTAATGATTTGGCAGCAGCGCAACCTGATTGTTTAGACCTAATTAATTTTAAATGCAGTTGAGCCCAAGCCAAAAATAGTCCAAATTAATCAGGGATTCCTCTCAAGTAGGAACCAAGTTCCCAACATCAACATTTGCCGCCTGGGAAGGATATGCCAGTACAAATCTTTTGTCAACTGTGTGGGCTAAATCTTTGAGGGAGTTTAGGGGCTTGGCTGACTTCTGAAGAGATTTCTTGGTGTAACGTGGGAAGATTGTCCAATCCAAGGCCAAAATGGGGAGTGAATTTATATTATTCTTTCTTTTTTCCTGTGGGTGGATGCCTCCCTGAGGGAGAGTAGCTACTGAGAAGGTTTTGTGAGCCTTGGAAATCTTAAGAGCCAGGAGGGACTTGGGGGACCCAAAGCTATGGGGTTGTTGCGGTGGAATTCCTGAACTAGGTTCCAAAAGTTGTTGCAATCTGACAAGCTTACCCAGCTGTTGTTATAAGAGGGACAGCCCTTCCATTTGACACAATACTGTAGGGATTTCCTGATCCAACAGGATGCCACTATTGCCTCCACTTCATATTCTGGGGAGCCGTTGACCACAATGGGCTCTGGGATGTTAGGAGCAGGGCCCTCAAAGGGGGAGAGTCAACAGGTGTTGAAGGTGTTGTGGATGTGGTACAAGGGTGGGATATTCAACATGTATGCTACATTACCTTTGTTTTCCAACACCTTGAACAGACCCAGGCGTTTTGGGGCAAACCTGCGTAAAGGTACTTTCATGCAGATGTTGGAGGAGTCTAGAATGACAAGAGAACCTACCAGGTAGTATGGGGCCGTACAACAGTTCTTATCAGCTGCTTTCTTGTAGAACTATATGGATTTGGCCAGTGTCTTTTGTACTTTGGCATGTGTAGCTCTTAGGTGGGCTGCCATGTCTGCTCCGGCTGGGATGTGGGATTGTAGAGACAGACCAATAGAGAATTCAGGGGAGAAGCCTAGAGTTGCTTGAAAGGGAGACACACCAGTGGAGGAGTGACCCTGTTATTGTAAGCAAACTGTGCCAAGGGAAGATCCTCTGGACAAGAGTCCATGGTGGCATTAGCATAGCAACACAAGTGCTGTTCCATAGTCTGATTCACCCTCTCAGTCTGGCCATCTGACTGAGGGTGGTAAGATGTGGAGCAGCAGGGATTGATGTTGAGGATGGCTAACAAGAATTCCCAGAACACTGAGGTGAACTGGGGTCCTCAATCACTCACAATCTCCTGGGGAAGCCAAAGTTGGCGAAGATATGTTTCACAAACAGCTTAGCCATCCCTACTGAGTTTAGAGTGGTTAAGCGTGGGATGAACAACAAATACTTAGTGAATCTGTCAACTACCACCATGATGGACTCAAAGCCACCAGATAAGGGGAGCTCCACTATAAAGTCTATCAAGATGGAAGACCAAGGACCCTGTGCCTGCTGGAGGGGGTGGAGGAGGCTGTTGTTGCCTGAGCAATCTGGTTTTGAGCGCGCACAGGTGACACACTGCTTAAACCAAGGTCCAATGGCCTTAGTGATCCCAAACCAGCTGTAGGTATGTCTGATGAGCTTCAGGTGTAAATTGACTGCCCTCTTTGGCTTTGGATAGGACCGTCTTTCCTTGTTGCACAAAAAAAGACCGCTCAAAGTCCAGCAAAACCACTTAATTCACTCAAACATTTGGCTCACACTATGGATGAAAGATTTGTGTTGGCATACCCTGCAGAACCCCCAGCTTTGGTTTCCCCAGCCTGGGAAGAAACACTGGTTAATTTGGACTATTTATTAGCTTGGTATTGTCCTCTCTTAAAAACAATCAGGAACACATAATCAAATGGGGCCACATCTATGACCAGAAAGTTAAATGAACCTGAGGTAGTTGAGTTGCCTTCCAGCTAATCAGGTGGTTCCGCGGAAATTAACTTGAAACCTTCCAGTGCTCCTGGCCTTGGCCATCAAAATTTCTCTTCCAGCCAATTTGATGCAAGTCAAGTTGGTCATGTGATTACCCCCTAGCAACTCACCCCTTTTACAATGCCAGGGGACTTTGTGTCCCCTGCTTGTCAATTTTCCAATTTATAAAAGTTTGGATTCTGTTGCACTTAATTTTAAATTTATAGTTTTGGTTTGGACCTCTGTTTTGGGTTTCTATCATCTAGAGTTTAAAGTATTAGTAGTTCTGTTAAAACTTACCTTGTATTGACCCGCTTTGAACCTGGCATCTCTTCTGGGACTCTTGAAACCTACTCCAGCATATAGTGGTTTTGGTTTTTGCTTTTGCCTGCAAAGTTTACGCTTGAACTTAAGTTTTTCAGTTAAAATCAATATAAAATTCTATTTTACTTTTACTTTTCTCTTTAAATCTTGTATTTTCAAACCTGCTTTTGCTCCCAATTGTTCCCAAGGTACCCAAATTCACCGCCAAGCTCCCCCTGGTTATTTCCTGCCGTTCTCTTGTCTGTGGGTGCCCCTGTTAGGTTTAATTTTATTATTTTAAAACCAAAACAAAGCTACCCACCTTACCCAAATTTTGAGAGGACAAAGTCATGATACTCCCAGTCATTAAATTTGTAGTATTTTCCTTGGCCCCCTTCTTGCTTCTCCTGTGGTCAACCTCACCAGACCTGTGGTTAAAAATCTCCTCTTCTGCGCAGCTTGTGAGTAAAGCCCCCTCCAGCCTCTTGAGTCTTCCTAGCAGTCTCCTTTATTATGGGGAGGCTGTGGTGAAAAGCTTGACATGCAATGACCTGGATTTGGATGATGTTGACTATGCCTCTCTTGCTCCTGTGGGCAAAAAGGTGCCAATGTCCTCCCTTCCTGACCTAGAGAAGAGTAACTTGCTACCTTTGCGCGCTCCTGCAATGTCTCCTTCCGCCCCCACCTGTATCCCCTGGTTGCTCACCAGTTTGGTAGCTGATGGCACTGAATGCTTATTTCCCTCATCTGTCTCCTGTGTCCTCCCTGTGGTCCCCCCTTTGAGCGGCTATTCCAGTACTCTACTGGGCGGCAACCTGGTGGTTTGTTTTGCCAGGATAGGAGCCAAACTTAGTTAGTTTAGCCCCCCTCTCTCACAGGAGGAGCTTCTTTGTACCTGGATACCCAAACAGGGGGATCATGATGCTCTTTCATGACACGCGCACACAAGCTCTTAGGAACCCAAATTTGCTCATTTTGGTAAACTATACTCTCCTTTAGGACGTAAGCACCTTTCTTTGGGTGCTCAGGGGTGAGCTTGGAGAGGAGGACCATTCTGTCTAGAGAGGATTGTTGAGCCAAAAGTACATAATGGAGAAGAGTTCCTGAGAGCGCAAGCAGGATATCCTGTTGGGGAGGTGCAAGGAAGCAGAGGCCAACAACCTGAGTGGGGGGAGAGTCACCCAGGGTTGGTGGTGGTGAGGGAGGATCACCTGGGATGCAGGGATGAGAATCACAAGGGGGTCCTCATCACCTCACACTGGGTACAGGGCTGGGTTCCAACTGAGGAGGTCTGGAAGGATATTCAGTTCATCTTTCACAAACTCATATTGAAACTTATACCCTGGAAAAGTCTGCATGATCCAAGCCTGACAGAGGAGAAGCTTCTGAGGCTTGCGGAAGTAGCAGAGAGATATGTGATCTGTACGGACCACAAACTTATGCTGGGCACCCTGGAGATGATGGCGCCAGTGAGTGATGGCATCCACCACCATTTGCAGCTCCTTGTCAAACACGGCCCAAGACACCTCATTGGGGGCAAACTTGCAAGAGAAATACACAACAGGAAGCTCCTGGCCATTATGCTCCTGTAAAAGGATGGCCCCCACAGCAACGTTGGAAGCATCACAGGCCACAATGAAGGGCTTGCTGGTGTCCGCGTGGCAGGGAACCAGGGTAGAGACAAAGACCTTATTGATAGCCTCAAAAGCACGCTGGCACTCAGGAGTCCAATTGAAGGTGGCGTTCTTACCCACAAGGGGGTGCAGTGGGGCTGCAAGTTTCAAGATGGCTGAGGAGAACTTTTTGAGCAAGATCACTGTGCTCAGGAAACAGCGCATCTCCTTCTGGTTCCAGGGAGCAGCCCATTCTTGGAGGGCTTTGGGTTTGTCAGGTGACACAGCGTGACTGTTTTTCAGGACTAGGTTGCCCAAGAACGTGACCTCTAACTCGAAAAACTTGCACTTACTAGCTTGATGAAGAGGTGGTGTTGCAACCAAGTTTCCCGCCTTGCCTACTAACGTATCTTACAATACACAGGGGGCGCTCAATGAGCCGCCCCTTGACGTATCTAATGTTATGGATTAATCTGATGGCAACATCAAATGACAGGTACTTCATCCTAATTAGGAGCAATGCCAATCTGACTTGCTGATTCCTGCACAAGTTATTCCTTGGCTCCAAACCTTACATGGAACTTCCCACTATGCCATCCCCTTGTGGCATTCCCCATATAGTATATTAATCCAAATATTCTATAATAAACTATACCTTATTCTAATTATTCTGTCCTTTTTATTGGGCTGCTGTCTTCCCCCAATTCCAAGTACTGAACTCTCATTGGTTCAGTTGCAATAGTGGGCTTTGTAAAGAGCGGCCATCACAGACACCAGGTCCTTAGCATGTTGCTTGGGAGTAGGGGAGTGGATCAAAATATCATCAATGTATGCCACTGCTCAGGAGAAGCCCAGGTCACCCAGAGCCTCCTCAATAACTCTCTGAAAGATGGCAGGAGCGTTTGAGGCCAAAAGGCATCACCTCAAACTGGAAGCATCCATGTCTGGTCTTGATGGTTGTCAGCCACTCATCACCTTCTGCAACGCAAACCTGGTTGAAGGCATTAACCAGGTCCAGCTTAGAGAACACATAGGACTTAGCAATGGACTGAGCAATTGACGCCTCCAAGGGAAGAGGGTACCAATCTGGGACTGTCACATTGTTGAGCAGGGTGTAGTCGACACAAGGGTGGAGGGAGCTGTTGGACTTCTTAGCAAAGACCACTGGGGAGCTGACAAAAGAGGCCTTCTTCACAATCCAACCCTTGGAAAGCATGTTGTCCAACCATGCGCCCAATGCCTTGCCCTCCAACTCACTGATAGGATACATGGGGGCGTCAATCTTGACAAGATCCACAGTGAGTTTAAATGTGAGGTCATGGCAGGAGTGGGGGGAGGACATTTGACAAGGTAAAGTAAAAGGCTTCCTTGTAGGGAGACAGCATGCCGTGCAGAACAAAGGGAGGAGAAGTTTCCAGCAAAGCCTTGAGTGATAGGCACAACTCTGGAGGATTCTCCCCCAATAGGAGCAGCAAGAAGAAGCCAGGAGCACCGTCAAGTAAGAAATGCAACTTGTTAGAGAGAACATTAATCTGGACAAGATGGCGCCTCCACCATCCCTCTCAAACTATCACAGGGTATAACAAATCCTCAACAGCAGAAAACTTGCTGACAAAGACGTGGTTGCCTGTGCAGTAGCTAAGGGGTTTAGAGAGGGGGTAACAGAGTACTGGTTCCTTGCTAGAGGCCACAAGAGTCTGGGGGTGGGAGGGAGGAGCAAGAGACCCAAGGACTGGGCCAGACTGAGGTCTATGAAGTTCCTGCATGCGCCTGTGTCTACTAGCACTGTTGCCTTTGCCTTCCGCAACTTTTTATAAAATATTGCATTGAAAAGAAAGTAAGGAAAATCCTCTTTATTCTGGAGAGCCAGGATGGTGACAGAGAGGTCAGAGGAGGTCACATCAGGGATTGCAGCCAAGGCCAAAAACTTGGGCACAGACCCGGAGTTTGTAGGCCAGTTGGGTGCCTGGGCTGGGCAGCACATCACATTAATGGAGGCTGTCTTGGGAGGCTTGGCAGACTTGGAAGGAGGAGCAGACTTGGAAATTGGTAGGGTAGCAAGGACTCCCTGCTTAAGAAGGTAGGCTGGTTTGGCACTCAACTTACGCACCAAGGCAAATACCTTCTCAAGGGAGGAGGAGCCGGTTCCCACGCACCCTTGTCCGCAGAGGCGGAGTTGAGTGAATGGCAGAACATTGCCACTGCCACCTTGGCAGGAAGGGCTACAGAGGCAGCCTTTACTGCAAAGCATTCCACGTGGGTGGCAAGATCCAGGACCAGTCCCTTTGAACTCAAAGTTTTAAAGATAACTGAGACTTTAGACCCGGGAGCAGCCACCGGGGAGGAGACCAATGTGAGAAGGGAAGCTGTTTCACCAAGCTCCTGATTCTGGCAAAGGATAGTGCGGACCCAGAGGCGGGCATCCCATTTGAGGGTGTCCAGAAAGGCAGCAGAGTGTTAGGCATCTAAAAAGAGCTTCAGTAGATGCCAAATCAGCTGCCAGAAAGAGTTGCAACTCCCCCAAAGCATCCAAGACTTTCTCATAGACCTCTGTTGTGGGGGGAGTGCAGGGGGATACCAAGGTGATGTTAACTGCCAAGGCTACAGACAACGCTGTGGATGTAGGGGTGGTCTTGCCAATGATACATTTCTTGAAGGAAGACAGTTTCAACCAGAGGGCCCATACAGATAAGAACCCAAGAGAAGGGACCCAATGTTGGCACAGACCAGGGCCAGAACCAGTGACACACCCAGTGGCAAAAGGCTTCAAAGGCTAGAGACATAGGCTTGCTCATTGTGTGAGAGAGGGGGCTAAACTAACTAAGTTTGGCTCCCATCCTGGGGGAAGAATCCACCAGGACACCATCCAGTGCAGGGCTGGGATGGCCGCTCAAAGTGGCGTCCACAAGGAGGACACAACAGATAGTTGGGAAAAGTAGGAGTCCAAAACCATCAGAATCATCCCACTGAGCAGCCAGGGGGCGCGCTTAGGGGTAGATTCCAAGACAGCCTTGTCTCCTTCTAGGACCTGTACAACTGGGGTCTCAGAAAAATGGGACAACAGGTAGACAGGGCTGGGGACGCTGAGGGGGATAGGTACGGCTCCACAAAGTTGAGGTCATCACAGGTGAGGCTTTTTACAACATTCTCCTTAGTGGCAATGATATCTTGAGCTTGTCCAGGAATGTTACCAAATACATGTAGAAGTTGGTCAGGATTAGCACCCACAAAATGGAGGGAATGAGTAATGTGTTCCCAAAGGTCAGGGGTGGCGCACCATATCATCACCAAGGCTGGTGCCAAGGTGAACACAACAAACTTAGCAAAAGATACCAAAATTTTACTGGGATTTGCAGCCAAGACCAGGACAAGCAATTGTATTTATAGATTTTGTCTTTATTGCTAGAGCAACCAGAAAGGAGCAGAGGATAAACAAGGAAGTTTAAAGGGCAGAAGGGAATCAACAAACAACAACAGCAGGATAAAGCACTTCAAAAGCGGGTTTTCAAAGGATTCAGGATGTGGGCAGCCCAAAAACAAAGCAAGAGCAAACAAGAAGCAAAATCAAACTTTAAATAGGTAATTATATAGATTAAATCACTAATTTTTTAGTTCAAGTGGTTATCTATTAAAGCAAAAGCAAAAGGCTTTGTTGTTAACGTTGACAATGTATAATAGGCTCCAGGAAGATACTAGGAGGCCCAAAAGCAAAGGGAGAAGGTAAGGATAGAGAAAACCAATATTAACACTTTAGATAATCAAAAGGGGTCAAGCAAGGACCCAAAGACAACCAAAAATTCTAAGTAAAGGGTTCAAATTTTAATTGTTAGAATGAGCAAGCAGGGGACCAAAATTCCCCTGTCTTGCTATAAGGGAGGGAAAAAATCCAAATGTCATCTGACCCAGAGGCACAGATTTGATTGGCTACAGGAGAAATTTTGTCAGGCAAATCCAGCAAGCTGGAGGGGTTTGCACCAATTTCCAGCCCCAACTCTGATTGGCTGGGATCAAATGAATGGGACAGGTCACCATTCAATCCAGTTAAGTTGGAATTTAATGATTTGGCAGCAGCGCAACCTGATTGTTTAGACCTAATTAATTTTAAATGCAGTTGAGCCCAAGCCAAAAATAGTCCAAATTAATCAGGGATTCCTCTCAAGTAGGAACCAAGTTCCCAACATCAACATTTGCCGCCTGGGAAGGATATGCCAGTACAAATCTTTTGTCAACTGTGTGGGCTGAATCTTTGAGGGAGTTTAGGGGCTTGGCTGGCTTCTGAAGAGATTTCCTGGTTCAAAGTGGGAAGATTGTTCTATCCAAGGCCAAAGGGGGAGTGACTTTACACTTAGCTTAAGCTGCAAGTTTTTTACCATAAAGTCTTTCTTCCAAGTTCTATCCTATTTCAATATAGCAGAGCACAACTCAACAAAAATGGTGCTCACTACAGGGGCACCAAGCCCCTCTCTCACGTCATACACTGCCACCTTTATTGGTCCTGTTTGTTGTTTTTGACTTGGGCGTGGCTAAGGGACACAACAGGATATCCTAACAATAGGATTTGATTTTTACTAAGCTGGAGGATAATCTTTAGGGATGAATAAGGAAGTTATATTAAGGCTCTTGAAATGATAATTATCAGTAATCTCCTCTAGAAAAGACTAGGGAGATGGCATCAAATTAAAAGATAAACACAAGAGAAGAGTGTAAATAGAACTTAATCTTATTGGGTGAATCTAAAGGATTTTTATATGGAAATAATCTACCACAAAACGTTAGAAGGGCATTTAAATCACTGGCCACTCTCATAAGTGGGTCAAGGATAACTCAGTTTATCACTTGGAATGTAAATGAGTCATATCCTGATTTGGAGTGAAACACATTTTGAAGGGATAAAGGGAACTGAAGGATTTTGCAATCAAAATGTGATCCCATCAAAGGCAAAATCAATAATGCTTGAATAGCGGGATTCATAACATTGCCCCCTTCTAGATTAACCTTTGGGTGGTGTACTTGCAGAGAAACTTGGTATTGACTTGGGAAAAAGAACGTGCTGTAGACAGCATTTTGGCAGTGTAATCAGCAACTTGTTTAAAGGTCACTTCTAGAGGGCTAATCCACAGAGAGTCCAACTTATGAGCTCCTCCTCCTAATAAATGTTGATAGTAGAAAATCAGGTCTCTAACTTGAAATTCTGGGAGGAGAGCGAAGCAAGTTTTACTTGGTTTTAGCTACAGAGACTTTGTCTTGTAGGCAGAAACATACAGAGAAGCTTAATGAAAATTATGAAATTGAATAAACCTTTGATTTACTTATCAGGATAAGAGGCGGTATCAGGGGTAGAGAGCTGCATCACTAAGAGATAAGGTGTAGTAGCTTCTCTTCCATATAGCATGAAAAGGTGAAGAAACCGCTAACCCTGTGCTTTCTGAGTCAATAGCAAACAGGGCGTCTGGAAAGTAAAGATCCCAGTTGGAAGCATAAGAATAAAGTTAACTTACTCATGATAGACACCAACATAGATTTAGCCCAATCTACAGCTTCATTAATAAAAAGATTTAAAGGGGAAGATAAAGATTGATGAGTCCCCAACACTTCCATCACAGATATCACTAAGCAGGCATTAAAATTTGAGCCATTCTATGATAATATGACTTATAAGCAGTCATGGTAATAAAAGACGTCTTTCAATAGAATCTCTGTCAAAACAGCAGGCTTGACCCGCCAACAAGGTTCCAACTAAGCCAGTTTATGACCCACAACTTGACTTCCCAGTGACCCATAGCCAAACAAGGAAGTCAACTTGAATTACAAAAATTATCAACATAAAAAAATAATGGTCCTTCACGGTGGATGTCTTGTTTTGGCTCTTGGCTCATAATCAGGATCAAGTCACCCCCTCTTATCATCCAACCAAGTTACCAACACAATTATTTTCCTGTTATCCATGAATCACACTAACTATATAATAACTATCTCTCAATAAAGAATATTAACTAGTTTCCAAAATTTCCCCCCTTGAAACTCTGCTAAAACAGCACAGTTACAACAGGAAGAGAAATGAAATCAAGATACATTTGCCCCATCCATGCAAGGAACAAAGTTGTTGACAAAGTATGGGTGATGAACATGGACAAGAAAAAATTACAGCCTGAGAAAATGGGCCCCGCCATTGTGTTAAAGGTAAGCAACAACAACAATTACCTAGTACAAGGACTGGGAAAGTGTAAGCAGGATAAGGTTCTACACCATGACTGACTGCAGTCCTGCAAGGCCCCCCAGAAACAGTGTGAGACTGTCCTCCCTGCAACCGAGCAGCAACTGGTGCAGTACGGCACCCGAGATCCTGACAACCTCCCAGCAGACCTCCAACTGGAGGAGGCCAACTCTCAGATGGGGGTGTTGCAACAACAGGGTCAACCTCCTACAAGGTTCCAACTAAGCAGGTTTTTGGCCTGCAATCCAATTACCTGGCCACTTGAAGCCAGACTAGGAAGTTGACTCAAATTTCAAATCCAACAACATAACAGATGATAATCCCTTATGGTGGATACCTTGTTTTGGCGCTTGAATCATTACTAGGATCAAGTCACCCCCTTCACTATCCCACTGTTTGATCAACAATATCATGTTTCTGTTACCTAAAATTCACAATAGCTAAATAGTACCCATCTTCCAATAAAGATTATTATCTAGTTTCCAAATATTCACCCCTTGTAACTCTGCTGAAACAGCACAGTTACAACAACACAGTAGTTGTCTTTGCCGTGATATCCTTGGCAAGTCTATTTTCCATCCATATGCTAAAATAATCTACTGCAATCTTTATGAATTAAACCCCTGATCTAGATTGCAAAATAGGGCCTATTGTTTTAATGCCAATGGTATGAAGGGCGTGTTGGGGAGGCACCAGCTTGAACTCATGGGCAGCAGTACATGATCTCTGTAGTTAACAGTTGTTGTAGCTAGCTACAACATTGGGGATTAGCAGGCAGATGTTTTCCAGTAATAATGTTTCTGAAGCCAATCATAGGACTTGGATATTCCAAAATATCCATTTTTGCAATAGGTCTGCAGGATAAGAAACAGTATTAGGCTTGGACAAACATAAAGGAGATATTTCTGCTGAACCTTTTTAAACAGTTGTTGATCACAGATGAGGGTATCCTGAGACAATTTCTTAAGGGCCAAGTAATTATCCTCAGTCTTGGCTTTCTATGCTTTGGGGTAACCAATAAGTTTGTATAGTTGATCAGCTTCAGAAGGATGAAAGGCCAAGATAGGCATTTAAGAGAATCCATCAGCATTTTTATGTTGTATGCCTTGGCAATGGAGTACAGTGAAGTCATAACCTTGTAGTCAGAGAGCCAGTCTAGCCAGATGTCCTCTGTGTTTTTTCAAGTGCTGTAATCACTTGAGAGAGGAATAGTATGTGAAAACAGTGAATTGTGTACCACAAATGTAGTGACAAAACTACTTGACAGTCTTAAGCACAGCTAGGCTTTACTTTTCAGGCACACTGTAATTCTTTTAATGCTTGTTCAGAACTCTGGAGGTATGGGCTACTAGGTGGTCTACACCATCATCATTGAGATGTGAAAGAATGGCACCAATGGTGAGGTCACTAGTGTCAGTGTAGAGAATAGACTCCTTGTTGTAATCAGGAGATACAAGGATAGGTGTTAGAGCAAAGTAGTATGCGGTTTGATTCAAGGATATAAAATGAGGATATAACAAAAAAATTGTGAGTTGCTTGACAAGCAGGAGACCGAATTGGGAGGACGGCTTCAACATCTTGAATCCAATGGTGGTTAAAAGAAAATTAAGATAGAAATTTTCAATAGGCAAATGATTTTTAGGGGTAAATTTGAGAGAGAATCAGAAGGCGTCAACATTTAAAGCGCGGGCCAGGTTTTGGCCATGGAATCAATGACAACCTTGACAGCCACAGAGGCTAATCTTACAAGGATAGGGGCAAACAGCCCCAAATGAGCCATCATTTTGTGATAAACTTTCTTTTATTTTTAGGAAATTGAGCTATCTAGAAAAAAGTTTCTAGAGGGGAAATGGGAAAGTCTTAAGGGAGTTCAGTATGGGGCAGGAGGGGATTCCACAGCTTCTTATGGCTGGCAAGGATATTTTCAGCAGTTGGTGGTCCTGCGTTGGAATTTGAGTTGATGGCATCATAATTCAAAAAATTCCAGCAACCCACAGGTCAAACACTGCCATCACCAAATAATGTATAACGTGTAATTTTCTTGTTATAATTATTTGGGGAAAAATAAGACAGGTCCAGATTTTCCAGGGCTATTTGGGCAACCTCAGCTTTGACCCATTTTTTTATGACAACATTCAAGCTGTCTATTTCTTTCAAGGGTTTGGCTGCAGTTCTTTGTTGATTTTGGGTTTTACAAGGGCACACTATCCCTTCCATTTGATTTTCTACTGTAACAATAGGAGCCTCTTTCAACTTCTGTGTGAGAGTCTTTAAAGCCTGCTGTTGACTGGCAGTCCATTTGAAAGGAATTTTTAACAGCTGGATCAAAGGTCACTGATTTCAGTAAAGTCAGGGATGAACTGTCTGTAGTAGTCCATCATGCCCAAGAAGACTTGGACTTCTCTCAAAGAAGTGGGGGGGAGCATTTTGTCAATGGCTTTACTCTCTTGGTCATGGGATGTATTCCAGTCTGAGTTACTTCATTCCCTAAGAATTTCAGGCAGCCTTAAAAAAGGCACAGTTAGAAGGCTTTAGCTTGAGTCTAGCTTCTCTGATCTTAATTAAAACCTCTTTAAGATGAACCAGATGGTCAGAAAATGGGGTATTAAATACAGTGATATCATCCAATTAAATCAATACACAAGAAAGCTTCAGATCACACAAAATGAAATTCATAGCCCTCTGGAACTTAGCAGGGGCGTTACAAAGCCCTTGGGGCATACATGTAGGTTCAAAAAATCCATCAGAGGTGTTAAGGGAGGCTTTTTGCCTATCTTTGGGAGAGAGTTCAACTTGCCAGTAGCCAGATGCCAGATCCATAGCTGAGAAGAACTTAGATCCTTGAAGGCGGCACAGGGCATCATCTATGCACAGTAGGGGATAAGAATCCTTTTTGGTTAAGGAATTTAACTGTCAATAGTCCATCACTATGTGGTGCCCTTCATCTTTCCTCTTCAAGATGAGCAAGGGGGAGGCCCAAGAACTCTGGAAAGTAGCAATTAGTCCAGAATCCAGCAACTTCATGAGTTTTTTTGGATAATTGAGCATACTCTACTCTACTTTATCTGTAGGGCTTTGCTTGGAAAGGAGGAGAATCAACAGTATTAATCTGACTAATGACACCTTTTTCAAGCCATAATTGTTACTGTTTTTGGCAAATATGTCAGAAAACTAGTTGAGAAGGTCAAGAACTTCTTTCTGTTGCACCAAGGACAACTGCGGGAAATTCTCAGCACTGAACAGAGCACTACTTGTAGTTCTTCCTCTGATAAGTTTAAATCACATAAAGTACCAAAAGTATATAGCAAGAGAAAATCAGGCGCGTTCAAATGCCATTCATAGCCAACCACTTGTCCTCTAGAGACATAATAGATATATGAGTTAGGTTATCTACAAGCAGCTGTACTTCATCTTTGTGGGAAGAGTTTAGAATTCCTGGGCAGATATGAGGTTTATTACGCCCCAAAGATGAAGGGGAGTAGAGTTCTAAGAAGGTACATTCAGGCAACTTATATATGATCTGAGAGTCAATTATGACTTGAGACCCAGGAAAAATAGTTACAGCTGAAGTAACCTAGAGAGGAACCCCTTCAGCTACAGGGCAGGCTGGAGGGGGCAATTAATAATGGAGGAGTGAGTGCAATACTTCAGGATGAAAATTCCAGAAGGGTATTATATGATGCACATATTGAAGCAATTGACATGCATCTTAATAGGCTCCTAAAAGATGAGGGGAGCTTTATACCCAAGAATAGACAGGTACCCATCCTTCATGTTAATGATACCATTGTACTCCCAGAGGAATAGGGTGTCTACCAATAGATCATAACTCTCATTCTACAGGACTACAGAAGGGGCAGCAAGGAGTAGCTTTCCAAAGCACATATAAAGGGCCAAGTACGCCCTAATAGCCTATTTCATATACAGGCCAGATATCTCATAAGTCTGATGATAGTTGAGGTCTGGGGTTAGCTTGAGTTTCTTTATTAACATGAAGAACACAAAATGACTGAGGATAATGTGTCAAGGAAAGCCTTGATCTTCACTTTTTGATGGATTCTCTACAAAAGTAGCTGTACATCTAAAAGGGAGAAGGTCATCCAAGACACTTTGGGCTTCAGCAAACTTTTTATCTCATTTCTCCAACATACACCCACAACCAGGAAATTCCTTATAAAATTTCTGCAAGGGGTAGTGATATAGAGACATTGAAATATGGTGTCAGCTACCTCAATGGCTTCTTCAGAGGTTTCACCAAAACAGGAAACATATTAGCTTGATTGAGGTAGAGTATTGAAACAATTTAATGGTTTTTCAAAAAGTTTAACAGTGGTTGAAGTCTTTTCAGAGAGTAGTTTGTAAGGGACCGCAATGGATGAGGGAACTGCTAGAACTGAGTATTTATAAGCATCAGAATCTTCAGTGTCAGACTCTTCCATGTTGGATTGTCATAAATATTGTGGAAGAGAAATGGATAGGATGAGCTTGGGAATCATTTTCCTCATCAGCAAAAATTAGAAGGAGGTGAAGGGGGAGGCTGCAAAGAGTTGTCAACCAAAAGTGTCTCCACCTCTAGGTTGACCTCTATTTTCCTGCCTGGTCTCTAGGGTCAGTTCCTTTAACTCAAGGATTTATGCAGACTCAAGAGTGATGACCTACTTGACCACAATTATAACAGCTTGTCATTTAGGATAATTTTGGGCATTTATAGTTAGGATTTGAGGAGTGAAATAGTTTGTACCAGAAGCAACAACGTGATTCTCATAAACCACAGAATCAGGGCGGAATAGATGTATATCCCAGAAGAGAGTCTTGATACTCTTCATAGGTGTGTACATTGCCTCTTGAGCTTTATAGGAAAACATAAGAGCTGGTTGCCCTTGAGGGCCTGGGAACAGGCACTATAGGCTTACTGGGCATCAAATGTTTACTTATTATCAATCATTGAGCTTCCACATAAAAGCTATCAGCAAAATCAGCTAGAGCTACCTTGGGCTTAAAGGCAATGTGCATGAACGCGTCCTTCTTCACTTCTAAGCTGAGTTCTCCACCAAACTCCTCAATCAAAAGCTGTTTAATTTCTTCCCAAGTGGTAATAGAAGAAACTAAGGTACCATATCCTCTTGACAGGTAGGGTGGAGGAAATCCAAGATATGCTCTTTCTTGATCTTATTAGAAGCCCTACACATAGCAGTTCAATATAAGGTAAGGAAGGCAGCAATTGTGGGAATATTTGGTTCAAAGACTTGCTTGAAGGAGGGTTAAAATGAGTCTCATGACTTGGTCCACCATTTTTACTGTCAACCATATTGATGCAAGAGGAGAACTAAGATTTGGAGTTTATAGGTGGGTTTCTGGCCCACAACTGTTGAACACTTTCTTCTAAAGTTATCAAAGTATTGGTGTTAAAGGTTCCAGTTTCAGCAGCACAGCCTGTCTGCTGCTCAGTGTTATCCAAATTTTGTCTTTGATTAGTTACCACAGTTGAGAGTTCATTAGTCAAGAAGTCAGAGATGGGCATATCAACAGACAAGGGGAAAATTACTCATTGACAGAGTCAATCAACTTGGTTATCTCCTGTAAATCTTTATCCATAGAACTGTGGTACTTTTTCAATTATTCAAATTTAAATGACCAGAGAAATCAACTCTCCATTGCAATAAATAAAAAAGCTGCCCAGGCATTTCAGGGCAACAAAATTATCCTCATTTGACTCAGACAGGCTGTTGAAATGTGTGATGACTGCTCATAACTCTTGGATTTTTTGTTGGATCAAAGCTATCTAAGTGGTAATTGCAGCCACTTGGAAGTCAGTTTGAGGTGTGACATATAGAGGATCCTTACTACAAGCAGTGTTCCATAATTAATTGGTAGCTTCCTTCAAATACTGCTCTTGTCACCATATTTTCAGAGGGATGAATTTCAGCAGAGGTTTGCTAGATTTTCTAAGCAAGCCTATAATACTTGGATGATATGAATCACAGCAGCTTTCTCTTGTATCAATTTATCCTGCATGCCCTGCATAATTTTTGAGGAAAATTAGGCTAGATGCTTGTGATCATACTAAATTCACATTGGGCTGTGGTTTCACAAAGAGGTTGAATTGTGATGAATTTCATAGATTGAAATTCAAAAAAATAGGATTGGCCTTGTAGAGACTTTCCAGTGTAGTAATGATACCCAGGAATCAATTAGGCTGTAATAATTGAGGGCTGTAATGAATAATCTGAACAATTCAGATTATGAGACTAGGTGTCTCAAACCGTCTAATTAACCATGGAGGTTAATTGCTACCCAGGAATTAATTAGGCTGTACTAATTGAGGGCCGTACTGAATAATCTGAATGGTTCAGATTATGTGAATAGGTAACTTAAACTGATTGATTAACTGGGAAGATTAATTAATATATACCCTGGAATATGATTAATGGGGATTTAATTATAGGGCTGAAATGGACTTGACTGTGTCAAGTAAAGACTTGTTGTCTTCAAACAGATTAATTAACTGGGAAGGTTAATTAATATATGCTTGGAATATAATTAATGAGAATTTAATTATATTGTTTAATTGACTTGACTGTGTCAGGAAGTTTGGTTAAGGTTAGCCAAAAGTAAACCCCATAATTGTGGTTTAAAAGTGCCGTTTTGGCAAATTAATTAGGTTAAAAGCGCTGCCGCGCCGCCTAATTTATTTGTAAAGCGCTGCCTGGGAAAGTTCCTGGGCGCCGCGGTGGCGCCTGGTTTGAGTTTCAAAGTGTTTTAATAGGTTTTAACACAAAAAACCATTAAATGCAAAAAACAGCTAAATGTAGACAAGGGTGTCTATGCATTCAGGATTGATCAGCTGGTTCTCAGTTGGAACAAGGATAGCTTGGATCAGGAATGTGTATATTACACAGGGTTTTGGCTCTGGAAGTCCAGAATGCTTCAAGCCAAAGCAATACATTTCCACGGAAAGAATCAGGTGATTCTGGAATGTATTATTGCATATTCTTATAGGTTAAGAGTGTGAAGATCTTTTTGGTAAAGATCTGGATTGGATGACGCCATTATGTCATAAACCATGTGATAGGAATCCAGGTGTGATTCCAGAACCGGAGGGATTTTCAGCCAAATGTACCCCAATTGGTATATAATGGAAACATGATAATAATTAATAAAAATGATACTTATGTGTGACAATGGTTGATTTCCCCTCAATATTTTTATGCTTTGTGTTTTTGGCTTTTAACTGAAATAGGACTACCATGGAATGAAAGAGATGGTCTGCAGCTAAGACTATGGGAAGCAAAAAACGTGGAGGTGATCACCAGATGGCGACAAGTTTAACACCAAGATTGCTTGCCTGGAATCCAAGCTCATTGAAGCTTACATAAAGGATTCCCTGTCAAACTGTAAAAGAGTCAGACTGGGATAATTAAGAAGCAAGCATGAATTTTCTGGATCTGTCACAATGCTGCAATTGCTCTTCAGTATAAACACAGAATTCATTGAGTTCTCCAACCAACCGCTCAAAGTCAGTGTGGTGAGTATTGAGAGAAGAGTAAAAATGGGCCTTACAAGATTATTGTAGCTGGTTGAACTCCTTATGATGCTCAAAAAAGTATTCAGGGACAGAAGAACATATGTGCTCAATAGACTTAATTAATTGAGCCTGGGGGTACTAAAATCTCTCTGATAATTGGATACTAGGGAGAACAGAGAGTATACCCACTGTTGGTAGGCAGAAAATTGCTCCCAATGGTTGGAAAAAGCAGCAAAAAGAGAGAAAAGTTGTGGATGTGGAACCCTAATACCATCTGATGATGGACTAAGGAGGGTTAGAAAAAGAACAAGATCAATCAAATAGTAGAATCTACTTCTAAAATAAGTTAATGTGGAATATGAGAGGCAACTATAATCTTATAATATCTTGTAGAATTAAACTGTACTTGTAGATTAGGGACGGCTTCTTCACAGGCTAAATCAAGGGCCTTTGAAGAGATTTGATCTAAATAAGTGGTACCCCTAGAGCATAAGCAAAGAGACAGGGTTTACAATTCATGTTGAAAAGAGTAGAAGTGATAGGCAGATTGGTATAGGCTATTTCTATTTGAGGACTGAAAACTTCAGGCAAAGACATGCCCTAATTTAAAAGAGATGAGATACCAGAGAAGGTAGTTTAAAAGTTTTTAACCAAGGAGATTAAAGTCCCTGTAGTGAGCACCATTTTTGTGTTCTTGGGCACAGCAAAGGAAAACAACAGGAAATGCTAACAGTAGGATTGTGTTTGTATTTAGCCAGAGGTTAGCCTTCAGGTATAAATAAAAGAATTACCTTAAGCATCTGAGAATGATAATTATCTGAAATCTGCTATATACAACTAGGAATATAGAGCTTAAGTAAAATAAAAATTTCAAAGAGAAAATGTTGTATAGAATATATTTTTATTGGATGGATTTAGTTGACACTTATATGACAATTTTTACCACTAAACATTAAAAATAAGATATATCATTAGGTACTATCATAAGTGGGGAAAGAATTAATCATGTCATTTTTTGGAAGGTAAATGAGTCCTTCACTTGATTTGGGTTAAAGCCCATTTGAAGTTGCAAATGAAAAGCAAAGAATTTCATACTCAAAACGTGCCTCTACTAAAGGCAAAATTGAAAGAGCATACATATTGTGATTCATAACAAACAGCCTATAAAGATAGCATTATAATTTGCTTCAGGTTTTATGTGAGATCATGTTGCTAGAGGAACAAAAATGCAATTATTTTGGGGGAAACTGAGGTCTAAAGGTTTTCATCATATGAAAATTTAAGGAGAAAACATTGAAGATAACACAGCAAATAAAGAAACTAGTAGTTTACTATGGAAAACATGCTTTTTTAAGCACTGAAAACATTGAAGTGAACAAAGATATAAATTGGGACACCAGAGGCAAAAAATGCTGCACTTTGTGAAATTTTTTCTGATTATTTTATTTTTGGCAAAACTGTGAAGCATAGCCTATTGTTTCATATGTTAAATAATGTAGAACATTGATGGGATTGTTTCATTTTTAATCCTATTTTACTGAAGATTATTTATTGGTAAAATAAAATATATTATTAAGTAATTTATTCATAAAATCATTAGAATGCAAGGGGATTAGTTAAAGTAAGTTTGAAGCTTATTTTATTATAGGAAAGTGAAAACACAGATAATTTAAGCTATTAAGAAAACCAGCCAAAAGGGGATTTGGCCTAAGACAAGGGGGAAATATATCAGACCAGCTGGCTGAAAAGAGTCTAGAGGTAGTTTCTGATTAATAGATCAATATTTTAAGCACTTCCTAGGGCTTTAATCTGAATATCTATCCCCCTAAGCAGTGAAGCTGGTTCTAGTGACTCTCTAAGTAGAATTTTGTCCTCAAAAGTATGCAAACAATTTAATTTTCAGAAGGTTTCTAATGTGGTCCTTTTTATTAATAAAGACTTGTAAAACTCAAACCCAGTTTTACAGTGTTGAGAGTATGAAATCTTTCCCTCATATCTTCTATCCTAATGTTGGGCAAGAGAATCAGTATAGGCATCAGTACAGAAAGGGTTTAAAGAGCCAAAACCCCCAGTGATGAGTTATCTAGAATGTTCATAGGACTTTCCAGACTCCAAGATGAAAAGAATTCCTAGGAAAGAAGCTTAGAACGTTTTCCAAGAGCTTTAAAATCCTCATAAGAACTAACTCAGAATGATGTGATGTTTCATGAATCAGAAGCCAGGATGCTAGTAGGAAAGGCGTTGGAAGATTTTTCAGGGCTTTGATCTAGGTAAATGGCAATAGAAGTAGCACACTATCACTTTATGAATGGAACTCTAACCCAGTTGGTCCCTGTTGAGCAATTGGAGTTATTGCTGGTATTTTCAGAGCTATAGATATATTAAAACTTACCAATGTACTCTAAATGTCTCATGCAAAGAGCACTTTAGACTACAATTTAATAGAACTTCAAAGATAATTACGTTTATTGAGACTGGAGTACAGTAGTTTTAAAAGCTATGGTGACAACCAAAAATACCTCAGATTTAAACAAAATGATTTCAGATTTGAATGAATCCAACTATCAGGTTAAAATATATATTCTGTTAACAGGGTTTAATGGCCCTAATGGGCAAAATGAGTCAACACAGCAACAAAGGGCTCACACGCAAAGCAAAACTATTCAAAAAACAAACTGAAATACATTGATTCACAAAAAAAATGATGTGAGTTGACTTTTGGTGTACATATGTTCACTATGTGAATTGGTGACAAAATACGCCCAAGCAAGGTGAGTTAAAACTCAATCCAAAAACAAAACACAATAGCAACTCACTACGTAAACAAAATCACTCACGCAATGTGTGCAATGGATTGTAATCATGAATGATACCAAGGTATCTAAAATAAGACACAAGATCTGAAACATAAATTTTAAAAATATTGTGTTGGGTGTTTGAATTTGGCAGTAAAATCTAGGAAAATGGGTGGATTTTTTTTGAGTATTCAAAAATGGGCGTTGTAAAACCATAAACAACTAATTAAGAAATAAAAAAATCTAAAATTGGGATATTGGGTGGGAAAAATATTAACTGAATATCCATAAACAAATAAAAAGCAAAAATTAAAAATAGGGAGTAACTTAAATAAGTTTTATTTAATATTTTATTAAATTTTAAAATGTAAGAAATACAACACCAGAGTACCAATGCACCTGTTGTGTGCCGCCGTTGCAGTTTCCCCCGTGGGTCAAAGAACAGAGTTAGTGCAACACAAATGCCTACTCAGGAAGGAGACGGGAGAGGAGAGTTTGTTAGTGATACTTCACTGACACAGCAGGTTCAAGGAGCACAAGATGCTAGGGTGCAGAGCATAAACCCTTGGGTCCCCAAGCTGACCCAGAAGCCCACCAAGGTTACCTTCACTAAGAAAGTTAGAAAAAGGAGGTAGAACTTACTTCATATGTGTTTGATGTTGTGTACCGGCAAGAGTCAGTCCCGTCAGCCATTCTGGAGAAGGTGAAGCCTGTACTTGATACTAGCTACAAGACCTATGTCAGTAATGGCAATCAGGAGGAGGACAAGGAGCCCAAGTTCTATCAAACCAATGAGGGACATTTAGTGCTCAAAAAGGTTACAGCCTTCTACAAGGTGCCCATGCCTTGCAAGCTTGTCCCCAATCAGGATCCCAGTTCATCTGAGCCTACTAAGCCCACTCAGAAGCGCATCCCAAATAACAAACACATCATCCTGCTCAAGCTAATGCGTGAATCTGGTGACTACAAGGCGGTGCGGCCATTGTTGGAGCGGATCCCAAGTACGCCACCAAGACCTTCCAAAAATTCATCAATACTGGCCAAGTCCTTGCTGTAGAGAAATCCTTGTGTGTTTCTACCATGCTCACCAAGGAGCACAAATGGGCAATCTGCCAGTGGATAACCCAAGACTGCCATTGTGAACTGGCAAATATTCAGGCCATGGTCAAATATACTTTTGTGGTTGAGGCTCTGATTTCCTTTTACTACCATCTGGTCAAGGGAATGCAAGTTTCCTGGAAAAAGCTCGGGGTATCTCCCTACAACAGAAACAGCCTAGCCAATGTTGAGACCTGGAAAAAATAAGCAGAGGTGTACACTGCCCTCAAAGCCAAGGGGATAGTCAAATTCTATTACATTGACAAATCAGAATTTGCCTTGTCTATGTGGAATGAGTATGGCTATGTCCCAAAAGGCTCAAATGATGGGATGGCTTGGTGTGCTGCAGTCCGCACCACAGCCTATTCAATGGTGGCTCTCCTAGGTCCGAAGGGGGTTGAGCTATACCAAATGATATTGGGTTCCCATAACAGCTGTACCTTCTTGTCATTCCTCCAATTAGTCCAGGAGCACCTGAGGCGCACAAGCCCAGGCTTTACCAATGTCATTGTGTTGGACAATATTGGTCTCCACAAAGTGGCTGACATTCTTGAAGAATTTCCATCAATTGACACCAGCATTGCTGTGGGCCCCCAGCAATTGGCCATGGCACTTTTACACCTTCTCTTCCTCCCAGCCTATTTGCCCTTCCTAAATCCCATTGAGGAAGTCTTTGAGTGGCTCAAGCAAGTTGTCAAGCAAGGAACCCCAACTGGGACCAAGGACCTCTTTAATTTGCTGCAGGTTGGGATCCACACCCTCCCAGCTGAGACCTTGGCTAAATTCTATGACCACACTGATTTGTTCATCCCCGCGTGCCTAGCCAAACAGCCAATCAATTAAAGGCTTATCATGTCCAATTTTTTATATTCTCTTATTTAATATTCAAGATTTATTAATTATCATTTTATATTTAGATGTTTCCACACCCACAATTACATTCAGAAGATCCATCAATAGATATAATTATTTAATTTATTTTATTGTATATTATTTTATTATGCCATCTGAGGTAATCCCAAACGCTCAATACTGAATTATGTAAAAATATTTAAATCACTTTTGTCAAATAAATATAAAAATAGTTTAAAAAAATTAAACGTAAAATGTACAAGTTAGAATTTATTTTATTAACGTATAATTTTATGCTTTTATGAAAACTTTTTCTGCAATATATTTTGCAAAACTGGGTTGCTGAAATAAAAATTACAAAAATTTATTATAATTAGAATACTATAAATTCTAATAGAATTTATTGGAATCATATTTTTATTGTGTGCGCCTGTAGTGGGTTCTTTGGTATGTACCCACCCCGCAATAGAGGTGGCGCACAACCTCCACTGCCACACTGTGGACAGTGGATATGCACTTAGTAAAAAAATCTCCTGCTGGTAAAGGGGAGTAGGGTAAGGTGCAAACTGAGGAGCAGCTTCTGGTGGGGCTGAAAATCTGTAGATACCAGCCAGGACCAGGGCGTCTTGGATTACATGGTCCACAAAGTCATAACCAGGGGGGACCTTCTTCCTGTTGAGTGCAAGCCGGGCTTCGTCAATTCCTAGGAGGATCCTGTCAAGATTCCTCACATCAGCGCTCATCCCAAAGTAAAATAGGAACATCAGGTAAACCACCAGATGAAACCTTTGTAAAGAAAAGGCTTCAGTGAACTTGCACAGCTTGTTGTATACTGTACTTTTTTCTTTTTGTGTTTGGTTTTAGCAAAGGTCAGCTCCATGGCCTCAGGAAGCCCTGTCTTGTTGGCACTCCAGGCCAGCCCAAAAAATGACCAGGAGGATTTTGGCTTTCTTGACAGCTGTTGTGTCTGCAACAGAAAATTTTGACACCACACGCCCAAAGATCTCAAACAGGTAAGATATTGTGTTCTCCACCAGGAAGCAGAAGCAAGCAGCCACTTGGGTCCAGCCCATCTCCGGTACATTCTTGAATGGGAGTGTCTCCAGGACGTCCCAAACAAGCTCAATGGAGTTTACATAGTAAACTTCACTGAGGGATACCGGGTCCAGGCAGACCAGTTGGGCATCCTTGTAGGCAGTAACTGCCCACTCAGATGCCCCCTCTCTATGTGTAAGCCCAGCCAATGCCTCCCTGGACATAGGAAAGGACCCATGGATACAGTCCTCCAGCTCCTGCACAACAGGGGGGGACAGATACAATTGCTTGGCTACACAAGTGGCATAATTTGCATAAAAGCTGGCCAGGACAAAGGGGACCAGGACTTGGCGGAGTTTGCTGTCTACGTTTTCTAAGAAAAAAGGCAAGCATTTTGAAAGTTTATTAATTTTATTTTTTAGGTTACCTTCTTGTGTTTCTTCCTTGCCCGCAGCCTTGGCTGGCTTGGCCATTCTTGGCAAAAGAAGTTGAGCGGGCAATTCCATGCCTGCTTTTCTGGCTGGCTTGAGATGGGCATACATTTCTGGGTCATCTGTCCAGACAGATGGCGCAGAGAGGGCAAATGACTTGAAATGGAGGCCCTCAACCACATTTTTTTGAATATTTAGTAATTGATTAATTGTCTTCTCCAGGGTGTCTGGTATTTTGATCATAAGGGTCTTTGCGGACACCTTGTCTATTTTGTCTCCTTCAAGGATGGCAGACTTAACTCTTGCTTTGACCTTGAAGACAATCTCTTTAATTTCAGCAATTTTTGAGTTGAGGTCTTTTAGCAGCTTCTCCAATTCTCTTATTGATTTTTACTAACCTTTCCATATGTTTTTATAGATTTCATCCCAATAAAATCTGTATTATTTTGATACTATTGCCTTTTTGTTTATCACTGTTTGTTTTCACATTACTCCAATATCCCATCTTTTTAACAATTGTGTATATGTTTTACCCTCATCTCAATATATGTTGTTTGCTTTGTGTTGGTATTGATTCCTTAATTGCCATATTATTTTTGGAGCTTTGCACTGCCCCTTGTGAAAATATTAACAACAATTTGGTGATCAGCTAAATTTGAATTAGAAAATTATAGTGTTAACTGTTTTTAAATAAAGTTGTTACTGATCCAAATTCAAAACCTTAATGATAAACTTTAAGCCAATCAGGAGCCAAGTGATAAAGTGATTGTTATGACATAAAGGATCATTCAATAATTCTTTGATGCATGTGTGCTAATTAATATAATTGGCTGGATTTTTTGCCATTGTACGCCATTGTTGCTGTGGCAAGTTGTTGATAGACTAGTGCTAACCCAGTAAATGATTGGGCACTAGTCCACCAACAACTTGCCACAGCAATAATGACGCACAATAGCAAAAGATCAAGCCAATCATATTAATTAGTGCACATGCATCAAAGAATTATTGAATGACCCTTTATGTCACAACAATCACTTTATCACTTGGCTCCTACTTGGCTTAAAGTTTATCATTAAGGGTTTGAATTCAGATCAGTAACAAATTTATCTAAAATCAATTAACCTATAATTTTCTAATTCAAATTTAGCTGATCATCAAATTGTTGTTAATATTTTCACAAGGGGCTGTGCAAAGTGCTAAAAATAACTGTGTTCTAGATCTAGATACACAGCATAGTAAATATATGATTTTATAGAAATAAGATAAATATAAATAATTTAGCCAACTATAAACAAAGAGAACTTAACACTTGAAATTCAAAATAAAGATAATATAAATAGAAAATGTTTGACAACAGGGGGTTTATTGGGACGGGGAAGAGTGATGCCTAGGAGGCAGAATAGCGCAGGAAGGAAGACATAGAGGTGGTGCTAGCCTGGGGGGTCTGGGATTGGGTGGGTTGGGCTTGCGGGTGAGGGGTGTTGGTAGCAGGGGTAAGGCAGGAGAATTTTGCGTGATGGCTGCCATATAACACTTGCCGTATTCCTCATTGGTCATTGGCTGGATAAGCTGATAGGTGGCAGTGGCCTAAGGTGGGAGGCGCTTGTCTTTCTTTGATTGGTTGCTCATATTCACATGGAAAACCATTTTTACAAACAAGTCAGCCACCAGTTGGTGACAAAGAGAGAATTGTGGTCAAGGACCCCAAGATAGAGGTCATTGAAAGCCTGAGGGTGGCGCTCCCAGAGTGTATCTCCAATATCAAAGAACACAATATCAGCCAGATGGATGTCAGTGTGACCGCTGGGTACACAGAGGCCTGGTGCCCACATTACTGGATGGCCTTGAGGGCAGTGGAGTACCCTCCATCTGGTGGCTCACAAACCCGGTACTTGGAATTTGAGCCATCCCAGGAGTCAAGTAATCCACTGAGGATGTGGCTGTACAAGTAGCCACCAATGAAATCTGGGTTTGTCTGATAGTAGACAAAACTCCTGGATTAAACAGCCAGAAACGCACCAATGAAAGTCCCCTCCTTGACCTTCTTCCTTCCTTTTTGAGTGGCGGCTCTTCCTTGCTTGTCAAAATCATAAAAGCTATCAATATCTTGTAATAGAAGATGGACATGGCATCATCAGTTAGACTAGTCAGGCATCAGACCAGGGTTGATTTGATGGCAGTGTCATATGGGTAATCCTCAGCGCCATCCCATTGGTTGCCGGCAAAATTGGTAAGAACACATATGGAAGCCACCTTTCTGTGCATCCAGAGCTGCACCATGCGCTTGGAGACCCATATGTTATGGTCCGCAAGCTGTTTGCGGACCTGGGTTAGGAGAAGCTTGGGGTCTCACTGGAGGAGGTCAAGCATTATTAGGTATGCCTCAGATATTTGTGGCTCAGGGGCCTTCTTGGGCTTCTTGGCTGTCTCAATCAGATTCCCCCTGTTCATTAGGTTGTTGAATTCCTGCATGAAAGTAGCTTGGGTAAATTGCAACTGGGCAGCAATCTGTTCCCAGGACAGACCCTGCAGGTTGAGTGCCACAATTTCCTGAAGAATTTGGGCGGTGATGATTTGTTGCTTAGGGCGCTGGGCCAGGGGAGCTGAAGCCTGATTGGCTGTAGGGGGCAGGTTGGGTGGTGGCAGGAAGTTGTTCCAAATCAAAGTTGCCATCCTGATTGGTTGATTGGTGGGCAGCTTGTGCAGGGGTGGGTATGGGAGCAGGGGCAGAGTTAGACACTATGTGACTACTGAACAAGTCAAAGCCATAGGGGTCAGTGGTCAGGTACAGGTCAGCTTCCTTGTTACCTGCCTCAAAGGCTTGGGTGTAAACAGGTGCCACCACGTTCTGAGCCTTGCCTCCATTGAAGCTGGTCTGTCTTGGCTGCTGGCACCGTCAAAGATATTGCTTGTAAAAACCATTGTAAAAAACCTAGGATAAAATCACTAAAAGTAGAAATTTTAAAATTTAATGATTTATTTTTATTTTAATCTTGAGTCCATATTGGGAGGTTCTCAAAACCTTTTCATACAAATCTGAAGCCATGAAAATGAATAAAATGCCTCTGTTCCTAAATTGGATAGCTGTTGATTGGCTGTTAAACTGTTATATTTCTATTTTAGGCTGCTCACACTACACATCTTGTATGACTTCATTTTTTTGTGCTTATGTAATCTTGCTTCTAGATTGCTCAAGTTTTGTTTCATTTTAGTTCTCCTGTCAGTGCCTCATATGAATCCTGATTGGATTATAATATACTCCAGAACAGCATCCATCCATTTCACTTGTTGTGTCAGTTCATTTTGTTTGAGGTTTGAACTACACCACTTGATGTTTGATATAATTTCATATAATGGGCTAGTGAATTTTTTTTGTTTGACAGTTCATTTATTAACTGAATTTTTTTAAATTATATGAATCCTGAATCTTGCGCAACTTGGGATTTTGTTCAAATCTGAAATCATTTCTTTTAAATCTGAAGTATTTTTGGTTGTTGCCATAGCTTTTAAAACTACTGTACAATCTATCCAGCAGCTACAATCTATCCAGGTGTAAATAAGAAATTCCTCTCATCCTTTCAGGTGTCTATATACTGCAACAACCCTTGTTCTTGTTCTTTCAGACATTATTCAGTGGCTACCTTTGCAATAGTTTTCTTTTTTGCTGGCTATGTATATCCTGATTGGCTGTCCTTGGCATGTGTGCTGCTACTGGCCTTAACAAGGTGTACATGGCGCTTCAGCTACAGCCTACACTCTTCTTGAGCTAGCCTACTGGAAGCATCAATTGGCTGTATCTTTACGCTTGTATTATGGCACTAGGAAACTACGCCATATTTAGTTGGCGCTTAGAACTGATCCCTGTTCTTTCCTACATGGAAGGTAGAATTCCAGTATTCCATTTACAGGGCTTAATCAGTGATCCTTTTCTGGCTGGCAAGACTTCTGCTTATTAATGCAACAGGTTAAATTAGAAATTATACACTATATAATAGCATACTCAATCCAATACCAATTTGTGGATTACCCACCATGTAATGCTGACCCAAACCAATAAGGAACCAATTATATGCTGTTTAATTATAGTTCAAACTTTATATTTACTATCCTTTTGCACATCATTTGTTTGTATGCACATATACGCCCTTAAAGCAGGGTGGGGCTTAGTTGATAAAGCATCCAGTAGGAAGGAGAGAGAGGTATATGATTGATGATCAAGTGATTACATGGCGTTTAATTACTGATAATCAAATATTGGCTGACAATTATAAACTGTATAATAGTCATATCAATTATAATAAACTAGTAATTATACAGCATATAATAAATAAACTTAATAGAATGATAATATAGTAATAATATGGCCTTAACTGATAAGTCTACATGAAATTATTAGCCTGATCATTTGTGGCCAGTCAGCCTAATCTCACAGCCCCTGAAATGATCCAGGACAACCTAAGCTGTCCTCCAGGGAGAAGGAGAACCACACTGGGGAAGTCAAGTGTTGTGTTCTAAGCGCAGCACAGACACACAACAGGGAATCCTAACCTTAGGATTGGATTTGTACTAAGTCTCATTTAGATGGCAGGGAAGGCTATGCAATTACCTTGTGGCTCTGAATGAATAATCTCTACAGCAACAGCACCCATGTTGACACTATAGTAAAGTGACAACCTAGATTTACATAATGTCATCTCCTGGATGTCAACACTTTTTTAAGTAACAGCACACTTTACCCTGAACATTTTTAATATAAAAAATATATATTTAAATACAGTATTATATTAAAATGACCCCAGAGAGCTCAAAAATGCAATACAAAATACCACAAGTAATAAAAATAAGGAGATATAATCAAGCATTTTTTCAATTTAATATGTAAATTACACTCTTTATTATAAAATTATTTTTTATTCCCATAAAAAATTCCAATGAACCAAAAATAAAGAAGAAAATATAAACTAATTTTACAAAAAATAAGAAAACTCTAATCTAATTTATTATACTATATATAAGCACAACTAAAAATATCTCATATCTTAAAGATAAATTAACAAAATATAAGATATTTCTAATAAAACCACATTGAAACTGTATCTTAAACTTACCATTTATACCTAAAATGATTATTACTATCCAAAAAAATAGATAAATATATAATCCAAAAGTAAAAAAATACAGGCAAAGCAAATCAAGGTTTATCGGGCTAATTAAAGTCATCAGCCAGAGCAGTTGCAACATCTTCTAGGTACTTCTTGATCTCTGCCACCTTGTACTTCTTCCTGACAACCTTCTGGACAACTCCTGGTAGCCCTGGTTCTTACCCTTTCTCTTCTTGGGGGCCACCCGGTTGGCCAGGTTGCAAAACTTGGACATAGTCTGGGCCTGCTCCTCCTGAAACTTCTGGAAGAACTTGTTGTACTTGGGTTTTGAAGCAAACATCACCGTCAGGTGCTTCTGCCACACTTCCAGGCTGGACGTGGTCTTCATCTCCCCCTTGAGGCAGGTGCTCTGGTAGTTTCATGGCGCTGTGGCCCTGCTCTTTCCTCTCTGGGCAGTCACCTTCTTGCCTACCCATTGCCACTCAAAGTAATCAAGGTAGCCCTTGAAAATGGTTTAGTGCTTCTTGATATAAGCATCCTCCAGGAGGGCCTCAAAGATAATCCCAGTATGCTCTGGCCCCACAAAAGCCAAGGCAGCAAACTGGGTGATGGCAAAATGGCACTTCCCATTACCATCATTAAGATACTTCTCAAAAAGCTCCTTCTTAATCTTGAGATTCTTGATGAGAACCTGCCTAAAATGGAAGAAGAAGCCCTATACTTCTCCATTGAAGGTGGCCTTGGAGGCGCTAAACTGAGCTTGCTCAAAGTCCATAATGATCATAGTTGGCCCAAACAAGCATGCACGAGCTAGCTGCTCTGCAACTACGGTGGATTCATCCTTCTCAGCGGAGGAGGTATTGACCCTTGTGGCATGGGTGGGAGGGGGAGCTGGTTGGTGGGAAGCTCAAAATATCCCAAACAATTTAAAATGCTCTGAAATAAACCTCTGTCTTGACAAAGGCAGGAGAAAGAAAAGAAGGGGGGTAACCTGGGCATTGAATTGCCCGTACAGGACCCAGAACTGCTTGAAAAGGGTTGGGCAGGTTGCAAATGTGCCGTTGCACAGCCAGTTGGTAGCATTGTTGAGCTGCTCCAGGTTTTGGGTTGTGGCATAGGCAATGATCCTATCCTCCACTTCCTGCCCATTGTCATGGAGCAGGAAGATCTCTCAATCCTCAGTTTTCTTGAGGGCATAAAAAAGACCAGGTTTTTGATTGTGGTGGCACTCTTGGCCAGGGGGTTTGAGGCTTGGCGCCTATCACTAACAAACTTAACTAACTGGGTGTAGGTTGGCACCCTCTTCAGATTGATGGAGGAGAGGTGCTTACAGGAAATCACAGCCAGCTGGGTGGGAGAAAGGTCCTTGGAGGTAGGCATGATCTGCACAAGGTACCATTTCAGAAGACATAAAATTGTTGTGTTTGGCATGATGCAGGTATGCTCACCCTTGATAGCCTGTACCAGGTCCCAGCACTCAGTATTGGGCCACACTGGGCAGGAGCAGTCCTTGCAGGTATAGTGCCGGCTCTTGAAGCCCCAGTTGGCATTATTGAAGCTGAAGATATACCCATTGGCCACCATGGCAGGCCCACTTTTGACACTCATGATGGGGAAAAACTTTGGTAGAGAAGAAGGAACCTTAAACTTTCTGTCAATTTTGCAGATGTTGTGGGCCAACAGAGGGTCCCAGGGGCCAGCAGGAGCATGGCAGAAGCCAGGGAACTAATTGGGGCAGGGCTTGGTATCCTCCCCAGATGAACTTGAAGGAGGGCAGTTAGGTGGGGAAAGCAGAGGGGGCTTATCTTGGTGCTCCTCATGTGTAGGAGTTTTCCTTTGGAGGGGAATTCTTGGCTTGGCGCCAATTCTTGGTAGGCTCCTCATCTGAAGCCAAGTTATAGAAACTGTGATCCGTAAGTGAACCATCAGATTTCTCCCCCCCCCAGTGGAGTAAGTGGGGCTCTTCTTGGGAGAGGGCTCAGGGGAGGGCTTGGGAGTGGGCTTCTTTGATGAGACAGGCTTCTTCTTGGTGGCTTTGGTGGGCTTGGAGGGATGCTTGGTACCCTTTGGTTATTTTGAGGTGTTCTTGCCCTAAAGTAATAAGTAAAAGGGCTTAAAATAAATCAATGTATTTAAAAACCAAAAAAAAACTATGAAACATACTAAAAAAACCAAACCTTATAGGGGTTTATTGGCATTTAAAAGTTAAAAAATACTTGAATAGTTTTTATTTTAATATAGTTTTAAATAAAAAGTTAAAAGTTAAGAGATTTATGTGAAAGTATTAGCTTTATAAATAGATTTTACTTTAAAAATTAGAAAATATGAAAAAGAAAAGTTAAAAATACCACATATCAAAAAATCAGATGATTTTAATATATAAACATAAAGTTTTATGTGTGAGAAATGAAAAGCGTTGACATTATGAGTGACTTAGTAAAAAAAGCTGAATTATCACTGTCAATTAGTAAAACTGTAGTCATTATTTTTGACAACATTGTCACTGTAAACATTTTTTTGAAAATTTACTATAAAAAACACAGTAATCTTAATTTAATTTACGCAGACTAGCAAATATTAATTGTTTTCTGTGTATTTTTTGACATAGTGAAATTAAAAAACATATGAAAATAAGTTAAAAATAAGCAAAGTTCTTTATTTCTTTATTAAAAATTATATTTGGGTAGTGATAATATGATATTTTATCATAGCGCTTATGTAAAGATGTTAATAAGTTGTTTTCAGTAATGAAAAGGGTAAAGTGTCAACAACGTCACTTACAATATTCTTTATAGGAGGTGACATATTAAGTTAAGCTTAATTGTGCCACTCTAATTTGCTTAAATCCACCCCAGAAGATAATCACAAGCAAATAAACGACATTTCTGAGTGTTGACATTATTTTTAATAATAAACTCTATAGTAAATTACATAGTAACTCACACTTAAATTATTGGATTGCTGTTAGCCACCAATCCACTTAATATATTTAAAGCCAGAATAAGTACCACATATATATTTATAATATGAACTTTTCAAAAATCAGCTATATTTGCAATGTCTTTTTCAATATAATAATGTAATAAAAAAATTTTAAATCCACACTTAATTTCTTTGTTGTAGATGTATCAGTTTTAGTATTAAAAATAAGTTTGGTTTAAAAAGTGTCAACATTGACACTTTTACATTGTAAAAAATACAAAAATAAACTAATTTTTATTAATAAACATAAAGGAAAATTTGGTTAAATTGAGTTTTTTATTAAGCTTAATATTAAATTGTGTCAAAATGGCCACAATTTTGTTGTGTTTTCTGGGTTTGCACCCCTGAACGCTTTAACAAAAATAACTAAGCTAGAACAACTAGCAAAAAACATAGGAGATTTTGAGTTTTGAGTTGAAAGTGGCCATGTCAACAAAGTGTTGACATAGCCATTATCAACATTATTATTGTTGACATGGGCGCTGCTGCCATCTCTACTAGTTGTGGCTAGAGAGAGGCGCCAAAGTACTGGGAAACACAAAGACAAAATTGTTAATAGAACTTAAATTTTATTGGGTAAAAAGATTGGGAATATATAGTGTGTAGCTTTACCACAAAATAGTACATGGATGTTAGGATCAATTGCCACAAGCATGAGTGGGGCAAGCTAGTTGCAAAGAATCAGGAAACCAAACAATTGTATTTTCCAGTTTGGATACAAACTCATTTTGAGAGGCAAAGGCAAAAGCAAGAGATTATCCTCAAAATAACCCATCAAAGGCAAAATCAAAACATGGTGAATGGCAGCATTCATAAAATCAAGAAATCCCTCCCTGTTGAAATATTCAAATAAACAACTGTTAGTTAATAAAATTGAGCATTTCACTTTTGAAGAAGTTTATTACACTACTAAAACCCTTACAATGTTGTTTAAACTAAACCAATGGTTGTTCAGTATTTGATTTAGGAAAGACAACTGTTAAATAGAAAGGACAAGGATAAGAATAAATGTAATTTATTGAAAATATCATAGTTAATATACCATATTGAGAAACCACAGGTCCACCAGGGGGTGGCACAGTGGCAGGTTCCATATAAAGTTTGGGCAGTGGAATAACTTTTTTAGGGATCAGCATGTTGAATTGGCAGCACTCCTAATTAAGTAATAGTGTCTGCAATTGACACTACCATTAGATTAATCCATGTTGTTAGACATGCCATGGGGGATCTCTCTGAGTGCTCCTGTGTATTTTAAGATAACTTGGCTGGTGAGGATGAAATCTCAGTTGCAACACTCTCTTGCCCCATGTTTGTTGTCAGGCACTAGAACTAGAACCTGTGGAAAGTCTGGGAAGGTCCACATGAAGAGCCTTTGTGTGGGGATAGTACAACAGGGGCACAAGCAATCATGATGGAGGGTTTTGGTGTTTTCCTGGGTGTCTTCAAGTTGAGCTGTATGATTTTTGTAAACAGCAGCTATCTTGAAGGGACCAAGATGATTGAGTTCAAGCTTTGCAGAGTTGGGATTAAGGGCGTAGACAGGGTCACCTACAGCATATCTTTCCGTGAGGTGTTTGTTTCCTCTTGAACTGTTCTTGCTCTATGCTGCAAGCTTTGGCACTCCATTGAATAAGCAAGGGAGTAATTGTAAGTGAGGCTTCCTGGGGACAGTGGACTACAGCCTCCCTCTTTCTACCCTAGTTAGGCTGTTGGGAGTCCCAAAGGCCAGAGCGCTAGGGCTGAACCCTGTACCACAGTTGATTCTAGCTTGTAAGATAAGTAGAGTGGTAGGAAGATGCTAAGTCCAGGTGGTATTTGGGTTCTCCTGAGATTTTTTAGCAATTAGCTGTACCAGTGAATCATTTAGGCGCTCTGCATGCCTGTTGGCCTGAGGGTGGTATGATGTTGTACCACTTGTTAGAGGGTGTTCTTGGCGCAGTACACTTTCATGATGTTACCTACAAGTTCTGGCCCCTCATTGGTGATGAGACGCTTGGGGCATTCAAATTGAGCAACAAACTTCCTGCCAATAAACTAAGTGATGGTGATGGCAGTGTGATGGGTAGTTGCCCATGCCACCAGCTAGCAAGTAAAATAGGGAAAAGCTACAATGATGTAATTTTTCCCAGTCTATCTTCAGGCAGTGGCCACACAATATTGAGGGCCCACTGTTCAAAGGGCTGCATGGCCTTGATTGGGAAGACTGATTTGGGTGGGGCAGGTTTGGACCTATTCTTCTTACACAAAACACACACGTCTCAAGGAGGTCCAGGATACCATGGTGCATGCAAGGCCACTAATCTTACACTTCATGATTTCAAAGAGATTATATCCTCTGATATGACCCAAGGTGCAAAGGTAATTTATTATTGTATCTTTTTCCTGTGTGATGGGGATGTAAGGTGTCTTTTCACCTGTCTCTTCCTGGCAGCAGATGTTGCAGGGGTCAGTGAGAACTGGCTCTTTTTGTCCTTCAATTTGGAAATAGTCACAAAGTTGAGGCCCTCATAATGGTTGGCCTCAGGGCTTAGGTAGAGCACAGGTCAGTCTGGACCTAACCTATCATCCCCTGTGATAGATGCTACATACAACCTGAAACAAGCATCAGCTGTACAAGCTCTTTACCAGGATTGTACTCAATGTGCAGATGGTACAGGACAAACGCTCAATTCATCCTGCCTGAAGCTATGTCAAGTGTCATTGTGTGTTGGAACTTTAAGGGACTTGTGATACATCAGGACGTGGGATAAATAAGGCCCCTTCCAGGTAACAGCACTACTTATTGACACTGCACAATTGCTGCTAACTCCTTGTCATGTATGGGGTTGTTTCACCCAAGTTTCCAGACTCACCTGCTAACGTATCTTACAATACACAGGGGGTGCTTGAGGAGCCGCCCCTTGACGTATCTAACATTATGAATTAATCTGATGGCAGTATCAAATGGCGGGTACTTCATCCTAATTAGGAGCACTGTCAATTTGACTTGCTGATCCCTGGGTAAGTTATTCCTTGGCTTTGAATCCTACATGGAACCCGCCACTATGCCACCCCCTTGTGGCCTTGTGGCTTTCCCCATATAGTATATTATTCACAATATTCTACAATAAACAATACCTTATTCTTATTATTCTGTCCTTTCTATTGGATTGTTGTCTTCCCCAACTCCAAATACTGAGTCCTCATTGGTTCAGTTGCAACAGTGGAAGCAACAATAGGTTTTTGACCTACCTAAAACAAAATCCCCCCAATAAAGGACAGAGTACGGGCTGTATGGCTACTCCCCAACAAGAGACCTTCCTGCCAATCCCCAAGGGGGACATCCCTGACGGGTACGTCATCTATCAAGACCAGTTAGCTCTCACCAGCGTGTACAATTGGCTCTGCCTCAGGCAGCGTGACACCAGTGTCACCCTGCCCCAGTCAGACATGTCCCAGCGCATGCTCAACCTTCAACTAGAATCCTTTGCTGGTGGCATCAAGGGGGCCAACATTGTCAGTTGGCTCCAGTCTACTGAAACCCGCCTTTGCATCTGCCAGGTTCCTGAGCCCATGTGGGTTGCCACCACGTCTGGTTGCCTCACAGGGCCTGCCGCTGTGTGGTTCACCAACTGGGCCAGCCAGGAACTTGACGTTACTGGGCGGCATTTTGAGACACTGCCAAGTCCCGTTAAAGTGAAACCTTCTCCCCCATTGTAATGGGAACTCCTCTTCTAGCAATCAATCAAACTGGTTCCGTTCCTGAGTACCTTGCTGCATGGCAACAAGCTCTTGATGCTGCCCTGGAAGCTGTGACCAACGGAAACACAATGTTACTCACTCTCATTGTCAATGGGTTAAAACCCCATAACTGCAAGTGGGTCCCCGTAGGTTGCTGTACCTCAATTGATGACTGTTATAAGGCCATTGTGGAGGCTAACAACTAGGCCTCAATGGGCTTCCACCGTACCAGTGATGCTCCACCCCAACCACATACAACATCTAGCAATGGCCACAGTCAAGTAGGCCGCTGCCAGCCCTGTCAGCAGGATAATGGGACCAAACGCCCCTACAAGGGGGAGCTTCAGCTAGCGCAGATTGAGGATCAGGGAAAAGCCTGGTGGTTGTAGCAACAAGAGGCCTTACAACCCCACCTGACTCATCCTCTCAATCCCTGCTTGCAAAAAATCCCTGTGACTACAACATTCACAAAGTTGAAACCCTGGATGTCTTTCAAGTCCATAGTGACAACCCTGTACTGCAAGCAAGCCATTCCTCAAATAAAGTAACACACTTGTCCTATCCCTTCCGTTTCTGTGGGAACACCCACAAATTACTGGTAGATACTGGGGACAACTACACTATGGTGGACCAGGCGTTTGCCAACTCTCAGCAATTAGACCAAGTGCCCAGCAGGTTCAAAGCTGTACAGGTAGCTGACTCCCGCAGAGTGGCCATCACCCATGAGACAGTACCCTTCTCTGTGAGAATGGGGAACATCCAGGTTAAACTCTCTGGGCCAATCATGGCAGGACTCAGCCACTGTGTGATTGCTGGTCTTGACTGGCTTTGGCATAGCTGTCTCTACATTGATTGGGATACCTCTGTCATCACCCTCAACAGAAATGGGGTGGAGTTCCAGATTTACCCTGTGGTAATGAGCAATTTACTCCATGATACTGTGTTTGTCAGAACAACAGAGACGGGCTCATATGATTTCAAGGGGGAAAACTAGACTTCAACCAATGCTCAGTCAAAGTTATCTGTGCTGAACCACCAGCAGTCCCTCCCTTGACATCTTCACCATCACCAGCGCTCAAGCAGTTCTCAAGGAGTATAAGGATGTATTCAGTGAGACACTTGAACAACTACCTCCTCCCCAAGAGATCCAGCACTCTGTACAGCTTCAAGGATTGTTACCTAAAGCACAACCATTATACTGTCTCACACCAAAGGAAAATGAAACCCTCCACCAGCACCTTGTGGACGCGCTCAATAAGGGCTTTATTTGCCCCTTGCTGTCTCCATACAGGGCAGTGGTCTTCTTTGTAGCCAAGAAGGACAGATCCCTTTGCCTGTTCACAGACTACTGAAATCTAAATGAGGTGACGGTTAATAATAAGTACCCCTGCCGCTGATTGACAGCCTGTTTGATACACTTGCAGATGTGAAGGTCTTTAGCAAGATTGATCTCACTGCAGGGTACAACCATGTCCGCATTGCACCAGGGAATGAGGCAAAAACTGCCTTCTGCACACGCTACAGGTTGTTTGAGTGTTGTGTCATGAACTTTGGAATGACCAACACTCCCTCAACCTTTGCTATGTTGATGAACAAAGCATTTGAGGAACTGATTAGTAAATGTGTGATTGTTTACCTTGACAACATTATTGTCTTCAGTCAAGATCAAACCACACAACTCCAACACCTCCATGCTGTCCTTGACGCCCTCCAGAAAGCCAACTAAAAGCTAAACCCTCCAATTGCAAATTCCTCAAGTTTGAGCTGTTATTCCTTGGGCACACCATCTCTGACCAAGGGATAAAGCCCAAACATGTCAAAATCAAGGCAATCACCAGCATGCCGCCCCCACCAATGTGGGCCAAGTGCAAACATTCCTAGGCATGGTTGCCTACATGCGCAAGTTCATCCCCAATTGCGGGGAATTAATTGCACCTCTCACTGAGCTCCTCAATACCAAGCAGCGCTTCCATTGGACCCCTGTCAGAGATTGAGCCTTCAAGACGTTGAAGCAAAGGCTCACAACAGCACCAGTACTACAGTTCCCCAATTAAAACTGACAGTACAAACTTGAGATCAATGCCTCTGACAGGGCCATAGGGGGTGTGCTAGGGGTAGAAACTGACAATGGTGTCTTCCTCCCTGTGGCATATGAGTCCAGAAAACTTACTGACTCAGAGCAACACTACCCCATCATTGAAAAAAATTAGCAGCCATTGTACACTGCGTTGAGAAGTGGTGCTGTTACCTGGAAGGTGCTACCTTCCCACCCTGCTTTCTGACGGACCACAAGTCACTTCAGTACTTCAACACACAGTCCCACTTGACACGCTGCCAAGCAGGATGGATGGAGCGCCTATCCCCTTACCAGCTACACATTAAAACAAGCCTGGGAAGGAACTTGTCACAGCTGACGCTCTTTTGCAACTCTACATGCTTCCATCACTGGGGACAATGGCTTGGATCTAGATTGGCCCATGCTCTACCTCCGCTTTGAGGCAACTTGCTATGAGGGCCTTAACTCAGTCACCATCTCCAAATTGAAGGACAACAAAAGTCAGTTCACCACCAATGCTGGTAACGTCTGATGCCGGGCAGAGACAGGTGAGAAGACGCCTTACATTCCCACCACGCAACAAGGGGACACCATATTGCACTACCACCAAACCCTGTGTCACATCAGAGGACGTAACCTCTTTGAGATCATGAAACAAAAGGTTTGGTAGCTGTGCATGCGTCAAGACATCTTGGACCTCCTTGAAACGTGCGTGTTGTGCAAGAAGAACACGTCCAAACCTGCACCCCCAAGTCTGTCCTGCCCATCAAGGCCATGGAACCCTTTGAGAAGTGGGCCCTTGACATTGTGGGGCCACTCCCCAAAGACAGACTAGGGAAGAAGTACATTGTCACTGCCATTGACTACCTCACTTGCTGGCCAGTGGCCCGGGCATCAACCAATCACACCACCACTACCATTACCTGCTTTATTGGCAAGGAAATTGTGGCCCGCTTTGGGCAACCCAAACGTCTCATTAAAGATGGTGGTCCCAAACTAGTTGGGCATGTCATGAAGGCATACTGTGCCAAGAACGCACTCCAACATATTGTTACGACCCCCTACTATCCTCAAGCCAATGGACGTGTGGAACAGTTAAATGGCTCACTGGTTCAACTGATTGCCAAGCTCTCACAAGAGCACCCCAACACCGCATGGACTGAACACCTGCCCACCACTCTACTCATCCTTCAAGCAAGAATCAACAGGGGCACAGGATACAGCCCCAGTACCCTGGCCTTTGGAACACCTGACATTCTGAAAGGAGTCAAACAGGGGAAGCTACAGTCCAAAGCACCCAATAAGCCTCCCCTAACAACAGCCCCATCCCTGGATCAATGGCATGCCAAAGCCCAGGAAAACAAACACAAGCAAATTGCAGGAGTAACAAAGCACCTCAAAGCTAGATACGCCATAGGTGACCCTGTCTACACCCTCAATCCCAATTCTGCCAAGTTGGAACCCAACCACCTAGGTCCCTTCAAGATAGCTGCAGTCTATGAAAATCACACATACCAATTTGAAGATGCCTAAGGAAACACCAAGAAGCTCCACCATGATTGCTTGCACCCTGCCGCGCCATTCCCACACAAAGGTTGTTCATGCAGACCTTCCCAGACCTTCCTCAGACGCTAGTCCTGGTGTCTGACAACAAACAGGGGGCAAGGGGGTGTTGCAACCAAGTTTCCAGACCTGCCTGCTAATGTATCTTACAATACACAGGGGGCGCTTGATGAGCTGCCCCTTGACGTATCTAACATTATGGATTAATCTGATGGCAACATCAAATAGCAGGAACTATATCCTAATTAGTGTTGTAACTGTGCTGTTTTAGCAGGGTTACATGGGGAAAAATATTTATAAGATAGATAATAATCTTTATTGTGAGATAGTGATTATATAGCTATTGTGAATCAATGGATAGCAGGAACTTGATTGGTGATCACACAGCTGGATGGAAGAGGGGGTGGCTTGATCCTGCTAATGAGTCAAGCACCAAATCAAGGTATCTACTGTGAAGGATCATCATCTGTTCATGTTGATGGATTTAGTAATTTGAGTTGACTTCCTAGTCTGGCTTCAAGTGACCGGGTAATTGAATTGAGGATCACAAACCCGCTTGGTTGGAACCTTGCTGGTGGGTTGAGCCTGCGGTTTTGACACCCCCCGGCTGAAGGTTGGCCTCCTCTGTAGGCAGGTTGTCAGGGAGGTTGTCAGGAGCCCAGGCGCCATATTGAACCAGTTGTTGCTTGGTGGCAGGCAGGGCAGTTTCTTGTTATTTCTGTCTTGCTTTGCAGGGTTGTAGGCGGTTGTGGTGTAAGGTCTTGTCTTGCTTGTGTTTCCTGAGTCCTTGCACAAAGTAAGTGTTATTGTCATTTACCTTTAGAATGATTACTGGCCCTACTTTTTTGGGTTGTAGTTTGCTTTTGTCAACATTCATGACCCAGACTTTGTCCCTGACTCCATGTCTCTGGCGGATGGGAATGAAGGTCTTTTGTAAGTGTTCTTTTTCTTTGGCTGCTTGTTTGCTGTTAGCCTCTATTACTTGAGGATCTGAGCAAGGGGGACTTGACTTGGAATTTCCTGTTTGAGTCCTGTCAATGCTTGAATGATATTTGGCTGTGTGTCATATACCAGTTCAAACAGGCTTTTCCTGGTGGATCTGTTCACTTGAGTTTGGCATACAAGTAACACAGTCAGTAGCTGCTTATACCAGTCTTCAGGTCTCCCGGCAGTGAGTTTAGCTAGGGTTTGCACAAGGCTACCATTAAGCCGCTCTACGCATCCATTGGCCTGTGGATGGTATGGTGTTGTGACGGTGTGTTTGACCCCATTTTTGGTGAGGTACACATTGGTGTCTTTGGAGGTCAATTCTTTGCCCCCATTGGTTATCAGGAGTTCTGGCTTTCCAAACCTGCTGATTATTTCCTTGCCAATGAAGGTTGGACATTGTTACTGGTGTGTGTTTTCACTGCTTATGCTACTGGCCACCTTGTGGCAAAATTGATGGCTGTGATGATGTATTTTTTGTTGTTGTGTTTTCCTGGCATGGGGCCCACAATGTCAAGAGCCCATACCTTGAGCTGTAGTTGGGTTTGAATGAGGAGTACAGACTTAGGCAGGGTTTTGCTTTTGGCAAACTTTTTGCAGACCTCGCACTGTTTTAACACTTCCTGGACATTGCGGTATAGGGTTGGCCACCAGGCTTTATGTTTTGGGAATTCATATAGGTTTTGGCTCTTAGTATGTCCAAGATCCCTGTGGTAGCAAAGAATGGTATTGACTTGTTGATGTGTGGGAATATAGGGAATGGCTGTGCCATCCAACATTTTTCTGTGAAGAGTCCCGTATACGTCAGCAAAGAGGTGCTCATTCTTGATGACCATTTCTTTGGTGATATTGGTTGTGCCTGCGGGGAACCCTTTGTCTTTTGTATGGAGCGCTAGGAGAGGCCAGTCTGGGTTGAGCCCATTCTCTCCCCTAGAAGCGCGGACATACAGGCGGGACGGGTTGTCCACTATGGCAAGTTTGGCCCCAGGCTTATATTGGATGAGCATGTTAAACCTTTCTAAGATTTTCATCCACCACACTTGGTGGCATAACAGGTTTGCTTGTGTCTTGAAATAGATGAGCAACTTATGATCAGTTAGTGCTGTGAATTCTTCCTGCCATTTCAGGTAACAGCGCCATTTGACTAGGCAGTGTACAATGGCCAGCAGTTCTTTGTTGTGGAACGGGTATCAACACTTGCCATCCGTCAGTTTGCGCGACTTGTAGGCTACAGGCAGGAAATCACCATCACTATTCTTAATTTGTAGTACTCCCCCAATGGATGCTTCTGAAGCGTTGGTTTCCATCTGGTAATCTCTGTCTTGTTTGTGGTATTGTAAGATGGGCGCTGTTGTGAGCTTTTCCTTGAGACGTCTAAAACAGAGGTCACCTTTGGGGGGTCCATAGAAACTTGGACTTGGCACCTGTTATGGCGGACAAAGGGGCGGTCAAGACGCCGCAGTTGGGTATGAAGCGTTGTACATAGACCACCATTCCCAAGAAAGTGCAGAGCTCTGATTTGTCTTTGGGAGGTGGCATTTTGAAGATGGCTTGTATCTTCTGACTGTTGGGTTTGATGTCGTCTTTTGAGACTATGTGTCCCAAGAAGGGTAGTTGCTCTCAGAAGAACTGGCATTTGGAGGGCTTGGCCAATAGTTTGTGTTGTGCCAGGGTTTTGAAGACTTCCTCCAGGTCTTTGTGGTGCTGTTCCACCAAGGGGCTGTAGACAATAATATTTTCCAGGTACACTAGGGCGTGTTTGCCTATGTGTGGCGCAAACACTTTGTTCATGAAGGTTATGAAGGTGGATGGGGGCATTGGTCATGCCAAAGTTGAGTACCACACATTAGTAGGAACCGTACTTAGTGCATAAGGCTGTCTTGGGGATGTCTTCCTCCTTGATGCAAATCTGGTTCTAGCCTGCAGTTAGATCAATCTTGGAGAAGACAGAGGCTCATCCCAAGGCGTCAAAGAGATTGTCAATTAGTGATAATGGGTAACAATTCTTAATGGTGACTTCGTTTTAAGGCGCAATAAACTGTGACCAGGTGTAAGGTACCGTCCTTTTTAGCCACAAAGAATATGGCGGCCCCAAAGGGAGACTGTGTGGGGCAGATAAGTCCTTTTTCCAGTGCCTCCTTGAGATAGGCGCGCAGCGCGTTGTCCTTGTTTGGGGTCAGCCTGTAAATGGGGTGTGCCTTGGGTACAGCTCCCTTGAGTTAGATAGAGTGTTGGATGTGTTTCTCAGGGGGTAGCCCAGGTAACGCCTCCTTGAAGATTTCTGGGTGCCAGGCCATAATGTTGCAATCTTGCAGTGTGGAGGTGTCCTGGTGGTCCTTGAAGTGTATGATTTCATACTTGCAGGAGTCACAGTCAATTGCTTTCAGGTTTTCCTTCTCATCCAAAGTCTCTGTGATGTGTACAAAGACGTGGTCTTGTAGGAGTTGGTCTACAGAGTCCGGGTAGATTTGGTGGTTGACACATTCACACTTGATGGTCAACACTGAGGTCGCCCAGTCCAAGTGAGGGTTGTTTTTCTGTTACCAGTCTAGTCCCAGTACAATGTCAAACTTAGGGAAGTCAATGACAGGACCTTGGATGGTGGAGTGGAGGTTCTCAAGCATGACAGAGAAGGGAGCAGTTTCTTTTGTCATGGCAATGTGATGTTCATCAGCCAGGACCATGTTTTTAATCCGCAAAGAATTAGTGGCCAGCTTGAATTCATCCACAAAGCTGCTGTTGACTAAAGTTCAATCTGCGCCCAAGTTCAAGAGTGCTGAGCCTGTGTAACTGCAAAAGCGGAAAGGGTAAGACATCAATTTATTGGGATGTCTGGCAATGGTTTATAGTACCAGGTCTTCCGAGGGTACTTGGATCATTGGACATTGGTCCACATCCTTGGGTTGGTATTCATTGTTGGGAAAGTCAGGAGTTGTATGGGGAGAGCTTGGCTTGCTTAGTGCTCTCCCTGGGCTTTTCCCTCATCTTGGTTGCCTTGGGTGGCAGTGACACAGAAATGGGTACAATTTGATTGGCTGTTATTTCCATTCCCATTCCCATTAAAACCCATGGGCTTGTGGTTGTTGTTGTTGCCGTTGCCTCCAGGAGGTGGTTGAGAGGAGCGCCTGCTTGGATGGGAGTCCTTGGGTCTTCTTGTTTCCCAGTCTGTGCCTTGTGTAGAGCGTTGGATGTTTTTTCTGCTTTTTCCGCTTCATGGTACAGGCTTTGCAGGTTGGTAACCTAGTCCAGGTTCACATGTCTCATCACGTGCAACTTGAGAGCGTCATAGTACATGAGGTGTGTTGCTGGGGTGTCAAAGGCCATATCAGATGGGTCACAGAGACAGAGTTCCTTGTAGGCGCGGGTGAGTTCCTTCACAGTGCCTATCTGGGGTAGGTTCTTTACTTGGCGTATGATCATGAGTGCTGTATCCTTAAGCACAAATCTTGCCAAGAAGTCCTGTTTGAAGGTGTCCCAGTTCTTGTCAGTGTGCTCTTTATGTTACTTGTCACACCAGGTGCCAGCGTCATGGGTCAGACAAATGGAAATAACCACAATCCAAAATTACTGTGGGCATTCCATCTGAGCCAGCTTGCTTTGGGCAGACTGGATCCATGCGGCAGCATTGTTGTTGTTGGCCCCTGCAAAGGGCTCCAAGGCAGCGCTGCAAAGTCTTTGTGCAACATAGGCGGGCATGATGGTTTTTTCAGCTGGTTGTGGCATCAAGGAAGGCACCTGAAAGAACCCTTGGGCAGACAGGGCATTGAAGGCAGGTAGCAGTATCACCGTGTTTTGGTAGAGAACAAAGTCATCAGGTATCTTGGTACCAGGAGTATACAGCGTCCAGTTGGGCAGGAGGCCAGACATAATTCTGTTGAGGATTTGTTGGCCGCGGCGTGTGTGGGCAACATGTGGACTTTTTCAAGATAAGGTAGGATGGAGAACCTACTTCTGCTACCAATGTTGTAACTGTGTTGTTTTAGCAGGGTTACATGGGGGAAAATATTTAGAAGATAGATAATAATCTTTATTGTGAGATAGTGATTATATAGCTATTGTGAATCAATGGATAGCAAGAACATGATTGGTGATCACATGGCTGGATGGAAGAGGGAGTGGCTTGATCCTGCTAATGAGTCAAGCGCCAAATCAAGGTATCCATTGTGAAGGATCATCATCTGTTCATGTTGATGAATTTGGTAATTTGAGTTGACTTCCTAGTCTGGATTTGAGTGACCGGGTAATCAGATTGCGGGTCACAAACCCGCTTGGTTGGAACCTTGCTGGAGGGTCAAGCCTGCGGTTTTGACATTAGGAGCACTGTCAATTCAACTTGCTAATTCCTGCACACGTTATTCCTTGGCTCCAAACCTTACATGGAAATTCACACTATGCCACCCCCTTGTGGCCTTGTAGCTTTCCCCATATAGTATATTAATCACAATATTCTACAATAAACAATACCTTATTCTTATTATTCTGTCCTTTCTATTGGACTGTTGTCTACCCCAATTCCAAATACTTAATCCTCATTGGTTCAGTTGCAACAGGGTAGTTTTGTTCTATGTCAGTGAGCTTCCTGGATTTGTATGCCACAAGGAGAAAGACGTCCTCATCAGTTTCTACCTGTAACACACCCCCTATGGCCCTGTCAGAGGCATCAGTCTCAAGTTTGTATTGGTGGTTCTGATTGGGAAACTGTAATACAGGTGCAGTTGTAAGTCTCTGCTTCAACGTCTCAAAGGCTTGATCTCTGACAGGGGTCCAATGGAAGCACTGTTTAGTGTTCAGGAGATTGGTGAGAGGTGCAATAAGTTCTCCACAATTGGGGATAAATTTATGCACATAAGCACAATTGCCCAAGAATGTACACACCTGACCAATATTGGTGGGGTTGGCATGTTGATTATTGCTTTTATCTTGGTGGGGCTGGGAATAATCCCTTGGGCAGAGACAATGTACAGTAGTTTTAAAAGCTATGGTGACAAGCAAAAATTCTTCAGAGTTAAACAAAATTCAACTCTCAGGTTAAAATATATACTCTGTTAACAGGGTTTATTGGTGTTAATGGGCAAAATGGGTCAACACAGCAACAAAAGGCTCACACACAAAGCAAACCCATTCAAAATATAATCAAAAATACATCAATTCACAAACAAAATGGTGTGAGTTGATTTTTGGTGTACATATGTTTACTATGTGAATCAGTGACAAAATACACCCAAGCAAGGTGTTTCAAAACTCAATACAAAAACAAAACACAATAGCAACTCACAATGTAAACAAAATCACTCACGCAATGTGTGCAATGGATTGTAATCATGAATGATACCAAGGTATCTAAAATAAGACACAAGATCTGAAACATAGATTTTAAAAATACTGTGCTGGGTGTTTGAATTTGGCAGTAAAATCTAGGAAAATGGGTGGAATTTTTTTTGATTATTCTAAAATGGGTGTTGTAAAACCAAAAACAACTAACTAAGAAATAAAAAATCTATAATTGGGATATTGGGTGGGAAAAAATAATAATTGAATATCCATAAACAGATAAAAGCAAAAATTAAAATTAGGGAGTAACTTAATTAAAATTTATTTAATATTTTATTAAATTCTAAAAATGGAAGGAACACAATAACAGACTACCATTGCACCCATTGTGTGCCGCAGTTGCGGTTGCCCCCGCGGGTCAAAGAATAGACTTAGTACAACACAAGTGCCTACTCAAGAGGGAAGCAGGAGAGGTGAGTTTCATAGTGACGCTGCACTGACACAGTTGGTTCAAGGAGCACAAGCTGCTAGGGTGCAGAGCATAAACCCTTGGGTCCCAAAGCTGACCTGGAAGCCAACCAAGGTCACCACTACCTAATGGTTAGAAACAAGGAGGTAGAACTTACTTTGTATGTGTTTGACGTTGTGGACCGGCAAGAGTTGGTCCCGTCAGCCATGCTGGAGAAGGTGAATCCTGTACTTGATACTAGCTACAAGCCCTACGCCAGTGATGGCAATCAGGAGGATGACAAGGAGCCCCAGTTCTACCAAACCATTGAGGGACAGCTAGTGCTCAAAAAGGTTGCAGCCTTCTACAACAAGGTGCTCATGCCTTGCAAGCCTGTCATCAATCAGGATCCTGGCTTGTCTGAACCCACAAAGCCCGCCCAGAAGCACATCCCTGATATCAAATGCATCATCCTGCTTAAGCTAATGCGGGAATTGGGTGACTACAAGGCAGCCGCGGCCATTGTTGGAGTGAATCCCAAATATGCCTCAAAGGCCTTCAACAAGTTCATTGATACTGGTCGTGTCCTTGCCGCGGAGAAATCCTTGTGTGTTTCAACCATGCTCACCAAGGAGCACAAATGGGCAATCTGCCAGTGGATCACACAGGACTGCCATCTTGAATTGGCAAATATACAGTCTATGGTCAAGTCCACTTTTGGGATTGAGGCCTTGATTTCCTTTTACTACCATCTGGTCAAGGGAATGCAATTTTCCTGTAAAAACTTGGGGTATCCCCATACAATTGGAACAGCCCAGCCAATATCAAGACCTGGAAAAATTACGCTGAAGCGTACACTGCCATCAAAGCCAAGGGGACCGTGAAATTCTATTATATCAACAAATCAGCATTTGCCTTGTCAATGCGCAATGTGTATGGGTATGTCCCCAGAGGCTCCAATGACGGGGTGGCTCAGTGTGCTGCAGTCCGCGCCACAGCCTATTCAATGGTGGTTCTACTCAATCCAAAGGGGTCGAGCTCTACCAAATGATACTAAGCTCCCACAATAGCCAGACCTTCCTGTCATTTCTCCAATGGTCCAGGAGCACCTGAGGCGCGCAAGCCTAGGCTTCACCAACGTAATTGTGTTGGACAATGTTGGTCTCCACAAAGTGGCTGACATTCTTGAAGAATTTCCTTTAATTGACACCAGCATTGCAGTGGGCCCCCAGCAATTGGCCATGGCAAATATGCACCTTCTCTTCCTCCCTGTCTATTTGCCCTTCCTAAATCCCATTGAGGAAGTCTTTGGGTGGCTAAAGCAAGTTGTCAAGCAAGGAACCCCAACTGGGATCCATACCCTCCCAGCTGAGTCTGTGGCCAAATTTTATGGCCACACTGATTTGTTTATCCCCACGTGCCTAGCCAAACAGCCAATCAATTAAAGGCTTAGTGTGTCCAACTTTTTTTATATTCTCTAATTTATTATTCAACATTTATTAGTTATCATTTTATATTTAGATGTTTCTACGCCCGCAATCACATTCAGAAGATCCATCAATAGATATAAGTATCTTATTTTTTATTGTATATTATTTTATTATGCTTCTGAGGTAATCTCAAACGCTCAGTACTGGATTACACAAAAAATATTTAAATCACTTTATTCAAATAAATGTAAAAATAATTTTAAAAAATAAACGTAAAATGTACAAGTTAGAATTTATTTTATTAATGTATAATTTTATACTTTTATGAAACCCATTTCTGCAATATATTTTGCAAATCTTGTTTGCTAAAATATTATTTGAAAAATTAATTATAATAAAAATATTGTAGAGTATAAAGATGTTTATTAGAAGAGAATTTATTAAGAACACCTGTAGTGAGTTTGGCGGTATGTACCCACCCCACAATGGAGGTGGCACACAACCTCCACCGTCCACGGTGTGGTGGTGGATACACCCTGGTTAAAATATTCATGGAGGCTGGTAAAAGGGAGTATTGTTAGGTGGGAATGGAGTAGCAGCTTTTCTGGCAGGGCTGCAAACCCGAAGATGCCAGCCAGAACTAAGGCGTCCTGGATGACATGATTTGCTGAGTTGTACCTTGAGGGGACCTTCTTCCCATCCAGGGAGAGCCTGGCCTTGTCAATCCCCAGAAGGACCCTGTCCAGGTCCTCAACCAACGCGCCCATCCCAAAGAAGAATAAAACCCCAGGTAAACAACAAGGTGAAGCCTTTGCCCAGCAAAGGCTTCTGTAAACTCACACAGTTTATTATAAACCGCGCTTATCTTATTGTCCTGCTTTGTCTTGGCAAAGGTCAGCTCCATAGCTACCGGGACTCCTGTCTTGTTGGCACTTCAGGCCAGCCCAAAGTCTGCCAGGAGGATTTTGGTCTTCTTTACGGCTGTTGCGTCTGCAACAGCCAATTTGCTCACTGCACGCCCAAAGTTCTCAAGCAGGTAAGACAGGATGTGCTCCACCGGGAAGTAGAAGCAAGCAGCCGCATGAGCCCAGCCCATCTCTGGTACATTCTTGAATGGGAGCGTCACCAGGACGTCCCAAACAAGCTCAATAGAGTTTACAAAGTAAACCCCACTGAGTGATACCGGGTCCAGGCAGACCAGTTGGGCATCCTTGTAGGCAGTAACTGCTCACTTGGATGCCCCCTTGGCATGCGTAAGCCCAGCCAATGCCTCTTACAACATCAGAAAAGACCCATGGATACAGTCTTCAAGCTCCCGCAAGACAGGAGGGACAGGAAAAGCTGCTTGGCCACATGAGTGGTGTAGTTGGCGTAGAATGTGGTGGGGACAAAAGGGACCAGGACCCGGCGGAGTTCACCATTGACTTCTTCTAAAAAAGGTAAGTATTTGGAAATTTTTATTAATTATAATTTTAGGTTACCTTCTACAGTCTCCTCCTTGCCCGCAGCCTTAGCAGGCTTCGCTATTCTTGGTGTAACCAGGTGTGCTGGCTGCTCAGTGTCATCTGTCTGGGTGCGTTTTGCAGGTTTTAGGTGGGCATACATTTCTGGGTCATCTGTCCAGACAGACAACGCAGAGAGGGAAAAGGACTTGAATTGAAGACCTTCCACAACATGCTTCTGGACATTTAAAAGCCGTTCAATTTTTGTTTTGGGGGTGTCTGGAATCTTGGCCATGAGTGCCTTGGCAAACACATTTTCAATTTTGTCCCCTTCAAGGACGGCAGACTTAACTCTTGCTTTGACCTTGCGGTCAATCTCTTTAATTTTGGCAATTGCCAAGTCAAGGTCTTTGAGTAGTTTTTTGAGTTCTCTCATTTGATTTTTTACTAACCTTTCCATATGTTTTTATAGCTTTCACCCCAATAAAATCTGTGTTATTCTGAATTTTTGCCTCTTTGTTTATTCCTTTTTGTTTTCCCGTTTACTACATTATCCCATCTTTTTACCCATTGTGTATATGTTTTACGCTCATCTCAATATGTGTTGTTTGCTTTGTGCTGGCATTGTTTCCTTGATTACCATATTATTTTTGGCGCTTGACATAGCCCCTTGTGAAAATATTAACAACAATTTGGTGATCAGCTAAACTTGAATTAGAAAATTATAGTGTTAACTGTTTTTAGATAAAGTTGTTACTGATCCAAATTCAAAACCTAAATAATAAATTTTAAGCCAATCAGGAGCCAAGTGATAAAGTGATTGTTGTGACATAAAGGGTCATTCAATAATTCTTTGATGTATGTGCGCTAATTAATATGATTGGCTGGATGTTTTGCCATTGTACGCCATTGCTGCTGTGGCAAGTTGTTGATGGACTAGTGCCCAATCAGCTGCTGGATTAGCACTAGTCCATCAACAACTTGCCATAGCAGCAATGGCGTACAATGGCAAAACATCCAGCCAATCATATTAATTAGCGCACATGCATCAAAGAATTATTGAATGACCCTTTATTTCACAACAATCACTTTATCACTTGGCTCCTGATTGGCTTAAATTTTATCATTAAGGTTTTGAATTTGGATCAGTAACAACTTTATCTAAAAACAGTTAACACTATAATTTTCTAATTCAAGTTTAGCTGATCACCAAATTGTTGTTAATGTTTTCACAAGGGGCTATGGTTGGGTGCTAAAAATAACTGTGTTCAGGATCTAGATACACACCTTAGTAAATATATGATTTTATAGAAATAAGCTGAACATAAAGAATAAAACCAACTATAAACAAAGAGAACATGAACAATTGAAATTCAAAAAAAGATAATATAAATAGAAAATGTTTGGTGACAGGGGTTTATTGGGGCGGGGAAGAGTGATGCCTAGTAGGCAGAATGGCGCAGGAAGGAGGAAGTAGAGGCGGTGCTGGCCTGGGGGGTCTAGGATTGGATGGGTTGGGTTTGTGGATGGGGGTGTTGGTGGCGGGGGTGGAGGCAGGAGGATTGTGCGTGATGGCCGCTATATACTGCTCATCATACTCCTCATCAGTCATTGGCTGGATGGGCTAGTAGGTGGTTGTGGCACGGGGTGGGAGGTGCTTATCCTTGCATGATTGGTTGCCCATGTTCACATGGAAAACCATTTGCGCAAACAAGTCAGCAACCATTTGGTGACCAAAGAAAAAATTGTGATCAAGGACCCCAAGATAGAGGTCGTTGAAAGCCTGAGGGCGGCGCTCCTGTAGTGTATCTCCAATGTTGAAGAAGACAACATCAGCCAGATGGACGTTGGCACTGCTGGCTGGGTACACAGAGGCCTGGTACCCGAGTCCCTGGATGGCCTCGAGGGCAGTGGAGCTTCCCTCCATCTGGTGGCTCAAGAAAACCCGGTATTTGGAATTCAAGCCATCCCAGCAGTTGAGCAATCCACCAAGAATGTGGCCGTATGAGTACCCATTGATGAAATCAGGGTTTTTCTGATAGTAGACAAAACCCTTGGCTGAAACAGCCAGAAATTCACCAATGAAAATCCCCTTCTTGACCTTCTTCCTTCCATTCTTGGTGGCGGCTTTTCCTTGGGTGCCAAAATCATCAAAATCTATGGATAGCTTATAGTAAGAGATGAACATAACATCATCTGACAGACTAGCCAGGGATCAGACTAGGGTGGATTCAATGGCAGGATCATACAGGGAATCCTCAGCGCCATCCCATTGGTTGCCGGCAAAATTTGTAAGAACCTGTATGGAAGCAACCTTCCCATACATCCAGAGCTGCACCATGAGCTCGGAGACCCATTTGTTATGATGCACAAGCTGCTTCCAACCTGGGTCAAAGGAAGCTTGGGGTCCCGCTGGAGGAGGTCAAGCATTATTGGATAGGCCTCGGTTATCTGGGACTTTGTGGCCTTCTTTGGCTTCTTGGCCATCCCAATCAGATTCCCTTTATTCATCAGGTTGTTGAACTCCTGCATTATGGTGGCTTGGGTAAATTGCAACTGGGCGGCAATCTGATCCCAGGACAGACCCTGCAGGTTGAGTGCCACAATTTCCTGAAGAATTTGGGCGGTGATGATTTGTTGCTTGGGGCGCTGGGCCAGGGGAGCTGAAGCCTGATTGGCTGAGGGGGGAGCAGGTTGGCTGGTGGAAGAAAGATGTTCCAAATCAGGGTTGCCATCCTGATTAGTTAGTTGGCAGAAAGCTTGTGCAGGGGTGGATGTGGAAGCAGGGGTGGGCTAGACGCTAAGTGACTCACAAAAAAGTCAAAGCCATATGGGTTGGGGGACAGTAACAGGTCAGCTTCCTTGTTACCTGCCTCAAAGGCTTGGGTGTAAACGGGTGCCTCCACGTTCTGAGCCTTGCCTCCATTGCAGCTGGCTTGGCTGCTGGCGCAGTTGAAGATATTGCTTGTAAAAACCATTGTAAAAAACCTAGGATAAAATCACTAAAAGTAGAAATTTTAAAATTTAATAATTTATTTTTATTGTAATCTTGAGCCCATATTTGGAAGTGTTCTCAAAACCATTTCATACAAATCTGGAGCCATGAAAATGGATAAAATGCCTCTGTTCCTAAATTGGATAGCTGATGATTGGCTATTAAACTGTTATTTTTCTATTTTAGGCTGCTCATACTACACATCTTTTGTGACTTCATTTCGTTTTGTGCTTGTGGAATCTTGCTTCTAGATTGCTCCAATTTTATTTCATTTTGGTCCTTCTGTTGATGCCTCATATGAATCCTGCTTGGATTATAATATACTCTGGAATAGCATCCATCCATTTCAGTTGTTATGTCAATTCATTTTGTTTGTGGTTTGAACTACACTGCTTGATGTTTGATGTAATTTTGTATGATGGTCTAGTGAATTTTTTTTTGGTTTGACAGTTAATTTATTAACCAAAAATATTTAAATTATTTGAATCCTGAATCTCGCGCAACTTGGATTTTGTTTAAATCTGAAATCAGTTTGTTTAAATCTGAAGAACTTTTGCTTGTCACCATAGCTTTTAAAACTAATGCACTCAAGGAACAAGAGCTCTGACCTGAGGAATTTGCATTTATAAGGATTGGCCTTCAGCTGGTTCTTTTGAAGGGTGTCAAGGAAAGCACAGATGTGTTGGAGGTGTGTGATTTGATCTTGACTGAAGACAATAACTTTGTCAAGATACACAACAGCACACTTTCCAATAAATTCCTCAAATGCTTTATTCATCACCATAGAAAAGGTGGAGGGAGTGTTAGTTATTCCAAAGTTCTTGTCCTGGCACTCAAACAACCTGTAGCATGTAGAATAGAAAGTTTTTGCCTTGTACCCTGCCAAAATGAAGACCTGGTTGTACCCCACAGTGAGGTCAATCTTACTGAAGACCTTTGCACCTGCAAGTGTGTCAAACAGGCCGTCAATTGGTGTCAGGGGTACTTATTCTTGAAAGTCACCTTGTTCAGGGCTTGGTAGTTGGTTACAAGATGGAGGAATCTATACTTATTGGCTACAAAGAAGACAGCAGCTCTGTGAGGTGAGAGGGAGAGGCAGATGAAGCCCTTGTTGAGTGCATTTACAAGGTGTTGACAAAGAGTTTTATCTTCCTTGGGCATCAAGCAATAGAGGGGTTGTACTTTTGGCAGAAATTCCTGTAATTAAACAGCATGTTGTATTTTTCTTGGAGGGGACAGTTGATCTAGCATTTTTCTAAAGACATCCTTGTACTCCTCAAGAAGAGATACTAGAGCTAATGGAGGTGCTGTGGCCAAGGTAGGAGGTGTAGTGGGTTCCAAGTAAATGACCTAAACAGAACATTGGTTGAAGTTCAGTTTTCCCCCATGAAGTTGTAGGAGCCTGTTTCTGTTAGACTTACAAACACAGTGTCATGGAGTAGTTTTCTCATTTCAACAGGATAAATTTGGAACCCTAACCCATTAATGTTGATTATAATTATGGAGGTGTCACAGTCAATGTATGGTTAGTTAAATAAAAGCCAGTAAAGGCCAGCAATAACACTGTGGCTGAGTCCAGCCATAATTGGCCCAGAGATCTTGACCTGGATGTTCCCCATTCTCATAGAGAAGAGTGCTGTTCATGAGTGATAGCTACTCAGCGGGATTCTATCACATGTACTGCTTTAAAGCAGCTGGATACTAGGTTTAATGGCTGGGAATCTGAAAATTCCTGGTCAACTATTGTGTGATTGGCCCTAGTATCTACCAAAAGTCTGTGGGTGTTACCATGGAAGCAAAAGGGGTAAAAAAGTGGGTGATTTTATTGGGAGAATGACTGGCTTAGAGAACAGGGTTCCCACTGTGTACCTGGAATACTTCTAGGGTCTTAATCTTGTGAATACTGTAGTTGCAGGGATTTTTATAAAGGAGAGATTGGGAGCATGGGTCAAGTGGGGTTGCAGAACCTCTTGTATCTACAACCCAAAGGATTTTTCTGGATAATCAATCCAAGATAATTGGAGCTCCCCCCTCGTGAGGGTGGTTGTCCCCATTTTCCTGCTGACAGGGTTTGCAGCAGCCTACTTGGTTGTGAGTGCTTCCAGGTGCAAGACAAAGTTATGAGGGTGCATCATTAGATCTTTGGAACCCCGTTGGGGCTGGTTTTTAGCTTCTACCATGGCCTTGTAACAGTCATCAATGGAGGTGCAGCTTAAAGGCACCCATTTACAGATGTGGGGCTTTAACCTGTTAATGATGAGGGTGAGTAGCATTGCATTTCTGTCAGTGATGTCATTGGGCTGCAAAAAGGGCCTGCTGCCAGGTGGTAAGGTATTTGGGGTTGCTGCCTGTCTGCTTGATGGCAAGGAGAGGAGTTCCCACTATAATGTGCAAGAAGTTCTTGCTATAGCAGGATCAGGTGACATCCCTGAATTAAGACCAAGTAACTTCATGTTTCTGACTGGCTCATTTGGTGAACCATACTGCAGCAGGCCCTGTGAGGCACCCAGACACAGTGAAAATCCACATGGGTTCTGGTACTTAGCATACAAAAAGGCGGTTTTCAATGGAGTAAAGCTAACTGACAATGCTGGCTCCTTCCACACCACATGCAAAAGACTCCAGTTGTAGATTTAGAATTTTTTGAAACAGGTCTGACTGTTTCAGGGTGAGACTGGTGTCACATTGTTCCAGGAAGAGGTGGTTATAGACGCTGATGGGTACTAACTGGTCTTGATATATAATGTATTCCTTAGGGATGTCCTTATCAGGGATAGGGAGGAAACTTTACTAGTTTGAAGTAGCTATACAATTTTGTAATATGTCCTTTATTAGGAAATTTTCTTTTATGTAGGTTTTGAATTTACTGCTGCTACCACTGTTGCAACTGAACCAATAATAGTTCAGTATTTGATTTAGGGAAGACAAGAGTCCAATAGAAAAACAAGAATAAGATGTAATTTATTGCAGAATACTGTACTGTAAATTCAGAACCTGAACGTAAAAATGCGGGATTGTCAAATCCTTGGTCCAAATTTCAAATCACTTTTGCGGGATAGCCTTTTTTTAATTAAAATGATTTTTTTGAGTATTTATTTGAATTTTTAAAAATGCGGGAACTCATAGACACTTTGCAAGGCTCAAGTTGAACTGCATATTTCCAATGGACAAAATGAATTAACTGGAATCAGATTTGAAGCGTTCAAATCCATCAACCATTTCCATTAAGTTTACTATGTTTTTTGGAATTGCAGGATTGTCAAATCCAAGAACCAAATTTCAAATTGCTTTTGAATGCCACTATTAAACTCAAATAATAATTGCAGGAACTGGAATCCAAATTGAATGTACAGTAAGTAACTAGGACAAATCAACCCAAATCAAGAAGCTCCACTCTGGATAAAATCAAATTAAAAATCCAATCTAAACACCCATGTTTAGACATGAAATTAAGTGAAATGAAAAATTATCTAAACTGGAAATGATGCAATATTCTGCACTTTAAATCACTAATATAGCGACCATAAAGCCATATAATGATTTATGAGCTACTCTCCTGATGACACAGAAATTTTTTAAAAGGTTTTTGGCCCCCGGCGTATCCAGGGGCCAAACAAACTTTATTTCAAGGAAGAAGGAGAGGGGGAAAGATAAACCATTAGTTTACTAACTATGTATTCATGTATTGCTACTAAGGATACTTGATTACAGTAGATTTCATAAGACACTAATAATAAAGTATATTGTAATATATAATTCTACTTTATTATTAGTATCTTCTGAAATCTACTGTAATCAAGCATCTAAATTTTAGCCGTCATAAAATGGAATAGGGTGATTTTTGAAAATGCCTATGATTCCTAAAAGAATTAACACAAATCCACTCTATATCCTTTAGCATCCTTTTTGAGACACCAATAAATTATATTTATTTCAAATTCCTTGCAATTATGATTTGAAACTTGGTTCTTGGATTTGAAAATCCCACAATTTCAGATCTGTTAATTTTTACATGATGTCCATGATTTGATTGAAATACAGAAAATCTCAAATTGTACATAAGAATCCCATATTTCTGATTCATGTATCCCGCATTTGTTTGCTGAGTTTTGTCTTTTGTTAGTTGAGTTATCTGCTCAAGAGATTCAAAATTTGCCAATTTAAATAAACCAAAAAAAATCAAAATAAATGGTTGATTTTATTAAAATATTTTTTTTCACTCAGCTGAGTTGCTTGCAAAAGTGATTCAAAATTTGGACCAAGGATTTGAAAATCCTGCATTTTTACGTTCAGGTTCTGAATTTAAAGTAGCTAATATACCACATTGAGAATCCACAAGGCCACCAGGGGGCGGCAAAGTGGCAGGTTCCATATAATGTTTGGGACTGTGGGATAACTTGTGCAGGGATCGGCATGTTGAATTGGCAGAACTCCTAGTTAGGAGACAGTGCCTGTAATTTGACACTGGCATTATATTGATATATTCTGTTAGACATATCATGGGGAAACTTGCCAAGCACTTCCTGTGTATTTTGAGATATATTAGTGGACAAGGATGTAATCTCAGTGGCAACAATGTTGTAAAATCCAAACAGAGAGTACTTGAAGATTTAACACCAGCAGTGGAAGACTGAGCAACTTATTATTGCTTTAGTATAACCAATATTTGCCCCTATTCCTCCCTTCAGAGCACTATATCAGTAAATAGATACTGCTTCTGTGCCCTTCTTCACCTTCCAATAAATTGTCCAACTCATTCAACTTGCCCTGCCAATCCAGCCCATGAGCGCAACCACAGGAGAACTCCAGCTTGTCCTTATTGACCAAACATATGGTTATAGCAATCTTGGGTTCTCCTATATCACCATTCTGGGACTTTCTGAACAAGTGATTACCCCACATGGGAGTATGGTGGTCTTGGGCTACTTCTTCTAATTATACAATGATAATGGCCCCTGTCATTCATGAGCTTTTAAGGCCCTTCCTCTCAACCAAATATTCCCTTGTGAGTAACCTGGGCCATGAAAACATCCCTAAAAACTTGATTCTAAATCAAATTATTATGAGAAGATGGTTTCTGTCCCTAGTCCATATTCCTTCTGGATGTACAGATGAATACTGCATGTCTCCCAATGGTAGTATCTTTACTGTTTATATTGAAGAAAAATCCTCCCAGTTCTAATGTCCTGAGTTTAACTAAGAAGTCTCCAAGGTTCTGTCTGATTTTATCTATCTTGGGTTGCTCTGGTTGGTGTTGATCTTTCTGGTAAATTCCAAAGTTTAGTTCAAAAGTTTTACCAAGAGGTATCTGAAGCCTGATTGTAGCTTATCATCAACTCTGTGTGAATTTGGGTGTTTATCCCTCACCGCTTGGAGATGGGTTCTCATTATCCTGTGATTTTCATCATAGCAAGCTGCCAATGGGAGTAAATGCCTACCCTCCCAAATATCTCCACCTTGCCTTATGGTCCCCTGTTTGGGCGGCCATTCCAGTTATTTGCTGGATAGTGCCCTGGTGGATTTTTCGGCAAGTATGGGAGCCAAGATTAGTTAGCTTAGCTCCCCTCTCTCACAGCAGCATATACTTTCCCGCCTTTTACCTGATATAAACTTCTAACTGGGTTGATTAAGTTACTCCTTCAAAATATTCTGACTTTTCCTTAAATTTTAAACCTCCATCAAATGCTTTATATGCCTTGGGTATAGCTTAGATCCCACTTGGGAAAGGCCATAAAGATAAGGCCACATGATATGAAGTAAGATGGCCTTCAGTGGCATGGTGGAGTCACAGCAAAATTCAGAAAATCTATAAAATGGGGAACAGAATTATCAATTATCAAAGAATTGAAAATCAATAAGAGTGGTAAAGTTGAAGCTTGAAGATGGAAACTACAAGCAGAGGCAGAGAGAAATACAGCCAAAGAAAACTGGGGCAGAACCAAATAATAAACTGATTGGGAAACGGTGGCTGGATTTTGCAAAGACACAATCTCACAAGTTGGTCCCACAAATTCTTCATTTCAAAAAAGGGGATCCAAAATCCGTGCATAGCTGCAGAAACCTCAAAGTCAATGTCACAAACTGTGGGGTATCATACAGGGACATAAGTAAGAAGGAACTTTATCTTTGGGGGAGAATGATCTTTAAACTTTAACACTTGATATTTTATTTAAACATTAAGTGCTTATTTGACTTACTAAAGTAGTTCTAGGGAACTTTAAGTCAATATGTGGATTGGGATTTAGTGATGATGTGGTGGGCCTCAGTTTTTTCACCAGCCTTCAGAAGTTACAGAAATTTTTTTGATGTCATAAATTGAGTTTGGCTCTGAAAAAGCACCAAATTACCTGATTTTTAGATTCCCAAGCCTTTTTTGACACATTTAACAAAATTGGCAACCCCTGAGTATTCTTTGCCACAACCCATTTACTTGTAATGTCTTGATTTATATCATTCAGACCCTTCATGGGTTTTTTTTTGGGGGGGTTAACTGCTTAGGTGCTTTCTTTCAGAGGCAGATGATTCAGGTTAAGATGGTATTATATGTGACATTTAGGGATGAATCAGGTGACTTAATTCTGTGCAAAGCACAGAAAAAAATTAGAGATTTTTACAAAAGACTATTGATCAATATATCCCAACATTGTTTCAGATTATCAATGATTTTAAATAATAGTTCAACCCTCTTTCATCTTTGTATAACAGCTTTAAAAGCTATATGGTTAAGCAAATTCAACTCATCAGTGAACAAGTTCAACTCAGCTGTAAGGAAAGTCAACCCAGATGTAAAATAGAAAAATTAAAAAATTGAATTTGTATTGAAAAAATATATTTAAGTTCACTTCAATTATGTTCTAAGGTTCATGAATTTTGTTTACAGATGAGTTGATTTCACTTACTTATGAGTTTTTTGCTTAGCCACCTAAATTTTAAACCTATTATATATAAACTTTATATCAATTAATGTTACATAGATTGGGTTGACATGGTAAATTTTTGGCTGCTTATGGTATAACTTTAGAAGTAGTTCAGAAAATATAGTGACTGTGATTGAGTTTTTTTAAAAAAAATAAACTAGATTTTCTATTTAAATTTTATAAGAGCGACATTAAAGGACTGCAACCTTAGGGAAATAAGGATAGGGGGTCAATAAATACCTTTTCATTGCCATCAGATTGTCTGGTTGGTCCATGCTGAATAAACTCCAACTACAGGCAAAGTCCAGTGCAAACATTAGCATAGAGGCAGTGCTAAGCAAAAGTCCCAGGGATCAAGCATGGGACCCCTGGGACCAAGTGATTGTAATTGAGACCTGTTCCTAAAGCCAATGTCAAAAAAGCAGGCTCAACCCACCAACAAGGTTCTAACTAAGTGGGTTTGTGACCCGCAACCCAACCTTCCAGTGACCTGTAGCCAAACTAGGAAGTCAACTAAAATTACCAAATTCATTAACATGAACAAATGATGATCCTTCACAGTGGATACCTTGTTTTGGAGCTTGACTCATTACCAGGATCAAGACACCCCTTTTCCATCTAACTGTGTGATCAACACAATCATGTTCCTGTTATCCTGGATTCACATTGACTATATAATTACTATCTCTCAATAAAGATTATTATCTAGTTTCAAAATATTTTCCCCTTGTAACTCTGCTAAAACAGCACAGTTATGACACCAAGAACAAATCTGCAAAAGTTATGCTGTCTTTAAGGTTACAAAGAGATGTGTAATCAGCTGTCAAAGTCACAATCTGGTTTGAGTGGGGTGTAGATTAGTTGTAGCACAAATTGAGATTATCATGGTGCCCGCCCTTGCTATAATTACACATGGTGAGGCTAAGGGTCCCCAATTTCCCTTGTAGTGGATATTAAATTAAAATGCACCGCTTTAAATCGATATGGGATTGAGGGAGATTGATATGCTGCTGCGCAAAAAGGAGCTATTTATCCTGGCATTATAGAGAGACTGATTTTGAGCGATACAACAATACATTGCCGATATTACTCCCTGGGAACAAGACCCCATCTAACCCTAAACATAAATCCTAAATTAAAAGTAATGGCTTGGTATACCTTAGAAAATTTTACTACTATAAACAGATTAATATATAGCTTATGTCCTTTCCTTTGTTCCATCCTCTCTTCTGTTGCAAATGCCCGACTTAGGGTTGGAACATAGAGCAAGCACACATAAAAAGCATTTGAAATTCCTCATTTTTAACAAGTGTCCCCATAATGGAACTATTTCCTTGCAGAGAGGACTTGGTATTATTTACTGCTTTAATACAAATGCCAATTTAAATTGGTATTTTTATGAATGTGATTAAATCAAGACGTCCCACTCAAAGCCTGACAATATTTCCAAGGTCCAATCAAGTGCACAGCGACTTCAAACTAGCTTTAGTTACTAAAGCATGGCTTCGCTTTAAATAAGTATTTTTTAAGGAAACAGACATTTATCAGCGTTGTAAAGCTATAAATAAGTATTCATCAATGGAGTTGCTTGTAGGGATGCTTCTGCTCAGCTAGCTTCCAGCTTTAGTCCGTTGCAGGCAAAACGGAAATCTTTATATTTGAACAAATGAAATTAATATTTGAATCGAGAGGAGCCCAGAGCCAGAAGCTGGACACGGCTGCCTGTGGCTTGGCGAAGCGGCCTTAGCTGCTTGAGTCTTTGAAGGCTTAGCACAATTTATGTGAGCTGCAATTTAGAATGTATTAAAATTTAAATGTAATTAGCGGTTTTACTCTCAATTGCGTGTTTGAACAAACTTCAAGGATTGGCTTGCATTTAATAAATGTTCAATAAAGAGCTAGTTTGCTGATCTTATGAACACTGGTTTTTAGTCCAAGTCAGCTGATGTAAATGAGACATGTCCTGTCTAAAGTCTATTCTAGTTTCTTTTTCTCTTCTGTACGGTACTGGCCTTGGCCAATGGGCCTCCACTCCTGCTAACCTTGTCCCTTACCTTGGCCAGGTCGAGCAGAACGGTACACGCCTCTGCTTGGGGTTCTTCAAGTCTCCTATCAAGTTTGTCGCCCCAGCTACTTGCTTACATCTCAAATCAAGCGTTGATCTCGTGAAGGTCCAGGTGGTCAATGGCCGACCACAGATTGCGCTGCTACCCTCCACGGAGATTGTCCTGCACAAGTTCTGGTCTAAGAGCTATCCCTTACACTACAACAAGGGTTCTGCCACTGCCATTTCTCAATACAAAGATGCCCCTGAGATCAAGGCTTATGACTTTAAACATGAAGGGCCTAGATTCATAGTGGTGCAACTATCTGCGGATAGAAGCTCTAAACCGCGTCAATTTGTACAAATTCCTGATTCCGAATGCTACGATATTTACCTCGGCATGATCAAAGTGGCCATAAACAAGCAAGAGTTTTTAAAGGGCATGTTTTGTATCACAGAAAAGGAGCAGCCTCTCAAGGGTCCACTTAATCGCTCCCCGCGTGGTGCACCCGTCTTTGTTGACCTTGCATCAGATAATTTCATCACAGGCATTTATAGTGCTAGTGTAAAGCAGTCCAAGCGAAATGTCTACCTCTTTACCAAGGTCAATGACATTTAATTACTCCAACCCGACTATTAGTATTCATGCAAACATCTTCCCTCCATCAAACCACAACCTTGGATATCTTTATAAATACTTACTTCTTTATGATGTCATATCCAATTATCCGCATCCATAACTCTGCCGACTTACAGTGGGTTACTCAATGTTGCAGACAAAGTCATCACAAAGCGAAATCCACTCAATTCAGAACAAAATAAGATCAAAGTGATATTAAACGACAAGGGATTTATATTGAATTACAATAGATCTGGGTTCCCATCTATTTTGCTCCGAGCCGAGTGGATCTCACTTTAGCATAGCTTAACTTCATTTACCCTCACAGGTGTAAAAACTACTGAAGTGGTTTTCATAGCTTTAAGGATAGCAAAGTCTACTCAGCTCAGCAAGAAATGAAAATCACTGGAGCTCAAAGCAAAATTTAACTCCTTCAATTTATATTGTCTATAATCTACTCAGATCCACTTCAGTTTTGTACCGTAGTTTCCAAAAGCTAGGACACTAAGCAAAATAAGCTCATCTGTAAACAAACATAATTCATCTGTAAGCAAAATAAAAGCAGATACATACAAAATTTAATAATGGATTTATATCAATTAACAATAGATGTGGGTTCATATCTATTTCGTTCTGAGATGGATTGGTTTTGTTTACAGATGAGTTGATTTTGCTTAGCGCCATAGCTTTGGAAACTACTGAGCAGGATTCATTCTTAACAGCTGTGAATCCACTGTAAATAAGTTTATAGCCAGTAGTGCTAAAATCAAATCTATAGGATCAAACTTGCTACAGCAATTAAAGCGTCTCAGTACATAAAGTGAAATAAACTGGTGCATTTTCCTAAGTAAATCAGTTCATCTATGGACTATAGCATACTGTACTACTGGCCCTCATAGGTGCAAGAGGATAAACAATTGCATGTAAATCATTCAAGTTTAGGAAATAAATAGATTAGGGACTCTCTACGGTCCAACTTTATCCATACAGCTAGAAACTTATAGTGAGTGAAAAATGGTGGTATAGAGTTATCACCCCCAAGAGATAAAAAATAAGTTTTAAAAATATTTGTGTTACTAATGTGATGTCAATATGAGATATTCACCATCCAAATATATGAGCATGAAAGGGGTGAAAGCATCTTCCATTGAAAGGATTGGAGACCAAAAGCTTGGTGCTGGTTTTCTTGATAGTTCTACAGAAATTTAAAGGCTTCAGAACCACTGCTAATCTACAAAAAAATAAACAAAAAAGATGAATAAAATTTTATTTTCAAAAAAAAATATAAGCTGGGGGAGCAAATTATAACTTAAGCTCAATTTTACTCTTCAAGGTAAGGGTTTATTTAAGAAGCAATATGAATTTCTTTTAAAGAACTGTTGTGGAATCATCAGGCAGTCAGGCAGGGAAGAACATGGTTGTATTTCAAGAAAAATAAATAAATAAAGGAGGGTATGCCTTCTTCAAACAGCAAAACATAGATTGGCAACCACATAGTAAAGTTAGAAGTGTTGCAACATATACAGTTACTCCCACTCAGGAAAGTAATTCCCTGAGAAGCACCTAGATTGATGAATATTTGGTGGCACTCTTATTATATAAAAATGTTGTATGTGGATCAAAATTTTTAATTCTAAGCAGAAAATTAACTGGACAATCCCCATGACTGCCACAGCATACATGCATAATATGGTTCATTATTTATTTGGTTGAGCCAAGGCAACAGCTTAAGCATTTTAAAGCCTTTAAACTGCTTTAGTAATATTTAATTCAAAAACTTAATTATTTTTGAACAATAATACAATGCTCAGTTTAATAAAGATTTTTTAAAGTACAAAATATACAAATAACAAAAAAGTCTCACTTTTATTGACTGGTTTTTTTGCTTAAAGCCTTTTTTCTGTTTTACTAAGCTAAGAATCAAATATATGAGTTGCATGGGAGAGTAAGAGCAGCCCGAAGCTATAATTGCTATTACCCTATCTTTGGTATATAATTAATTTCTTAATCTTTTGAATACAACAATTTTTTTCTAAAAATAACTATTTACCCTATGTGAGATACAAGTTTTTGTAATGTTTCCAATATCATGAACATATCCTACTGAATCTTTAGTAGTATCATCTCTTTTTGTTTCTCTGTCATATGTGCATAAATTTTCAAAATGATTTATTTTGGTTTTGTCCTTAACATATGAAGTATTTACAAGTGACCCATGTAAATCCTTTCTTTCTTCCTCTCTTTTAAAAATTATTTGAGATCATTTAAATTTTATATGTATGTCATTTTACTTTTGTTTAAAAGTTTCAAATAATACAGTAGTTTTCAAACCTGTTGAGATAAACATACATTAGTCATTTTAAAACACATAGTTAGTCACAAAACAAATTTCAACTGGAACCGGTTGACGGTCAATTTACTCAAAAAAGCTTCCATCTATCTATAGACAAAAACAAAAATAGTCAATCACATAACAAAAATAAAGTCAAATATCCATTTCCAAAAATGAGATAAGAAACACATGGCACTCAAATTTAAAATGCACACAATCCAGTCACTTCCTGAAGCAATCTGCATCAAATTTGATAATGAGTGTGTGGCAAATGTGATACAAACAGAGGACACACAATGTTCAGTCACAAAAGTGATGGGCTCAAACAAAAAACAACATATTTTTTGAAAATGTTGATTATTTTTGGGATTCAAATAGGAAATAGTGTACCTCAGGAGTGAATTCACTAAAATCTATTCAGGGAACTACTGCATTATTTTTGATGCTTGTGCTGCTAAACTTGGCCATTTATGTCTGAGAGAAATTCTCAAATAGGAGCACACACTTGAATAAAATTGATTCCCTATAAATACTTTGCTTTTCTATTTTTAATAGAATTTCAATTGGTTTTGTAAGTATGAGCTTTTCAAGTTATAGTAACTTTGACACTGTCAAGGAGCAGTGCCAGGAGCTACTCCAATCTCAGACTGCTGATCAAAGAGCACAATCACAGTGTTTCCTGTCTATACCCAACCCAATGCAGGACATGAGGAGGGTGAGTTGTATGTGTCACCAGCCTCATCTATGGGAGGCTTTTCCAACACCCAGTATGTTGACCCCCAAGACCAGACCCAACCCAAGCCTGTGCCACATTCTGGAGATTGGGCAACTGTGCTCCCTCCATCACTATCCAATCATTGCCCAAGAATTCAGCCTAAGTAACCCTTTCCCTGTCTTATCCAGGTCCCCTTATTCCCCAATCCCCCAAAAACATTGAATCACAACCAATGAAGTGATAGAGGAGATTGTGTCAGGGATTCATCCCTGACTCCATCAATCTCTCCTTAATTGGTAATTGTTCAATCTCACCAGTGACTAGCTACTCAGAAAACAACAATTTTTTTTACAGTCCATCCAAGAGTACCACAATGTCTTAGACAGGGATCAAACCCGGAACCCAAAAGAGAAGGCAAATGTTAGTTCATACTCAACATATTGACTTGCATTACCTTTTTATATCAGTTTCTTTCTTCCAAACTTCCTTTCCAACTTTGGTTCTGCTCCTGCAATTGTGATTAACCTATTGAAACACATCACTATATGCTCAAATTATGATTGGCTGCATTCTCTTACCTTGCCGCTCTTGAACCCACTGGTTCTATATCAACACATGGCTCTGTACTTGAATTTTCTTTGAATTAAGCCTTTAAGCCGTTTAATTGCTTCTGACCTTGTGGCTTGTTCTTGTTTCCTATCTTTCAAATATGATATTATACATATCATCCAGTCACAAATCAAGGTAAATATGCTACAGATATTAATTTCAAACATTATCTGCATAAAAATCATTGGTAAATCCCCTCACATTCCAGAATACTCTTAAATTGTTCCAGCTTAGTTTGGAGTATTTAAGTGAGCAGTTTTTATATTTATACTTGTTCCAACAATAAAGCTATTATCTCTTATTCCAAACTTGAATACACCATCATCTTTACTCCCTCCTTTTTTGAGACCATGAAAAGAATCCAATATATGTTCTGGTTTCTAGATCATTGCTTTCCTGTGGTACTAGCTGTAAGCAGATCCAGGTTAACCAGTCCAACTTACCATTATCCTGCCCTTGACTCTTATTACCATTAACTTCCTGTGACAAAGCTTTGATGAGCTTTGCCTCCAGGGAGGCAATTTTATGGGACAACACTTTGTTGTCATCCCGCCAACAAGCCATGATCTTGGCACTCTTTTCCTCCCCTTCCTCTTAAAGCCTCAATTTCATCATTTTCCCTGGCTTTCACTTGTTGTTTAATTTCATCAAATCCTATCAACATGTTCCAAGAATCCCATGCATAGATTCTGTTTCCTTGAGCAGGAGTAACTTCTTTAGTAAATTAATTGGAATACAACTCTTCAAATGCCGCTTTTACTTCCACCAAAGCCTCCTTGGGCACAGTATTGGTGATCTCCAGACTTGCCCAAGCTTCCTCTAGAGAACTTGTAGGAACTTCTTTTCTGGCTGCTGCTGTTTCCATGCAAAGTACTGTCAAAACCGCAGGCTCAATCCGCCAGCAAGGTTCAAACCAAGTGGGTTTGTGACCTGCAATTTGATTATCTGGTCACCCAAAGCCAGACTAGGAAGTCAACTTGAATTACCAAATCCAACAACATTAACAGATGATGATCCTTCATGGTGGATACCTCAATTTGGCGCTTGAATCATTACCAGGATCAAGCCACCCCTTCTTCCATCCAGCCATGTGATCACCAATCTTGTTCCTACTATCCTTGATTCACATGAACTATATAATCACTATTGCTCAATAAAGATTATTATCTAGTTTCTAAATATTTTTCCCCGTGTAACTCTGCTAAAACAGCAGTTACAACAGTACTCCAAATTTTGCTCTTTCAAAAGATAATAAAGAGTATATAATTGAAAAGTGATTGAGAGGAAAGTATTGAAATCAACAGTATGTATATTTTATTAAAGTTTAGCTGTTTCCACTCATATACCATTCATGGCATATTTGGCTGAAAACCCCTCTGGTTCCTGAACCAACCTATGATTCATATCATGTGGTCTATAAAATTTGAGTCATCCAAACTTAGATCTTTACCTAAAAGATCACCGGTAATTCTCAGCCTATGAGAATCAACCTACAATGAGAAGAAGTCACCTGACTCCATTCATCTCAGTGTACCAATTTGGCATGGAACTTCCTCAGCTACTGGCGCCAAACCCCTGTGGAATATATATAATCCAAAACTCAGCTATTGATGTTCCAACTGGGAACCAGAGGATCAAACCAAAATCCCAAGACATCATTGCCTTTATTTAGTTATCCTTGAATTTAATGGGTTTCTTGCATTTAAAACCCTGTTAAAGCGCTTTGAAACTCGGACAAGGCACCACCATGGTGCTTTTAACTCTAATTTGAGGGTTTAATTATGGTTAACCTTAACAAAACTTATTGACACAGTCAAGGCATTTAAATAATATAATTAAATCCTAATTAATTATATCCTCATGTATTTATTAATTAACCTTTCCGGTTAATTAAATCATTTTTAGGCCACCCAGTCCCCAAGATTGCTTTGGCCAATCTTGCCTCAATTAATAATTAGTCTGGCCTGAATAATCACACATGTTCTATTCTTTTATTAAATATAGATACCAAGTTTCCAGGAATCTTTATTTGGATAATTCCAGTGAAACCTATCTACATGAAATAAACAGCAAAAAACATAACATCTTTATATTTTGGAGTGTTTATTCAGCTAAATACTCAACAGTGACTGTTGTACGGTCACACTGGTCCTAAACAATCTATATCCCACCATGGATTGACACAATTTTTCTCCTGATGACTCCCACCAGAAGGAGTCCCTGGTAAACAGTTAGTTCAAGTATCCCTCTGGTCACTGGGGGAGGAAGTTCTAGTATAGCCGGTCCACATCCCTACCTCCTGCTGAATCAGCTTTGGTGAGACCAAATGCCTCCTTCTACCTGATGGGTAGATTCAGCTCCATGATGGGTTGCTTTGCATTTCTTGGGCACTTTGGACATTTAGCAACAGTCTTGCTCCCTATTGGTTTGGTTATTGCAGGGCTCAACTTAGGGGCCTTGGCTCACAAGATTGGGAACTTGTTCCCTCTCAAGTGGATCCCTGACAGATTGTAAGCCTCAAGAAGAGTGGTGTAAATTTTGCAGAAATGGCTACTAAGCTTCAATTTACCAAGGCAGTGATCAAGCATGAGTTCAAAGCCCTCTTTAATAAAGGCGGTGCAAAGCTGGCCAAGAAGCCAAAGAAGCAGATTGAGTCCCAGATTGCAAATGCCTATCCTCTAATGCTTGAAATCCTCCAGCTGGACCTGTACCTCTGGTTGAATGAAGTCTGTTGTCTACTTGGGATTCAGGGCATTTTCATTGAAAGCTGCTTAGCATAGCCTTGGATGCATTGGCTTATAGTCAGTGTTCTGATTCTGACAAATCAGCTGACCAATGAGTTGGATGATGGCTCTTGTTGCAACATCTTAAATTACTCCCTCTCGGGGAATTAATGCCCCAAGTGACTCACCAAATGATTCACCATAGTTTCACTAACTAATAATTAAGTTGGTGGCACTACTATCATTTGGCCATCTATTACGGGGATCAAACATCCCAGATCCTAAGAGGAACACAACTTGAACCAGACTTGTGACTTAAGAAGGATATTACTCAAATAATCCCCATGACCACCATGACGTACATGAACAGTATGTGGCTTCCCATGATACTATATAATTCTCCATATTCATATCAAATAAAGGATCATTATATTCTTAATTTTCCCCTTTACTTGTTTATTATACTTCCCAGAAGTATATATTTGACACTCCAATTTTCCCTATGACCCTGTGATTGATGCCACAATCACCTGCTGCCTAGCATCTATTTTGGGTAATGCCATATTTATATCATATTATAAATTGTCATTACATGTCCAGGATTATGATTCCTTGGTAAAAAAACACCTCCAAAGGTAAAAAGAAGGAATTAGAGAGTATTGTAATTGGTGTGTTCTTTGCAGCTTCCTCAAAAGGTACTGTATTTTACCGGACTACAACCAGTTACACCAATGGTTACTGGTACAGAAAATTTCTTTTCAAGCTGTTAGCCACCTGAATCTTGACTGATCCCAAATACAGAATATTCCTGAGCTACCAAATAGAGTGAGATGAAGTGGCCTCCAAGAAGATCCAAGCAGGCGGCCATAACCTCTCAATTTTCCCTGCTGTCCATGTGGATCTTCACATGGGTGATGTGTTGTTCTTAAACATTGGGGACATCATCTGTGGGTGCAACCCCACGACTTTCAGTGGCAACCGCCATAATTAACTCATTACGCAAGTTGACTTACTGAATGTCAACAATTTGTTGACATTCAGTAAAACAACATTATTTTAGTATTTATCTGCCAAAATTGGGCATTTCCAAAACTAAGCTAATTTTTGCTAGTAAATTATTAAGTCAGAATTGCAAAATTAAAAAGGAACAGGCATAATGTTGACATCATTTAAACAAAGGCTTATTTTTAAGCCAAAAACTAGTATAATTTACTATGAAAATGTAAGCTTCTTTGTTCATTTACATTAAGGTCAACTCCAGTAAGTAAATCTGGATGTTGACCTCAAATAAGAATCCATAAACTTCTTAATAAAATACACAATATTCTAAAAATAACTACTTTTTATATTTTATACTACTGTTTTTATTAAATATATATTAAGATAAACATTAAACAAAGAGATATGTCAACTTTCATAGTGTTCTTTGTATTATTTAGATATTTACTGTTATTTTAAGCTCACTGGATAAACTATAGCTTATTTCTGGAAGTCCACTTAAGCCAAAACACATATGTTAAAACTAGAAATTATATATGTGTTTATAATGTTGATTTTGTGTCAAATTGACGTGTCACCTAAATTGCAACAAATGGGTTCAGCTAAGCAAACAAAGTGACATAATTTAAGCAAGATTTAATAGGAGAGTCACTATAAAAGAACATTGACTGCCTTAATGTCAACACATTCACTGGTTTATTAGTAAAACACTGTTGCTTAACAAAAAGCACAAATACAATGGTATGATAATTCAAGCTAAAGTACCCAGGGCTGTACTTTAGACTTCCCTCTACAATTCTTTTTTTTAGTTAGGAAGTTACATATGCAAATCCATATTTTTTAAATTTAAAAACAATCAATTTTGGCTTTAAAAAACCAACTCCGGAAAATATTAACTAAGCTTTATAAGTGATTTACATAGTGTTTTTCTAGTTTGATGCTGACTGTCAGTACTGTAGATTCATAACCTAAAGGTAAAATGCGGGATTGTCAAGTTGTTTTTGCGTGAACTCACCAACTTACTGGAATATTTTTCATTCTTTTATATAAAAATTAAGATTTTCTGGGATGAAAAGTATTCCATTAAGTTGGTGAGTTCATGCAAAAACAATTTGACAATCCTGCATTTTTACCTTTAGGTTCTGAATTTACAGTATGTTGAAGTCAAAATTAAAGTGTTTTTTATGCTGACAAACTAAATTAAATATTTTTGATTTTTGTGACTAGCAGAATATTGACTTTTTTTAAAACATAGTTTTTTCTATTCTTTACTAATACACTAGCTCTAAAATTACTTTCCATACTTCTATAAACTATTTAATTAAAAAATAAAAAATAAAACAAGTGATTATTATTTAATTTTATTCATATTTCACATGATTATTCTTACTTTATGAACTCTACTCTAATTATTGTAGGACAAATCTTTCAAGAAGCCACAAAAGAACCCCAACTCAACAGAGAAATTGCCCAAAGCCTCTGGAAAGGCCCAAATTCCCTACCCAAACAAAAAACCAGCCAAAGAGCCCTCAAAGAAACCAAAGACAAAGGAGAAGACCCCAGACCCTGAAAGCAAAGAGCCCTCCCCTGCCCCCTCCTCTTCTCCAAGATGGTACCAATCAGAAGGGGATAAGGTTCCACTAAACAAGCAAGGAAGAAAAAAAAGATACCCAAGAGTCCAGAACCCCAGTCAAGCCCAGATTAATCAAGCTCAAAGGAATCAAGTCCCAAGGAATCAAGCTCCTCCCAGTCCAAGAAGCACAAGAATCCACCTACAGATAATTCCCCTCCACTGCCCAAGGAATCTGCACCTCTATCCTCCTCATCAAGTATCAACAAATAAGATCCTGCTGGTTACCAGTCTGACTATCATCAAGCACCAATTGGCCCATGGGATCCCCTAAAGGTTCACAATATATGTAACGTCAAAGGAGAGTTTAAGCTCCCAAAGAAGTTCCCTTGGGGTTTCCCTCTAATATCTGTCAAAGGAGGTGCAAGTTTAGTCTGTGATGGCTATGTTTTTAATTGCAACAATCAAAAGAGAGCAGGGAGAAGCAAGTATTATGTGTGTGAAGATAGAAGCTGTGCTGCCAGGATCAACACAGAAGGATGGGATAAAGTCACTGGTAAAAAGGAGAGCACACATGGTATGCTCCAATCAATCTTATTGAAAAGCTTCTAAAGTGGTACCTCTACCAAATGGTCCCAGTCTCCAAAGACGTCAAGGCTTCTGATCTGGAATTTAAGACCATCACTCACCTAAGTAATGAGAACCTAAAGCTCATCCCTGACTGCAACCAGTTAGTGAAGTACATATGTGACAAACACTGTGATCTATTCCCCTATAAGAAATCTGCCATGGTTCAAGGAGAGTTAGTATTGACAAAGGAGTTAAAGATGTTCAATGGTGATGAGGTATTTCTTTTACATTATTATGGGCCTACATCAGAGGCAAGAATTATATGCTATACAACAGAACCTGGAGCAGTTAAGATATTCAGAGACCTGATTATGTGATGGTACCTTTGCAGTATGCCCCTGCCTTTTTTACCAACTATGGGTTGTACATTCCTTTATTGAAGGCAAGGTGCTCCCATTTGCCTACTTTCTGCTTCCTGGGGCAACAGAAGAGATCTACACAAAGGCCTTTAAAATCCTTCAGGAGGGCATTGAAGCCCTACCCAGTAATAAAAAGAGTCCCTCTGGCCATAACACTAGAGCCAATCCAGATGATGATGAAAAGGATGAAGCCACCCTTGCTGCAGAACAAGAAAATCATGATAAAGCACTTGGCCCCTCAAATATAATCATGGACTATGAAACTGCCCAGTATAACGCTTTTGTAAACACCTTTGATGGAGAGGTCCAGGGGTGTTTTCCATTACCAACAGGCTGTCAACAGGCAACTAAAGGGTCTACCTGAGCTCAGCAAGCTCCATCATCTAGATACATCAGGAAAGTGCAAGTTCTTAATTCAACAGTTTGTAGCACTAGCCTTTGTAAATCCAGAGCATACTGGACAAGCCTTTGACCTCCTATGCAAGGATTCATATGTAAAGAAACATGATGGTGCCTGCTACCCTTTCATTGAATATTATGAACCACAGTGGATTGGACGTAAGGTCACTAAGCGCCGGAGCAAGCCCAGAGCCAAAGCCAACTGGAACTGCTACCAGGCAGTTCTTAAGGATGAGATGAAAACTACTTCATCTTTGGAGGGCTGGAATAAGCATATCAAGTCCTTTTTTGGAATCAAGCCCAGATATAACACCTTCTACAAGCACCTCAAAGTCCAACAGGGCAAGACTGCTGCATCCATCAGAGATATTGAGAACTGCCCATCCAAGAAGAAGAGAACCACCAAATAGAAACAGTATCAAGAGAAGATCAAGGACGTTGTCAAGGCCAAATATAAGCTTTCAGAGATTTTGGAATACATCAAGATTATTGGCACAGTTCTTAATGTTGAAACTGCAGGCTTGACCTGCCAACAAGGTTCCAACCAAGCGGGTTTATGACCCGCAATCTGATTACCCAGTCATCTGAAGCCAGACTAGGAAGTCAACTCAAATTACCAAATCTATCAACATGAACAGATGATGATCCTTCACAGTGGATATCTTAATTTGGCGCTTGATTCATTATCAGGATCAAGCCACCCCCTCTTCCATCCAGCTGTGTGATCACCAATCATGTTCCTGCTATCCATTGATTCATAATAGCTATATAATCACTATCTCACAATAAAGATTAAAATCTATCTTCTAAATATTTTTCCCCGTGTAACTTTGCTAAAACAGCACAGTTACAACATAAATGGCAACCAGGTGATCACAGTCTAGCTTTTAATTAAAAATTTATTGAGTATTGCCTAATTTTGTATATAGTTCTTATATGTTAAGTATGATATTTTAAATAAATAGTTATTCTAAATAACTCATTAATAATTTATTATACAGTTTCTATAAAATCAATTATTTTCTATTGAAAGTTTGATACTTTAGACTGTATTACATGGCCTATATTGGTATTTTACTAGTAAATTATATGGTTTTTTTGTAGATTTCAATATATAAAAAACTTTATATTACTGTTTCTGATTATTATATTTTTTATAATAAATTTTTATGTAGTATCTTTTTGTGTATTGGATTGTTTTGTTTTTATAAGTGGGAAAAAATATTTTATAGTAAAGATAGCTAATTTCATGATGAATTATTTTTGAAGTGTATTTTTATGAACTTTTTAATTGCCATGTATAATTTTTTATAGACTTTTTTAAATCTATGTTGTCAAATTACCCTAAAAAGTATTTTGAAGTTTAATTTTTATTAAGTAAAATGTTCAGGAAACAGGTTTCTGCTTATTAAAAAAGTGTTGACATATAGTAGTCTGCATGAGTTAAAACTTAATTCTGACTTTTCAATGCTATTGACATTAAAGTATATTTAATTTTGATGGTTAAAATATAGTAAGTCAACTTGTGGAATGAGTTAATTCTGGCAGTTGCCCTTTCAGCCAGGTGGTTAGTGTGGCCAACAACTACACTGTACTGTTTCCCTTTCAGAAGGTCACTGATATGTTTACCAATATGGCCCTGAATGCTCACAGCAGCAGCCAATTCCAAAAAGACCCACAGCTGCCCCCTTACAATCCTCAGTGTACAAGCCAATCACCGTCCTCCAGGAGTTCAATTATGATGTCATGTATCATGAATTACTCTGAGCCACTCAAGGCACTCAATTGCCACAGGTTCCTTCAGCTGCCACAGCCCCCAGCTAACCAATACAGCTGTTTGGAACCCACCCCCAGCCAATCAAGTCATCCCCCCTCAATCCAGCCTGCCAATTAGTTTGCCTTTCCCATTTTTCCCAATTTAAACTTGCCCCCCAACAATTTTTATTTTATAATTTATATTGGTTTAACTTGTATGTATTTTTTTATTGTTATAGTATATAGTTTACATTTAAAAACAGTGATGATTGATTTCAATCATGCCAAAAGATAAATTTGGCTTCCTTAATATTTATTAATTATATTGTTTTCTATTATTAATACAATATTTTCAAAGCGCTATAATAAAGTGAATTTAAAAACTACAAGTGCTATAGACCAGCCAATTGGAATAAATGTACATTTGTGCTGTCTTTGTGCTTAGCTCAGACCAGAAAGTCCTTAGTTATTGCATGCAGTTTAACTTAATGAAATAATCCTGTTAAAATAGAAAATGTCTTTGTTTACAAATTGGCACACCAACTTGTGGTCAATCTAGCACCCAACCACTGGGTTCTCTGGTGCTAGATTGACCACAAGTTGGTGTTCCAATTTGCAAAAAAAGACATGTCCTATTTTTAAAAGGTTTACTTCATTAAGTTAAACTGGGTGCAATAACTGAAGCCTTTCTGGTCTGAGTAGGGTAGGGACAGGAACATAAATTGTGCAAAAACAGTGTCACAAAACCATTTTTTTGGATTTTTGGATTGGTTCACAAAACATGATGGATAGATTTGTGTCACAACTTTTGGAGTAGGTCAAAAAATGTGCCTCACTCCATTATGTAGATCACAAAAAATAAAAGGAAGGTGGTTTTCATGGATGAAACAGATGATTTTATTCTTTGAAGGGGCACAGGATGTAAAATTAGAGCATGTTCAGTTGTGGGACTTTATTTTAAAAATGTAATTTATTAAAGCTTTACCTGCCATAACCTCACAATAATAGATTTAGTTTTACCACAGTTTGCTTTAGATAATTATATTAAAACATCAATCAATATATTTATAAATATCTACTTCATTTGAAAGGAATAGTTTGCATACTTATGATTGGATACAACACAAAACCACATGAGATTGTGCTTGATCACATCAAAATTCATGCAGATTAGTTTTGTGGCTTTAGGAGCAGTGCACAAAATGTGGCAGTTGCAATTGTGAACTGCCCCCTAAAAACACAAAACAAATCTGCATGAATTGTGATGTGACATGAAGGTCACAAAATGAATTGTGCTCAACTGCCAAAGTCACAAAACCAATTGTGCCAATTTTGGTACCTGTCCAAACCCTAGGTCTGAGCCAAGCACAAAGACAGCACAAATTTACGCCCATTCCAATTGGATGGTCTGTAGCACTTAAAAATTTCAAATTTACTTTATTGTAGCGCTTTAAAAAATATTGTATTATTAATAGAAAACAATATAATTAATAAAAATAATCTATCACACCACATATATCTCTGAACTGTATGAACTACTTATAAACCCTGAGTGTGATTATTTTTTTATAAACTTGTACTCTGCACATAATTAGTATACCAAGTTAAGAACAATTTATAATGTACTTGGACAAAAATGTAAATGAACAAAACATGCCGTTCATGATAATAAGAATGGATTGGTTTACACACTCTTAAATATATGATCTATATATACCCATGAAAGTGGTTATCTTATAAATAAATCTGTACTTTGAATCAAAATTAGTATACTGATTCAATAATAAATCATGTTAAACTTGGATAAAACATGTACACAAAGAAAAATATGTTGTTCATGATATCCAGAATGTGATGGTATATACAAATAATATACAGAATTTTAATATCAATTGCATAGTATTACTTATCTTGTAACTGTGCTGTTTTAGAAGAGTTAAAAGGGGAAAATATTTGAAAACTAGATAATATTATTTATTGAGAGATAGTGATTATATAATTATTGTGAATCATGGACAACAGGAACATGATTGTGTTGATCAAACAGTTGGATGGTAAAGGGGGTGGCTTGATCCTGCTAATGAGACAAGCGCCAAATTGAGGTATCCATCGTGAAGGATCATCATCTGTTAATGTTGTTGGATTTGGTAATTCAATTTAAATTCATAGTTTGGCTACAGGTCACTGAAAGATCAGGTTGTGGGTCACAAACCTGCTTAGTCAGAAACTTGTTGGCAGGTTGAGTCTGCTGTTTTAACACATAAAGCCAATAAGAAATTCAAAATTAAGATCAGATTTATTTATTAAATCTTTTTTTAGATACAATATAAAGATATAGTTTATTGGAATTTTTATTGGTATAAAAGGGGTTGGGGTAAGAACAAGGCAAACATGGTAGAATTGAAGGCAATGATAAAGGAATTGGACGTGGTGGTGGCTAAAATCAAGGAGGTCAATTAAAATGTGTAGGACATGCTAAACAAAGATGGTGTTAGAAGGCAACAAACTAGACAAACTTACTGTGAAGGCCATGAAGAAGAAGAAGACCCAGTGCTACTGACAATCTTGCATTCAGGCTCCTAAACGTACAAAAAGATGTTCTCGCCAATCTGCAGTTCAAGCCACAGGGAGTTGCAACTACGGAGGCGTGGTCAAAGGACCCCAAGATGTTTGAGCAGCTAGAAAATAAAAAGAAACAAAACCAACAGAAGACCAGCAACCAACTAGTGACAAGTCCTGTGAAGCAGCCCCCGTCAAGGGGGCAACAGGTAAGGATATAGAAGAAGTTAAAAAATAAAATATTAAATAAATGAAACAATTATACTAACTTTTTTATATAAAAAACAAAGGAGAAGACCCCAATTCCTAAAGCCCTACATATCCCAAACCTTTTTCAGTAACTATGTCCCTCACATTGGGCCTCAGCTAGTCCTGACACCAGACATCACCTCCAAAATTATTAAAAAATTAGAAAAAAATTACTCTATGAATTCAGGACAACTTGAAGCACTCCAACCTAAGCAAGATGACACATAATGGTGGGTCTCAGCTTTGGCTGCAGCCCCTAACCTCCACCTCAACTAGTATGTTCCGCCCCAAAATTTGCAAGCTCTTTATTGTCCTTGTCTGAGACTTTGTCAGAGCCATGCTATACCAAAACTTACCCAAGATGGAGAGAGGAAAAGAAGAAGTCTGTTTCTGTTTCCCAACCAAACACACAATATCATACGTCCATAAACATTTTAAAGAAAAATTAACTGACCTTAGCTACAGTTTGTCTGCCATCCTGCCTGCTGTTGTAGGCGTCCTCAGAGACTTTGGGGCCTCCTGGTGCTCTGAGAAGACTGGAATACCGCCAACCATGGAAAAAAACCTTTTCTACTATGTCCTTTAAAAATAAACTAAGTACCCTATACCATAAATTTTGTGAGTTCTCAGCCCTGTTTGCAGGGCAGATACTTCACTTAATTGTTTACCTGGTCTTGTTGTAATGATGGGGACTAAAGCAGAAGCACACATACTGCCTGATGTAATAATAAAGCTAGATGAAATTCACCATTTATTAGATGAAAAAAATTACCCCTGGGTACAGCTCAATAGAGCACTTTATTCAGGATGCAGCTATTCTTGCCGCCACATATGGGATGGCAGCTCCACCAGAAAAATCCTCCTGGCCAATTGTATCACAGTGCTCTTGTACTCAAGCCACCACAATCAATATAGTTTAGCACCAATGTCAAAATACACTTTAGCAATAGAAATCACTAGTTTATTTCAACGCAAAGTCATGAAATTCTGCTGCTTGAACCCTCAATAAAGCTCTAAACCTAAATAAAAGCTTAACTTTTTTATATATAACTTTTTAAAATCTACTTTAATCAAACCATTTATATTCTAAAAATAAAATCCTTATATAAAATTGTTATTTCAGTATTTTCATTCATTTATCCTACTTTGCTTTGTTAATTTATATTATAAATGCTGGTATATAATTGGAATCATATAAAGAACAACAATATAAACTAAACCAAATAAATCAAAATATCAAAATAAATATTTTCTTGTGTTAAAATTCATTCATTTGGCTTCTTTTGTTAATTTTCATTATACCTGACTGTATACACACATAATCACATAAATAAAGTCAATATAAAATAAACTAAATACAGACAAATATTAAAAAAAATAAAAACCATTTGAATAAGCAAATCCTTTAATTAATTGGCTCTTTGGAGAGGCACACAGGGAGAAACAAATCCATGTGACCATAGAATTTGGCAACGGTTTCAGCTAGGAGGATATAGACACCAACCTGCAGCAAATTAAACAAATCATTGGGCCCATGCGGCCCCTTTTCTTGATCACTTGCTTGAGTCACCAAAAGACCTCCTTGATTGGGTTGAGGAATGGGGAATATGAGGGGAGGAAGAGAAGGCACAAATTAAATGTGGCCAATTGCTGGGAGCCAATTTTCATACCAGGCTCAATCACTGGGAATTCTACAAGAATTTCTGCTACCTTGTGCAGGCCAAAATTACCCAGTACAATAACATTGGTGATACCCAAACAGGTCACTTGGAGGAGTTCCAAAACCAATCAGAGAAATATATTGAAGGTCCCAGTATTGTGAGAACCTTGATCATCTAGGACACCTCTACACCAAGGTGATTGGGGGCCACTATGATGTAGGATATAAATAAACTGACACACTTTAGGATACACCACCCTTGAACCCTTTAGGCACATAGCTGCAGGCATTGCACATGGAGGATGCAAAGAATGGTTAATTAGTGTGGTAAAACTTTACCATGCCCTTGTCCTTTAGACTTGTGTATGTCTTGATGTATTTATGATGGGTCTCAATTTTATTGAGCTATTCTGGTTGTATGGAGATATCACAAAATTTTATCCAAGTAATCCCCAATCCTCTTACCACACAGTATTGAAATGAAATTGAGGCCTCACCAAGAAAAATTTTTTTGACCCTGGTTGTCAGAAATTGCACCTTTAATGCTATTTTGATATGGCCTTTGAATAATGATATGTGCAAAGATTTGGTCGGTTTTGCCTTGGATTTCAGGAATTCCTTGCCTTCTGCAAATGGGTCTGGTTCAATATCCACTCATTCTGGAATACCATACCTGCCCTTGTCTGATCCTGGTATGACCTCACCCCAATGTGACCCCCTATGCCACTATGTCTACTTAGTGAGTGATTATCAATCCTTGTCTACTATATAAGTGAAATCACTTCTCCCAATAAAGACAAGTTTATCCACATTTGAGTTGGATTTAATATTCTTCAATCATTTTCCTTTCCTTTTTTCCAAAAAGGAATTTCACATCTTGTATTCCAGGAAATTAATGTATGTGCCCTTAATTTTGCCCTGAAGCCTAGCACAAGGCTAGTTTTGAACCTCAAATCTTTTGTTATAAAGATTTCCCGCTGTGTTCTCCTGGATGTTGTCCCCAGGAGCCAAATATAAAAAAATAGTGCTCACTACAGGGGCTACAAGCCCCTTGGTTACCCTGCTCCCACACGCATTCTCTGGTACTCCCCCCCTTTGTTTCTTAAGTACCTAAGCAACCAAAAGTTTCTAGTCCTCCTCTGGAGGAAGACATCACCAATGCCCCTTCAACTCCTATGGTATTAGTGCTATTTCCTGAGCCTACTTGGTCCCCCTTCCAGCTTTCTCTCTCAACTATGAGCAAGCTTGTGCCGCCGCTTACTCTCTCCTCCACACAGGTGCTGTGGCAATGCACACTATACCTGGTCTCTGTCCTGGGTACGCTTCTGAAGATATATATTGTTTTCTCTTGGGCTTTGGTCTCCCCCCTGCGCTGATGGAGTCTATGGAGACTATTGGCGTGTTAGTCAACCAATTTATTCAACCTTCCCTGGTTCATCATCATCTTGCTATGGATCCCAGAATCAACTATTAAATGCTGTAGCCACCGCCGTCTCAACTAACCATGCTCAGAATATGGCATATCAAGAATGGTCCCACAGTCTCTTTGCGTGTATTTCCAACAACCAGCGCAACTCACTGGTATCACAGAAGTACTTAACCTCCTCCCTGAACTCCCTTTGTACCTTGCTCCCTAGATATATCAATGATTGACTGTGCAAACTGGATGATCACCAAGCAACATGGTGTGAACAAATTGAGGCCTTTCCGCTAAAGCATTGCCAGGATTTTAAGACTCTGGTTGGCAAACTTAACCAATTCTGAGAACATGTTAATTTGCAACTTGAATTGGTTGGAGCTCATGTTGATACTTGGGGCTGCCATCTGCAGCATCAATATGGTCTGGATAAGGCTGCACTAGGCACACTCTATATCAAGTACAAAATTATGTGGATGATAGAGTAGCATCTATTGAGGTGACTCCTCCCGCTCCTTCTGTTGAGGTCCCGTCTGACTTTGAATCTAAGGTATGGGAAGCCATAGCTGAACTCAAAACCACTACTTGACGTCAATATTCTGTTCAGAACCCTCCTCCAGTAGAACCTATGCCTGACCCTTGCATCGCCTTGCTCACTAACCAAGTGGCTACCTTGCAAGGAGAAATCAATTATTTGAGATAACACTTCTCTAATCCTGATGATTTGTCCTCTGAATCTGAGGGTGAAGGGGTGACTGATGTCACTAGTTTTCCTGCACATATCAATCATTGTTGTTGCCCTGGCTTGGAAGGCCAACCCTGTGTCAACTGTGCTCTTGCCCTGGATCAACTAGCAGAAGTAACAAATGATGTTACTGATAGTCAGAATGCACTGGAAAGGGAGATACAAAACCTCTCTTGCTTGACATAAACAATGAATGGACAGGTTAACCCTTTGATGGCTCAAACCACTTCCCTGACTACTTGCTTCAACGGTATTGCTGGTAAGCTAGCGGTGTAACAGATTAAGATTGATGAATTTGGAGCTGCTGTCACTACTGCTAGGGATGTCAGTGGACAAAACAGCTTTACTTTGGACACCCCAGAGGAGAGCCTTTGACTTCTCTGGGCTAGAGAACCTGCTGCCAAATCTGATTTTGAGGGAAATTCTCACATCAATGTCCTAAACCCATGTGATAACAGCCAATCCACCTCATTGTCCATTGACCCCAACTATAAGCCTTCCTTCAAACAGATATTTGACCCTAAAACATCTACCATTGCTGCCTTTCTGACAATCTACAAGACTTCAATGCGTAGGACTACCAATGAACTTAAAAAGGAGAATATTCTTACCTGTCTGCATTCCACGTACCAAGAAGTTATGGTCCATGAACTCCCTTTCATTGTCACTTGGGAGGACATGAAAAGCCTCTTGATTGAGGAATTCAGAGGAGGTCTCAGTGTGGAGGTCAAGAAATATGCATTTATGCACATTGCTGTTAAGCCCAAGGAAACCCTGGCTCAATTTTCAGACCGCTTCTATATTGAAGGACAGCAATTAATTACCAGCTGTCAGTAGCTTCCTGGAAAGCTTACACAGCGTGTTCTAACGCTTTAAAGGTGAACCAACTTATATGTCTGCACTTTAAGGCCCACAAAGCTTCCCTTACTTCAGTGAAGAGTATCAAGATCCTCTTGCAAGACATGCACTTGACCCATGGATGCACCATGGTATGTGAAAATAAGGCCAACAATGGTGGAACCATCTCTTGCACTATGCACATCATGACTCTGGGCTCAAGTGGGCAGCCCAAGAGACAAGGATGTCATAACTGTGGTAAAATAGAACACCAATCACGTACCTGCACCAATCCCTGGGTAGAAGATTGCAACCCAAAGGAGCAGGCAGAAAAAAAGAGTCAGCTTAGAGGCAGAGACACTCTCTGCTGACTAATCTCCCCTGTCTCCTCCTGAGCCTCCCTCTGACAAGGAATTTCCCCCTTTGGCTGGCACAGCTATCCTTCACCTGTTCCACAATCTTTCCAGTGATTATGAACCTGAAGATTTTGACTGTGATGAATTGGATGGTTATGGCTACTTTGTGCTGGCAGTCCCAGAAACAGTTTCTGTCTCTTACAAGCTTAGATCAGGAAAAACCACAACTACAACTTGCCCACCTTCAAGTGAAGCCAAGGCTATAGTGGCTTGCCCTTAGTTAGCCTAGGCTCATCAACCCCCCCCCGTCTTGGTAGATTCCTCTGAAGAAGCTGATGAGCTGGCATAAGCTATCTTTCAGAATGTGACTGTATCTCTCCCCTTGCAGACTGTGTATAAGAAGATTCCTGCCTTACAGTGCATGTTAGCCAAATGGGAGAAGGAGTTGGAAACTGCACAAGACGTTCTGGCTGTCTTTCCTCCCTTTGGAAAAGATACTACCCGTGTGGAAGTATCAATCCAAAAGGTCAAGATCAACGCTATCTTGGACACGGGTTCTCCAGTCAACATAGTATCATACAAGCTAATGAAGAAGCTTAAGCTGGCCCCTGACCTCAACTACACTCAATCATATGGTACCCCTGTTGTGGGGTTCCTGTCCACCAGTCCCCAAAGTGTGTCCTGGATCATAGCCAGGGACCAGCTGGAAGGAGTTGACATTCTCTAGTAAGGGAAAAATTATCTCAGAAATATGTATAGGGGCCAAAATGGGCTTTTTATTCACTCTCAGAAGGAAGATCCCCTTAGAAACCTTCTGGTATATGGCCCAGGGATCAAAGAAACAATATGAGTTTGCCAATACTTGGATTCCTCCAACAATACCTTGGACTCCTTGTACTTGGTCTTGGACTCCTGCACCTTAGTCTTGGACTTCTGCTCCTTAGACTTGGACTTCTTCTCCTTAAACTTGGACTCCTATGCCACTCTTAGGATACAGCTCCTTATTCTTGGGCTCCTGCTCTGTTATCTTGGGCTTCAGCTCTCTTTATAGCTCCAGTGGCCTTGTTATTCCACTTGTATAATTACAACCAAGCTCCTGCTGGAAATCAAATGGCTTCCAAAAACCTTTCATCAGTAAACCTAAAGACCTGGAAAAGACCCCGTCAAAGACCTGGAAAGACCCTTTAACTTTCCAGCTATCTTCCTTCTTATAGCGCCCTTTTCCCAACTAGTTCCGCCTTCAGAATGGCTTTCTTCAAAAGCTTAAACCATTGCTGCTCACTTTTTGCTATAATAACTCAAGCTTACATACTTACTTTCTTAAAAGCTTAAAGTATTAATTCACTATTTTGTTACTTATACTTTAAGCTTTTGGCTTCCAACCAATCATTTTCATCAGAAAGCCTGCCAAAAATCAACCAATGAATGCAGAGCGCAGAAAAAGATCATTTCTGAAGTTCCACTGGGATCCAACTAGGAAAATAATTTCCACAGCTCAAACCGCTCAAAGCAACAACTCTTTGCACACCAAAGCGTTAACTGGTCCATTATTCTGGAACCACTTCTCCCTGCATTCAACCTAAACCCATTTAAATAGTAGAATACTATTTAAATTTTTCTTTTGAACCTCTTCAACGTTTTCCCCATATACTTAAAAATATTTTAAAATCCAAGGAAAACGTCCCACCAAAAACAACTTTGTATCCAGCTCTCATAGCCACATACCTTCATCTATCCTAGGAACTTAATAAATAAATATCTTACCCACACTTCTATCCACATTTCTTCTTGAGTTTACTACTAAAACAAGGCAAACAATCTTATTTTATTACCTTGGCAAATCAATATGACAAAATCTTGGCTCACTTCTCCAGACCACCAGTTCTTTATCATCATCTTCTGATCATTCAGCCAGCTCCTGTATCATGATCAGATAATATTACATCATGCTTTTAACCACATCTTCCAGCTCTTCAGCTTAACCAGCAATCAGTTCATCTCAGTCAACAAACAGCCTATTCCAGAATCCAAACAGCTCATTCCAGTCTTCCAACAGCTTATCAGTCCTCTGGCTACTCCTTTATCATGACCAGCTACTCCTGCATCATGATCTCTAAGCCCTTCAACTTATTGTCACTAGGAACCACCTTGGTTCCACCTTCACAAAGAACCCTTTTTGTCCCAAAATTCAATATGAATCAACAGTTCTCAACTAGTCTTCACTGTGATCAAAAAGTCCTTCTTGCTAGTCTTCTCTTCTGAGTCTGTGAACCACTTTGGTTCTTTATCTCAGTCCCCATTACCAGAGCCTGTAGACTCAGGCATGAGTCTACATTGAACTGGTGTTTTACTGGGCCCTTGCAAGTGGCAATCTGCCTAGGTCATCCAACCATAGATCATCAAAGTATATGCTGTTGTTTTTACTCAGCCAGGTGATTAAGTCTGGGCTTTCAGTTGCAAAGTAATCAGCTTTACTTCCCAGAGGCCTGACCACACCAAGTTATGCAGCTGCTTTCCCAAGCAAACTGCCTTGGTGACACCTCTGAGCAAATCTAATCCCCCCAATGCTCACTTTGGGTTCTCCCCAAAGCTCCCATGGGGACATAAACGAGGACACTCTACCAGTCTCTTAGGTAGGATGCTTGCTCACAGACCTCCTGTAAGTGTATCAGGATATGTAGAGCCCTCAGAGCTCTTCCTCTCCCTGGCAGCCTGCGCTAACTGCCAGGGATCCAAAACTCACAGCCCTGGTAGGCAAGTCCCCTACTATGCCGGTATACACTTCTAAACTGAAAGAATGCATTACCCACCAGGGTCTAAACATCTTCCAGCCTGAGCAGCACACACTACCCAACAGGCTGGACCACTCCACACCCCAAGAAGCTAAAGTTCCCTGCTGAGCTATATCATTCCTCATCACTAGCAGCCACAGTCCCCTTCTGGGTGAAGACCTCTAGCCCACAGCAGTCAATATATTCTGCTAGGTGGAGACACCATCTTCCTCTAGTAGTCTTTACACCTACTGGCTAGACCTTACCTTCCCTAGTAGCCATCATTCCCTACTAGGCCTCTACCTTCAACAATCAACAAAATCTTTATGTTGCCAACATTAGCCCCGCCTGTAAACCATCAAACATGTGGACTATCACACCTGACATGGCTCAAACCCAAACCATTGGTGCCTACTTTTCCCTGCCAAAGAGGTTTGGGAAGCTTCTTACTGTGTCCCCCGCTGTTATCCTAGAAAAAAAAGCTACAATCTCCTGGTTGGTACACAATTCCTAAAGGGTACAATAAAATTGTAAACCTTTGAGATGGGTATCTATCACTCTTAGGATACAAGGTTCCTTTAATTTTTGAAGAACCTCTTCATCTCCAAGGTAAACACCTTAAGACTTGTGTGCTTGAGTACCCTACAGGTATCTTCTTGCTCAAGTACAGGTCTCATTCTTCCAATATGTGTTCCCCTCTCCTTCCTGTCCTGAAGAAGAAGGTTTCTCTCTTCTTGTCCCTGCAGCTATCACCATCCTTCCAGGCTCACAAGTGATTATAGACTCTCAGATATCATACAAACTACCTGAAAAATCATTCCTGGAGCTATACTTTCCTTATTCCCTAAGCTGCAAAGAGCCTTGGTTATGACCAGGGATTTTGAACCAGACTCATAAGGAGCCTGCTCAGCTGTTGTTAGCTAACCTGAATGCTTTGACTATGCAGGTGACCAAGGGCCAGGTTGTAGGGCATGGCCGCATATTAGGCTCAGAACAAGTGAAATCCCTCTATCCTTTTGGAACCTTCAGTGATTTCAATTTACCTGAAGAAGATCTTCAGGTTCTCTATCTGTTCACCGCCGCAGACTTCTCACAACTGTCTCCCATTCAACAAAAAGATGTTATGGAACTGCTAGATCAGTTTAAAGATATCTTTGCCTCTGGACCCATCAACTATGGCCTAGCCAAAGGGGTCATATATCAGATAAATACTGGTGATGCACCGCCTTTTTTTACCAAGCCTTACTGCCACAGCTAAATAGAGGATGCCCAGATCTCTAAGTAGCTTAAAAAGCTCTTGGATACTGGGCTCCTAGCTCCCTCTCAGAGCCCTTGGTCCTCCCATTATTGATCCTAAAAAAGAAGGATGGAGGCCACCACATTGTGATGGTTTACTGCCGCCTGAACTTGCTCACCAAAAAGGACTCTTATCCTCTGCCTAGAATTGATGATACACTTAGAAAATTAGGGGATCAAAGTTTTTCTCTTCTATGGATCTAGCCTCAGGATACTGGCAGGTTGACTTGTCCCCTGAAGATAGAGAAAAGACTGTGCTTATCACCTCAGAAGGCCTTTTTGAACCCACTTGTATGCCCCAAGGACTCTACAATTCCCCTTCTACATTTCAATGGGCTATTGACTCCATCCTACGAGATTAAAGCTCTCTTGTATCCTTGTGTACCTTGATGATATCACTGTGTTCAAATCCATCTTTATCAACCATTTGAACCATCTCAAGGCTGTCTTCATCAAGATTCAAGAGTCTGGATTGAAACTAAAACCCTCTAAATGCTCTTTTTTCAAGGAGCAACTTGAATTCTTGGGCCACAAAGTCACCCAAACTGATTACACCCTATGAATAATAAGGTGGAAGCCATTGACAAGATGCAGCCTCAAACAAGCCTACAAGAGGTCCAAGTATTTCTTGGTATGATGGGTTACTATCAATAATCCATCCTTGATTTTGCTGAACTAAGCAAACCCCTTTACCAACTCCTTAACAATGTACCCTTTGAGTGGACTGACAGCCAACAACAGACTTTTGAAGCGCTGAAGGCCAAGCTCAAAGATGCTCCTATCCTAGTCTAGCCTGATTATGATAAAGAGTTTATCTTGTACACTGATACAAGCGGGGTAGCTGTGGGTGCCATCTTAGCCCAGCTTGACAATGAAGGCGTAGACTAACCTGTGGCCTATTCTTTCTGAGTCCTCAACAAACACAAGAAGAACTATAGTGTAACTGAGAAGTAATTCTTCGCAGTGTTACATGCTGTAAAGCAGTTCAGGCACTACATTTACAGGACTCACTTCAATGTAGTTACAGATTACTCCTCCCTTAAATGGCTGCAACAACCAAAAGAACCTGAAGTTTGGTTAGCATGTTGGGCCCTACGCTTGCAATGATACAATTTCACTGTATTACACTGTCCTGGTGCGCAACATAAGAATGATAATGATTTGTCAAGAATGCCTATACTAGCTATCCATCCTTCTGACGCCAATTGCCTATACAAATTGATAGGGTACCCTGACTCCTGTATCACTGAACCTAAAAACGTTTTTCTGGTCCTACAAGTTCTATCCAAGGACACTGTGATTTGAGATAGACAACTCTTCAAGAAAGTCAACAACACTTTTCTGCCTTACGTCTGTCCTAGCATAAGGATTGCCCTTATTCTCCAAGCCCACATTGACACAGGACACAGAGGCATAGCAAAAACTTATGACTGGTTGTGTAAGAACTTCTACTGGGAGAATATGTGCCTCCTAATTCCTAACGTCCTTGCCTCCTGTCATTCTTGCCAGCTCTAACGCCCCCAACCTTATAACATCAGTTCAAGATCATCCCCCCTAAGCATGGCTTCCACACTGTGAGTATTAATGATGTTAGGACTCTTCCTTGTTATAGGTCTGAGTGTTGATTCATCTTGATAGCCATAGATTATTTTAGTAAATAGGGTAAAGCCAGAGTGACCAAAGATATAACTGCCAAGACCACTGCTAATTTCTTGTTGCAAGATATCTTCTACCGCCATGGTTGCCCTCAAGTCCTGCTCTCTGACAATGGGACCAGCTTTAATGCCTGCCTCATAACATCCATTTTAGAAGCTATGGGCACACTAATCCTTTTCTACACTGTATAAACCATCAACCAATGGTACTGTGGAACAAGCAAATTCCTCCCTAGTGTCCATCATGAGGTAACTTACCCTCTCTGATGCCGCTAACAGGGATATGTTACTCCCTGCTGCTCTCTTTGTGTATAGACTCAGAGACACCAAGTGACTGGCCACTTCCCCTTTGCCATGCTGTATGGACTGAAAGCCACTACCCCCTCAATCTTGGGACCCCTTTTGATCAAAGTTGATGCATCTATCAATCCTGAAGCTCATGTCAAAGACTTGACTAATTGTATCATTTACATTTAAGCTACAGCAAATCTACTGTCTACAAAGTCAAAGCTTTAGAACTCTTGCCCTCCAATGCTTCCAGAGTACTCCTCCCTGAGTACCAAGTAGGTGAACTAGTCCTCTATTATCAAAATTGTACTGGAGGCTGAGCTCATAAGCTAGACTCTCTCTGGGTTGGACCGTGTGAAGTCCCCTACAAGAAGGGTGTTGAGTATACTGTGAAGCTGCTGTCCTCTGGCTGTCCTTTTGCCCAAGTCTACTCCAAATTCCTCCTCAAATGTCAACTCCCTGTGTCCAATCTTGAGGGGGGAGATGTCAGAAATTGAGCCATTGATGCTATTTTGATATGGCTTTCAAATAATGATATGTGCAAATATTTGGTCTGTTTTTCCTTGGATTTCAGGAATTTCTTGCCTTCTGCAAATGGGTCTGGTTCAATATCCACCCATTCAGGAATAACATACCTGCTCTTGTCTGATCCTGGTATGACCTCACCCCAATGTGACCCCCTATGACACTCTGTCTACTTAATGAGTGATCACCAATCCTTATCTGCTATATAAGTAGAATCACTTCTCCTAATAAAGACAAGTTTATCCACATTTGAGTTGGCTTTAATATTCTTCAATTATTTTCATTTCCTTTTTTCCAACAAAGGAATTTTATATCTTGTATTTCAGGAAATTAAGGTATATGCCCTTAATTTTTTCCAGAAGGCTAACCCAAGGCTAGCTTCAAACCTCAAATATTTTGTTATAAAGATTTTCTGCTATGTCCTCCTGGATGTCATCCCCAGGAGTCAAACACAACACTTTTCTGTATATTTTCCAGGTCAATATGGCAATTTCATCTAAATTTTTACATGATTGCCAAATGTTCTCCTTATCAAGGACAGTTAACTTGGGCTCCTACATACATGAATTATACCAGTCTTTAGGTACATACTATACAGTCTAATTGCTGATTTTAATGATACACCAACAGTTTCTGCTACCTATTATGAAGCTATGTGTGTCCTTCATAAGCTTGGTACAGGTTTCACATCTGGAGTTTGTGATCACTGTGTGTTTAGGGGTTTTGATGGTAGGCAGCAACTCATCAGGTTCTGCCAAGGCACATGGCTGTAAAAGGAAGTACTCTTTAAAGAGCCTGCTGAACCTTTGCAGTTAGGTAATATATTGTGACTCTTTTTTGTTGATTGACATTCAATATCACTCAAATAAGGCTTTTATAGGGTGTCCATAACAGAATTTTTGCTCTCTATATAGAATTTCATGAATAAATATTAGCGGTACACAGGACTATACACCAATGACACACTCTCAGTGGGTGTGTTTACTGTTTAGTGGGTGTAAATTTAGTGGCCTTACTAGAAAGCTTTATTATCCTAAGGTAATTCTACTTGTTTGACTATCCTAGGTGACCAAGGTTTGCTCTTTTATCTAAACAGTCTGTGTTTCACTCCAAGCTCAGAGGTACATTCACTTTCTGCCATCTGGACTACAATCACTCTTTTCTTTGATCCATATGGGCATCCACATCTGGGCTATGTAAAGAATTAAATTTCAATACTATTATTTAAATCCCAGTAAGCAAACCCTGGCCCTCTAAACCTTCCAACCTGTTGAGTCACAGGCTTGAGTTGTTGAATTACTTTGCGCCCTGTCAGCTTAATAAAATATTTTCCCCAAGTGGAGACCTAATTGCCACTGATTGCCTTCCACCAAAAACATTGAATTCACAGAGGTTGTGGCTTGTCAAAAGGAGGTTAAGACAGGACTTGATACTGACCACATCAATTATTGCCAGCTGCTGCCAGTCTCCAGTCTAGAAATGACAATACACTCAGCCTGCTCAGGTAACAAGGAAAACTGAAGCGGTATAGCAAAGCATCACCACTTCTGTTAACCAGAGCTGGTCAACCCAGGATCTGTCACTCTTAAAGCCCTGCCCCAATTACCTTGATCCGCCAGCAAATTTCCTGTGAACCAAAAATCTGAAAAAAAAACAAGGAAGAAAAATCATATGGTATAAAAGCCCAGTAATATGTGGATGGCCATACTGTCATTTTTGATAATAAATATTTATGAAACTTTGGTTCCAAAAAATCCTACAAAATTTAGTTTTAGAAATCTTCCAACTCCACTATAATCAGTAGACACCAAGGCACCTGAGCATTATAGCTTTCATCCTGTGTCCCCACTAACCATGCTATACTGCCCCTGGGGCACCCTTTGAACCTGTGTATGTCACTGAATATCTTCTGAACCCTGCCTACTCTGAGCTAGCTTGGAAAACATATTTCTTGCCAACCCCCTGGCAAGGACTAGAGTAACTAAAACTATTGGTCATAAAGGTAAGTGATACATAAGGCCACCCAGATTTTTCTGTGATAAGTACAATTACCTGCCTGCTTACTTCCTCCCAATGATCCCCCTTTGACCCCACAACCTGACTGTCCCATAGAACCTGCTACCACAACCAACACCACGTCCACCCAGCTATTTGGAGTACTCTATATTACTCTTAAAGGCTTGGTGAACTCAATGATGCCAAGCTCTGGTCCCTGGTTCTTACTTGGGTAGTCCCTTCTTACTGTCAAAACAGCAGACTTGACCCGCTAACAAGGTTCCAACTAAGCAGGTTTGTGACCTGCAACTCAACCTTCCAGTGACCTGTAGCCAAGCTAGGAAGTCAACTTGAATTACCAAAGTTATCAAGATAAAAAAATGATGGTCCTTCACGGTGGATGTCTTGTTTTGGCTCTTGACTCATAATCAGGATCAAGTCATCCCCTTTATCATCTAACTGTGTAATCAACACAATCATGTTCCTGTTATCCTTGATTCACAAAAACTATATAATCACTATCTCTCAATAAAGAATATTATTTTGTTTTTAAATATTTCCCCCTTGTAACTCTGCTAAAACAGCACAGTTACAATAACGGTAGCACAGGTAGGTTTTTCATCCTACCTTATCCCTCAAAATTCTGCCTATTGCCTGTACTTGCTGCAGTCAACAAATCTAGTTAATATCACGTCTGGCCTCCCTTAGACTGGACGCCATACACACCAGGTACTAAAATACCAGCAGAGGTTTTTCTATACCAGAATATGGTTATACTAGTCTCCGCCTTCAGCGCCCTGCCAGCACAAGGGTTTTTTCAAACACCTATCACCACTTTCCAAGCCACTGATGAGGGCATGATGCTAGCCTATATAGCCAAAAATTTCAAAGCACTGCCTCAGAACCATTTTCTGGAGCCAATAACAACAACATTGTGGCATGGATCCCATCTTTCTAAACTAACTAGCGCATATGGAATGTCCACAACGCTTCTGGATTGCAGAGATATCTTTTAAACTTACAAACAACTCAGGCACCTGGTGCAAAATTAGCACAAGGAGCACACTAAAAAAGATTGTGACATCTTTAAACAGGACTTCCTGGAAATATTTGTCCTGAAAGATACTGCCCTCATGATCATACACCAAGTAAAGAACCTAACCCAGACTGGCACTGTGAAAGAACTCACCCACGCCTACAAGAAACTCCTACTACGCGCACCCTCTGACATGGCTTTTGAAACTCCAGCCACACACCTCATGTGCTAAAATGCACTCAAGTTGCATGTTATGAGACACGTAAACCTGGATCAAGTGACCAATCTACAGAGCCTTTATTGTAAAGCAGAAAAAGCAGAACAAACATCCAACACTCTCCATAAGGCGCTAACTGGAAATAGAGAGCAACCCAAAGATTCTCACCCAGCTGGGTGCTCCAATCAACTGCTCCTGGGAACAATAGCAGTAATGTGAACCACATACCTTTGGGCCTCAATGGCCACAGTAACAGGAACAATGTACAATCTAATTGCACTCATTTCATAGTTACCAGCATCCAGGATAACCAGGACAAGGGAAAAGCCTGTGGAGAGCAATAAGCAAGCCAAGCTTTCCCTGCCAACCTTCTGCCTTGCCAAATGATGAGTACCACCTTGAGGACGTGGATCACTACCCAACAATCCAAGTACCCTCAGGAGACCTAGTACTTTACACCATTGCCAGACATCCCAATAAACTGATGTCCTATCCTTTATGCTTTTGTAGTTACACAGATTCAGCACTCCTAGACTCAGGCGCAGATCAAACACTTATCAACATCAACTTTGTAGACAAGTTCAATTTAATCACTAATACTTTGCAGATTAAGAACAAAGGGATTATCTAATGAACACCACATTGCTGTGACACAAGAGACTGTCCCTTTCTCCATTAAGTTAGAGAACCTGCACTCCACCATCCATGAACTGTCACCAAATTCCCTAGATTTAACATTGTACTTGGACTGGACTGGCTACAAAAAAATAACCCCCACATTGACTGGGTCATATCTGTATTGACCATCAAGTGTGAAGGGGTCAATCATCAGGTCTACCCTGACTCTGTGGACCAACTACTACAGGACCACGTCTTTGTATGTATTACAGAAACTCTCAAAGAAAAGGAGAACCTCAAGGCAATTGACTGGGACTCCTGCAAGTTAAGATCATACACTTCAAAGACCATCATGATACTACCACACCTCCAGATAGAGAAATTGTAGCTCACCATCCAAAAATATTCATTGAGGCTCTACCAGATTTTCACCAGAGAAACATATCCAACATTCCATCCAACTCAAAGGAACTGTACCCAAAGCACGACCTATCTATCAGCTGACTCTAAATGAGGACAATGTCCTCTGATCTTACCTCAAGGAGGTGCTGAAAAAGGAATTATCCTCCCTTCACAGCATCCCTTTGGTGTTGCTGTATTCTTTTTGGAAAAGAAGGATGTCACCCTCTGCCTTGTAACAACTATTGCGCCCTAAACAAAGTTACCATCAAGAGTTGTTACCCACTGCCACTCATTAATGACCTCTTCAATGCCCTGGGCAGAGCAACTTTCTTCTTCAAGATTGACTTAACCACAGGCTACAACCAGATCTGTATTAAAGAGGAAGATATCCCCAAGGCAGCCTTCTGCACAAAGTATGGCTTATACAAATGTTTGGTACTCTTTTTGGTATGAAAAATGCCCTTAACCTTTGTGACCTTCATGAAAAAGGTGTTTTTCCTCTCAAATAGGCAAGTATGTCTTGGTTTATCTGGACAACATTATTGTCTATAGCCCCTTGGTTGAGCAACACCACAAGGACCTGTAGGCATTATTTGCTACCCTGGCACAACACAAGCTGCTAGCCAAATCCTCCAAATGCCAGTCTTTCTGCAAACAACTATACTTTCCTAGGGCAAATAGTCTCAAGAGACAGAATCAATTCCAACAGTCAGAAGATAAAGGCCATCTGCAAAATGCCACCACCCAAAGACAAGTCAGACCCCATACATTCTTAGTAACAGTGGCCTATGTATACCATTTCATACCCAACTGTGGCGTCTTGACAGCACCTTTATCAGCCATAAAAGGCGCCAAAACCAAGTTTGTATGGACCCACAAAAAGACCTCTGCTTCTGGAGCCTAAAAGTAAAGTTGACAACTGTGCCTATTCTCCAGTATCCCAAACAGGACAGAGAGTATCAAATGGAGACAGATGCCTCTGATGCCTCCATTAGAGGCGTACTACTCATCAAGAACACCAATGGAGACTTCCTGCTCGTAGCCTACAATCTGTGCAAGTTAACAGACGGCAAGTGCTGCTAACCCATACACAATAAAGAACTGCTGGTAGTTGTACACTGCCTCATTAAGTGATGCTGCTACCTGGAACACCAGGAGGAGTTAACTGCTCTAAGCAATCATAAGCACCAGGCACACTGGATAGAACTCCTTGAGCAATTTAAAATAATCATACAGTACAAGCCAAGGCCTGAGCTTGCCATGACAGATTCACTATCCTGCCTATATATCAGAGCTATGAGAGGGGAAAATGGGTTGGACCCAGATTGGACCCTCCTGGCTCTCCACACTAAGGACAAAGGTTTTCCTCCAGGAACTACAGGCATCACAAAAGAAAGTTTATCAAGAATGAACACCTAATTTCAGACATATATGGAACACTTCACCTCAATATGATGGATGAAAGTACCATCTTGTACATTCCTACGCACCAAAGAGTCAACATCATCCTATGCTATCACTGAGACCTAGGCTATACCAAGAGCCATAACCTCTACAAACTCCTCAAACACAAAGCATGGTGGCCAACTCCATATCAGGATTTTCAGGAAGTCCTCAACCAATATGAGATGTTTGAAAAGATTACAAGAAGTGACACCCCACCTAAGTCTGTGTTGCTCATCCACTCCCAGTTACCCATCAAGGTATGGGCCCTAGACATTTTGGGCCCCATGCCTGGGAAACATAATGATATGAAATATATCATTACAGCCATCAAATTTACCACTTGCTGGCTGGTGGTGCAGGAAGTAAGGGCACACACTGGCAACAACAAGTAGAGCTTCATAAGCAAAAAAATCATTAGCTAAATTGGAAAGCCATATCTATTAATCACCATTGGAGGCAAAGAAATAACATGCAAAAACACCAACATATATCTAACAAAAAACGGGGTCCAGCACACAGTGACAACAACTTACCACCCTCAGGCCAATGAACAGGTTGAGTGGCTAAACATCAGTCTAGTAAAAACCCATGCCAAGCTCATCAACAGGAGACCTGAGGACTGGCATAAGCAGTTATTGACTGCACTTCTTATGTGCCAAACCTGGGTGAACAGATCCACCGGAAAAATCCCTTTTGAGTTGGTATATGGCACACAGCCAAATATCATTCAAGAATTGACAGTACCAAAGCTGAAAACACCTAAAAAGGTCCCCCCTTGCACAGCACCTCAAGTAGTAAAAGCCAACAGCAATCAGTTGAAAAGAGAAGAGAAACAACTACAGAATATGTTCATCTCCATACAAAACAGACACAAAGTTAGCAATGAAGTCTGGGTACTAAACACAGACAAAAGGAAGCTTCACTCCAAAAAATAAGGACCCACCATAATCCTAAAGGTAAACAAAAACAACACTTACCTAGTTCAAGGACTCAGCAAACACAGACAAGATAAGGCTCTATATCATGATCAACTGAGACCCTACAAGGCCTAACAAAAACAACAAGAAACCATCTTATCAGCAACTAAACAACAGTTGGTCCAGTACAGCGTCTGGGCTCCTGACAACCTCCCTGACAACCTACCTACTGAGGAGGCCAACCTTAAGCCAGGGGGTGTTGAAACAGCATGATCAACCCGCCAGCAAGGTTCCAACTAAGTGGGTTTGTGACCTGCAACCCGACCTTCCAGTGACCCAAAGCCAAACTAGGAAGTCAACTGAAATTAAAAATCCAACAACATGAGCAGATGATGATCCCTTATGGTGGAAACCTCAATTTGGCGCTTGAATCATTACAAAGATCAAGCCATCTCCTTCACCATCCAGCCGTGTGATCAACACAATCATGTTTCTGTTATCCATGATTCACAATAACTATATAATTGCTATCTCTCAATAAATATTATTATCTAGTTTCCAAATCATATATAACCACTTAAGTTGTAGGAGAAATTATTTACATATGTTTTATTTGGAAGAACATATCTATATTTAAGTCTGATAGTGGCTGACAACAAATACAAAGTGCTTAAATTTCAGTTTGGTTTGCTGGATAATGCTGCCACTCAAAGGGGTTGTTAGACACTTTGAAGTGTCTCACAGCATCCCTACCTGTGGAAGTGTTAATAAAAGCAAAAATATATATAAATGGAATTAATTTAGTCCTTTTTGCCTAAAAGGCAAGAGAGTCAAAAATGATATAAAACTTTACTAATAATGATTGGAGCTTAGAATGCTTTCATCAACTATTATTGGTCAATCCCATCTATTTCTCCGCCAAACAGATCTGATTAGATTTACTAAGCCAAGGTAAGCCTTCACTAAACACAATTTTAACTTTTTCACTTTAACTTCTATAGATTAACTTCAAATCAAAGGTAAGCTTCAAAATATACATATAATACTAACTGTTTTAAGCATAGTGAATCAAGGATATTAAAGGTAAGCTTAGTTTTAAAAGTTTTGAAGCTAACTTTGCTTTTTAAAGGTAATAAGTCTAAAAAAACTAATTCAATTCAAAATTCAAGTTGATTCTGCATTTCAGGTAGGCTTTACATTAAATGTACTAACCTTCTCCAAATCCTTTTAGATGAGCTTGGTCCATAGCAGATCTTGGGGTGGGTAATTAATTTTTAGAAAGCCAATTTTACTACCCTAGATTTTAGAACCAGATTTTTGCCCTGAAGTAGGTTAAGGCTTGGTAAGTAATGTTTTTTATCTCAATTCTTTTTAAATTAAAGCTGCATATCATCAGTTAACCATTTCCTAATTAACTACTAACATTCAATCCTTTTAGATAGACTTAGTCTACAGTAGATCTTAGGGTGGTAAGTTTTTTTTACTATATTACCAGCCTGAATTAAAAAAACCAGACTTTTGCCCACAAGCAGATCTTGGTTAAGGTAAGCCATTTTTTCTGAATTTTCAAAACTTGATTAGGGACTCCCAGATTTTTATCCCAAAGCCAATCTTGGGCCAGGTAAGCTTTTTGATAAATTACTAACCTTTTTTTAAAAAACCCCACAAACTTTCCCCATGCAGCAGATCATGAATTAGGTAAGTCATCTTTTCCAAACTACTAACCTTAATTTCAAGCCCCAGATTTCTGCCTATAGCAGATACAGGGTTGGGTAAGTTTTTTAGAGTAAACAGATATTTTAACAAAAAAAACTGTTTCTCCAATTTAGTTTTTTGATCCAACTAGCTCTTTTTTACCCAAATTCAAATTTTTACTATTAAGGTAATCTCTTTGACTTCCTTTAAAATTTTATTATCTATATCTTTGAATATCAAGTTATGTCTTATTTTATATTATGAATAAATATTAAAAAGTATATTTTAAAAACACTTAGTTTTAAGTTCTCAGCCAAGCAATTATAATTTGCTTAGTAAACTTTAAATTAATCTTCATTTTTTCATGGTTATAGAAAATTTTTCCTAACTGTGATAAAAAAGTCCTGTCTCTCCTTAAAATCTTTTTCACCCAAATAGAACTTTTATAATAATATTTCTTATCACCATCTGCAAAACTCCAGCACCACATAAACTAATTAATATGTCATATATAATAGCTACTATAGATTGTTTAACTTTCTTCTGCTCATAAAGTTAGAGGGTTCCTCTTTTAAAAGATCACTATAAATAATTAATTTTCTGAGATAAAAAAAATATATATTAGAAATTCAAAAAAAATCAATTTTTAGGCCATATTACAATAGTTTCATTTTATGAAGTTTTCTACTAAAACCAAAATCAATATAAATTACCAGAGAGTACTAAACCCACAGAAATAAAATGTAATCAAATCAAATGCTATGAAGTTGAAATAAAAACACATTAGATTACTAAAAAGATCTACAAAATCAAACACTATCTTATCAAAATAGGAAATAATGATATCAAAAATCAGAGTACAACATAGAATTTTAACTTATATTTAAAAAGTAAATTAAGATGAATATGTTATCAATAAATATGCAGTCACCAAAAAATAAAGACTAAATCTTAGTAAAAAAGTGTGCTGCAAAAAAATATATTAAGCCTATAAACTACAAATAAAGTTCAGGAACCAAAGAGACTTTTATGACAGGTACTTGATCTTTATTAATATGAGGAATTTTAATTTCCATTGGAGTTCAAAATATATACTGAAAATAAAGAATCTAAAAGGGCTGCAGTTTCACTATATGGATAAAAATTCAGTACTTTTCAGAGCTGTTGAGATAGATAACCAAAACCAAGTGCTGAACATACATAAGTTATGCACAGAACAAATCTTAAGTGGGCTAATTTTGTTTTTAACATGTATAAATTGTTGATTTTTTATGTGAGAAAACTTGGTGTTTTATGTTTGGGTTTGTCTGTGTATCTCAATATCTCTTAAAAGTACTTTTATAAATCTCCATTCTCTTAAATGTCAAAAAATAAGCATAATAAAAGTATAGACCTCTAATAAAGCCTTGATAATATTATAATAGAGATTTACAATGCATACACCCATACTTCTCTAATTAAAAGTAGCAATCATAATAAAGCTATCATTTTTATATTAAAAAATTGCTTTAGATATCAATAAATCATCTTTTAACAACCAGAATAGTAAATAAATTTAAAAAAGACATACTGAACTACCAAAAAAGTATTTCTGCTAGAGAAAAAGAAAATAATAACATTGTGAAGCTGTAAATAATAGAGCTGAGTTAGCATAGCTTTTTTCTTTTGGTAGCCTGTTCACCGCTCAACTTTATACACTCATTGCTTTCTGATGCTTTTTCATTAACAAATCTAAATAATTTTTACCATGAACCCATAAGAAGGCTGCATCTTTTAACAGCTTTTTACTAGGTATGAGACCAGGAACACATACTAGCAGGCTTCCATCACCCCTGGGGTTTCCCTAAAAAGCTTTATGATAAAGATCATTAAAAAGCCAAAAAAATTGAACTCCAAAAAATATAACTTCAAACCTCTCTTTGTTCATAGTTTTTACCAGCTATAACTGGAAACACATACCAGCGGGCTGCTGTAAAAGAGTGAAGCTGAGCATAGCACAGCTTTGCTCTTTTGGCAGCCAGCCTGACACATCTTTTCTTTTACCAGCTATAGACTAGAAAGGCATACCAGAAGGCAGCCATAATTAAACACTTTTTAACAGCTACAGACTAGAAACGTGTACCAGCGGGCTGCCTTAAAAGCGTGAAGCTGAGCGTAGAACAGCTTTGCTCTTTTGGCAGCCAGCCTGCACATCTTTCCTTTTACCAGCTATAGACTTGAAATACATACCAGCAGGCTGCTATTGTTAAATGATTTTTATCAGCTATAACTGGAAACACATATCAGCGGGCTACTGTAACAGAGTGAAGCTGAGAGTAGCACAGCTTTGCTCTTTTGGCAGCCAGCCTACACATCTTTCCTTTTACCAGCTATAGGCTAGAAATACATACCAGCAGGCTTCCAGAAACATCTTTTCTTTTACCAACTAGAGTTTAAGAAAATAGTTTTAAAAGGCCACTTATTTAAATAAACAAAAAATGTGACTCAATTAGGATACCTGGATGAGTACCTAGGCGGGATGCCGTAAAAGGGCAAAGCAGGCATAGCTCAGCTTTTTTCTTTTGGCATCCCGCCCGGCACACCACGCTTGTTCAACAGTTCTTCTGGGACCTCTGTGTACTGAGTCCAGCTTCTTTTGGCTTCCAGCAAGAAACCAGGCCAGAGGATCAATTGGGAGTGGTTTGTAAGCAGAAGTCACCCTTTGGAAATGTCCTCTTGCCTTCTGCTATCCTAGCTTTGAGGGGTATATGTTGTAGTGCTGGGGCTTGTCTCAATGTGGGAAGTTTTCCTGCAGGAATCTTCAATCAGGGTTGGTTATTGCAGGTGGCTATCTCTAGCTTGTACCTATATGTTATTTCAAATGGTGAGTAGTCTGTCCCTTGATTGGTGCACTCAGAGAGACTAATAATGCATGTTTTGCATATAGTGGCCATGTGTCTCTGGCTTTGCCATCTGTTATTTTCTCAAGGGTTCTGATGAAGCTGCTGTTCAGGATTTCAACTCTGCCGTTGTCTTGTGGCCTGCAGGGGGCTGTGGCGTGTCCAATGCTCTTTGTTTTCCAGCTGCTGTTTGCTACCTGTCCTGGTAGTTCCCTGGTTCCACCAGGGATGATTTAGTCCAGGGTCCATAGCCGTCCATGACTGCCTTGTTGCTGAAGCAGTCAATCAGTTCTGCCTTGGGGTCTCAGCTGCCCAGCAGGTTGGGCAGCCTATTGCAAAGTGGATGGCTACAGTTGGGAAGTATTGCTCTGCTTTGGCTTCCAGGGAAGGTCCTACTACATCCCCGCCCCAGACCTTAATCTGTTCCCAGTCAGGTACCAGATTAACTGGAGGCTGTGGTGCTTTGGTGCCCCTGCTTTCTCACATGCTTTGCGTTTTTTTAGCACACCAACCATGTCTTGTTTTAGGTTGGGCCACCGTCCTATTTCTTTAGTGCAAGGTATAAGCTGTTGGCTTTTGTGTGCCCCAATAAGCGGTGGTGTCTGGGTATGGTGTCAACCCTTTGTGCAAGGGGATTTAGGGAATGTATTTGTCTTTGATGATACAGCACACTTTGCCATTTGACACATGTAAGTGGTTTGCATTTCTTACTGGTGTGTCATAGTTAATCAATGGGTACAAGGATCTTTGCCTTTGGTTTTATACTCAGGGTTGTATGGGTTAGGCCAATCTGGATCCAGATGGTCAGGAGGATATTCTCTAGGTTGGCCTAGCCTAGAGAGGGCATCAGCAGTGCCCATCTTGGTCACCTTTGTACTGGATGTCCAGATTGAGCTGGTCAGGCAAGGGCATCCATTAGGCTTGCTGCCATGCAAACAAATTTCAAGACTTAAATCAGATTGTGTATTTACAGTCAGCTAGTACTCAGACGTTTGAATGCCCTTATAGGTATCATCTCCCTTTCTCATCAGAAAAATAGATTGGCAGCACTTCCTTACCCGGCATAGGGTATCTCTGCTCCTCCTTAGCTGTTTTATACTCCCACAGCATACCAGCAGGAAGCCTTGCTGCCCTGGCAGGCGGATGCGCAGGACTGTGCCAATGGCTGTGTCACTGGCATCTGACTCAAGCTTGTAGCACCTGTTGTTATTTGTATATTGCAAGATTGATGCTTTGATCAGAGCTTGTTTTAATAATTGGAAATTCCTGTCACATTCTGGGGTCCAGATGAATTTCTTTTTGGCATTACCCTTGGTTAAGTCATTGATTGGTGCAATGACCGATTGGGACGTCCAACTTTTTAATGCATCAGGACTACACCTGGCAACAGCAGATGTTAATTGCATCAGCAACAGCCAGAATCTCTGTACATCCGCAACAATATTGTCTGGTTCTATGGTGCATCAGAACTGATTATTGCTCAGTGTTCAATCAGGGAACCCTGCAGTCCAGGGGAAAGGGATGGAGAATAAAGTGAGATGATGGGGTTATTGAGAACTGGTATACTGGAAAGGTGATCCACTAACCTGCACTGGGTGATATGGTGGTGGGATCCAGGTATGGCATGAGAAGGGGATATCTAATTGAGGGATCAGTGTGTAAAATAGGCTAGGCTCCTGATCAGGAGATGTTGCTGGAATTTTGATCCTGTTAGCAGAATACTGTGTGTTATTAGATATGCCATGTATGGCTCAGCCATCACCCCCTGTGGGAAGTAAGATACCTGGGCAGGCAGGGTGGCTGTCTTGGTTGTGATCCTCTGGGGTTGAATCTAGCGGTTTGGCATGATGGGCTGGCTAGCAAGAGTTAGTAGGGCCAGACACCAGCCTAGCCATAGAGCTGTTACAAGTGTACCTGGAAGCCAGGAAACTTTAACTTGATTATGTTTCTGTTGAACCCTTTGCAATAGTGGTGAGTAATCAGTAAAGCTAGTGTTATTGCTTCAAGGACCTCTTCCCAGCTGACCCCTGCCCAAAACTGCAGGTGCTCTATCTGATGGCTCAGAGGTTGCTTGATCAGTTGCCTCCAGCAACTTCAGGGAGGAAGCCCATTGGTCACAGCCTACCCATACCAAAATTTAGATCCCCATCTGCCTTCATGCATATATACTTCCCATCAACAGCCCTGGAAGATGCTGGTATATGAAGTAATAATAAATGAAGTAAGTTGTCAAGACTTGAGATCTTGAAAGATACTGTACTGGAGTATTTATTGATGTGAGACTGACCATGGATTACCTGGGATCCATCAGCAGGGTATGGGAGGGACAGAGGTATGGATCTTTGGGTTGGCTTGATGAACCTTGGTGGATTCTAAGAGGATCCAAGGCTTAGATGGATATCTAATTCTCTATATACCTGTTTGACTTACATCATGGGTAATGGAAATATAACTATATATTGTTTCTTATTTGTGCTAAGAAGTTTGATTATAGCCCTGGCTCGGTGTTTGGTAGGAGATGTGGGGTAGGTACTTGGGTTAAGCGATAGAGATGACCGGTAGCTACAGCTCAGCCCACATATCCGAGAAGAAGAACCCCGAACAGAAAAAAGACACTGTTTTATAATGGAAAATAAAGCCATTGCTTTTTAGTTTGGCTTTGATCTCTGTTCATTTGGTTTTATATTGGGTGGGTTTCGCTTTAGATTGGCTTGGTTATGTTTATCGAGCAGCTATAAGAACTACTGCGTTGAGCCGATGATAAATTAAATAAATTCCTTGGACTTTTATTTATTTATTTATTTATTATTTATCATCAGAGGGTGTTTATTCAATTCATAATACTGCTGGTTAGAACACCTGGTACAAACCAAGGTTGCTGGGACAGCCCCTCCCATGCACAGATTTTTATGGGAACATGCTTGCCCGGCCAGGAGTTCAAAGCTGATGGGTTGGAACCACTTCTTGGAATAAATTTCCCAGCTAGTTCAATAAAAGATCCAATGTGTAGATGTTCCTGGAACGCTTGTGCCTGAACCCTTCCCTAGCTGCCAGCGGGGAGGTTTTGATGTGGAAGTAGCCCCTGGACAAAAAGCGTCTTCTTTCCGGGATTCCAGATGTGCGGGCTTTAAAATACATATAAAGTTTTATTATCTCCCACAATCTTTTGACATTCTAGAAACATTCCAGGTTTTTTTCCGGGGTGGTACGCCACAGCCTATCCTTACAGATCTTATTCAACACTCCTTTTTGGATTCCTTGTCGGAAAATGGACTTTGCCATTTATCGTACATCAGATATAAATGACTATTTGGAAACTCTTTTTGATAGCGTGAGATTAAAATAAATGGCTAAGCTACCAGCAGCTGCGAGATCAATATTTTTATAAAAAAAACTAGTTATAAAATTTTTATTTCAAGCCGCAAAAACCATAACTGCTCACTAACTGATACCGAGTTTGACAATACATGTATCAATAATTAAATCAAAAGGCTTAGCTAACAAAGAAATCCACAGTTGAAATATAATTAGCCAGAAAAGCATCCAATTATTGCAGCGAAGTTGCGATTTACTAATAATACGCATGTGTTTATAAGACTTCTTGAAGTGCCACATGGAAGCAGTGTTTATTCTGAAGAATTTCTCCCCACACTAGCAGATATATCAATTGCTAACCAGGCTTCACAGGAACAATGAGCTTTGCTAGCGACTCATCGGAACTGAACTGTCTCCACGACGACCAACTCGTGCACAGAATCCAAGAGCTGGAAGCACTTGTCGCCCACCTCCAGAATCAAATCCAAATCGACCTGCCGTTGGTTGCCAAGTTATGCTACGAGGATGGGATTTCTGACGGGCTCCATGCGGCAAGCCTAGCTGGCTGTGCTGTCTGCAACTCACTATCCCTCCAGCATGCCGTCTTTCCTATCCCATGCCAGGAGCTTCCCCACCCCGTATCTCAGCTAGCAATCCATTCCCCTATACTCCCATCAACTGCACCTCCCGTACCGGAAACTGCTCACATGACTTGTCTAGACACCCTACCAATCCAAGTTCAAAACCTACCTGAACCCTTCCTACCAGCTCCACGACAAACGTTACGGAAAAAGCAATCTTCCATGTGACCAAAGAAACAAATCCTTACCGGCATCTTGCCCAAACTCTATATTAAACCAGATCCAACCCCTTTGACATAAGTTTATGCCTCTAAACAAACCACCATTTCTTCAGCGCCAAGAGCTTTGTACACTGTTTCAAAAGAAACCCCCATAACACATGCAGTTTATCTGATGCCAAGCACTGTAAAAAGGCTCTTCCTATGTACCTTACAAGCTGTAGAGATTTACTAAATATAGATGTCCCTTTATCCGCAGATGCTTCTTAAACCCCATGGCCGAGCCGCAAGGTCAACTTTAAAACAAACCTTGCAAAATCAGGATTCCATAGGTAAACTTTACCGCCGAAATACATGCTCCACTAACAAAACGATGTAATATGTATGCTAGTGAGTTAGGAAATCCGAGACGGCTTTTCTAAACGGAAACATGTATATTTGAAATTAGAATATATCGTCAAGACAAAAACAAGGAGATGTCAACATCTGAATACGTCCAGCGATGACATCTGCTCTCATTTTGGGGCATAAACCCCTGCACCGATACCGAAGCCACCAAGAATAGTGCCTCTAAAGATAGATCTGTATCACACTTTAGTAGCGAAGTCGGCTTCCTGAACATGTCACCAAACCCCTCCCTTAATAAACGCACCAATAGAAATTAACAAATTCTATATCATTTTTTATTAAATCGTTTAACTTCTCTCTTCCCATTTCGGATATTTCAATCCCACCCAAGCACCATTTCTCACATCGAACCAAAGTTGAATTCAATAGACCAATTAAATCTATTTTATTGCGTTTTAGGCTTGGATTACTTATCACACGTGTCCCAACATCTTCAATTGCTCCCTCTAAGAAAAGCAGTTCCCCGAGTGACTCCCCAAATGTTCCCCCAACTAATCATTAAGTCAGTGGCACTCTTATCATTCACTCATCTATTACAGAGATCAAACATTTCAAGCCCTAAGAGGAACACTACCTGGGCAAGCCCCATGACATACATGGACAGTATGTGGCTAACTATATAATACTCTAAACTCATATCCAATAAAGTATCATTCTCTTCTCCATTTCCCCCTTATCTTGTTTATTATACTTCCCAGAAGTATATCCTCAACAGTTGTAGCACAGGTAGATTATCCACACCTATACAACTTAAAGGAAAATTTTCTCCAAAGAAATAAACCCAGCAGATGGCACTCCCCACCAGCTGGAGACAATATGAATAAGGACAGGACATCCCAGCAGGATTTTTAGTCTTCAACAATGTCCTTTCACCAACCAAACAGTACAAATTTCTCAGTATTAAAGGAGTCCTGAACCCACCTCCAGTTTCTATTCCAACCAAAATACCAACATTGTATTCTAACCCCTACTCTCAGCAGAAACCAGAGCTTATCAGGACTACACCGTGAAGATGCCAGCCTCTGGATTCAAAGCACCCAAAACAAGTTTACATAGGTAGGCTACCCCACAAACTTGGGGAAAGTGAAATTGCTTCAGGTGTTACTGGGGCAGCCTCACGCTTTGTAAGCAAGTGGTTTGACCAACACCCTGATCACAAAAAAGACTGGACATGTTCAAAGCTGCTCCTGGAGAAATTTGCCATAAAGGGCTCTGATATGGTGATCATGACAGAACTTGGAACCTTCAAGATGACAGGAACTATTGAAAATTACATTGCAGCCTATAGGGACATACATGATTGAGCCTTGGCACCATCAACTTTGATGAGGCAGGACCACAACTGGACTTCTGCAATGGCCTCCCCATGCACATCTGAGGCTGGTTGGACATGAGCCACTGCAGGAACCTCCAAGATGTATCCTTGGAAGGAAAGCAAGCTGCATAAATTTCTGACGGCCCCCACACAACAAATAAAGGTAGGGTCTCTCAGCAAAGGAGGATCTGTGGCCCAACAAAAAAACAACTAAGCCAATCACTTGCATCCTTGAGGCTTGAATGGCACCGCCCAAGTAAATCAGATGGGCACTAGAATGCCTCCAGGAGGGAAGAGCTCCAGGGAGTGCTTAGGCAAGCCACCCTCCCCCAATTTACAAGATTTGTACAGGGACTAAGAGGTGGAATCTATTACCATGATCCCAGCACCCTCCAACAATCTGCAACTGTTTGCTGCTCAAACTGGAAATGGACCCATCACTTATCCTTTCCGCTTTTGTGGATATTTGGCCATGGCAGTATCTGGTACTGGAGCTGGATAAAATCTCAAAGACAAAAGATTTGCTAACCTCATGAACTACCCAGGGTCCCAAGCAATGGCAAGAGAGCTGTCATGGCAGACAACAAGAGCACACAAGTCACTGGAGAGGCGGAACCCTTCTGTGCTGGAACAGGGGACGTGCAGACCACCCTTAGCGGCCCAATCATATTGATCCCCAAGTACAATGTTGTGCTTGGCCTAGATTGGATGAGAAAGACAAACCCTCACATCAACTGGGATAGTGCTACCCTCACCATACAGCAAGGAGAAGTACATCATCATGTGTACCCAATTCACCTTGATACCCCATGAGAGATCATGTATTTGTGAAGACTATAAAAACAGATGAGGAAACTGATCCCAGCAAGAAGAAAAGGAACACCTTCACATATGAGATTATCCACCTAAAAAATGCAGAGATCTGGCACAAATAAGGCTCGATCTGGCAACAGCAAGTCCTAGAATTCCCTTAAGCTTTCCCAAGAAAAGTTACCAGGACTACCGCCTGACCAGGGCATCCAACATGCTATCAACCTAAAGGGGAGTGTACCAAAAGCACAGCCCATCTATTGCCTCACACCTCAGGAAGATGATACACTGAAAGCTTATCTTGATAAAGCCCTTGAGAAAGGGCTCATACGACCTTCAAAGTCACCCTTTGGTGCCGCTGTCTTCTTTGTAGCAAAGAAGACCTTGGCCTTTGCCTAGTCACAGACTACAGGGCGCTTGACCAGGGAAAGATTAAGAACAGGTATCCCCTGCCCTTGATTGATGTCCTTTTCAGAAGCTCTGGGGATCCAAAGTCTTCACAAGATTGACTTAACAGCAGGGTATCACCGGATCAGAGTTGAACCAGAGGGCATACCCAAACAGGGGTAAGGACTAAGTATAGCCTGCCTGGATGTGTTGTCCTCAACTTTGGCATGGCAAACTCCCAGAGTACCCTTATGACCTTTATGAATAAGGTATTTGAAGATCACATTGGAAAGAGGGCTATCATCTACCTGGAGGATATATCATATACATCCTGACTAAGAAACAGCATTGGGAGGATGTTCCTGGTTCTTCACACCCTCCAAGATAGTCAAGGCATGGCTAAACCTCCAAACAGGACTTATTTTCAAATGAACTCACATTCTGGGACCAATTATCAGCTAGGATGGAGCAAAATCAGACCCAGAAAAGATATGCGCCATAACCAACATGACAGCGCCGCAAAATAAGAGTGAGCTTTGTACGTCCCTGGCCACAGTAGCCTACGTTGGGAGACTCATCCCTGACAGGGGCGCCTTTACTGCTCCTGCATCTGCAATCACAGGCAAGGCAACAAAAATTTTATGGACACTGTTAAGAGATCAGCACTTTTCCAGTTGAAGGAACCCATGGCCATTGCCCCTATTTTGCAATATCTGAATCACAAAGATGTGTACAAATTAGAAAATGATGCTTCCAACTATGCAATAGGAGGAGTACTCCAAATTCAAACTGCAGAAAAGGACTTCCCTCCTGTAGCATATGAATCAAGAAAGCTGTCTGATGGTGAGTAAAGGTATCCAATACATGGCAAAAAACTGGTAGCTATTGTCCACAGCCTAATGAAGTAACAATGTTACCTGGAAGATGCACAGATATTCAAAGTACTAACTAACCACAATTCATTGGTTCTTCAAAAATCAACACTATCTATCTAGACAATAAGCTGAAGGGTGAGCCTTATACAAAGGTACCCCATGATAATTGAATACAAACCAGGCAAGGAAACACTTACTGCAGAAGCCCTGTCAAGGCTATACCGTAAACATCTCCTATGCACCAATGAAGACCCTGATTGGCCCATGCTAATAATGGGAGATCCCCAAGAGGGATTCCCACCTGGTACACCAACAGACATCCAAGAGAAAGTCCTTAAGAAAAAACTTCTGTTCAAAAACATATATGGTACTCTACACTGCATACTACCAAGTGACCATACTGTACCCTAAATCCCGTCCACACAAAGTATTGACACAACCCTTCAATACCACAGAGATCTGGGACACATTTGTTGTAGGAACTTGCATGAATACCTCAAGACACGCTACTGGTGGCCCAACATACTGGAGAACACCAAGGAAGTACTAGGTCAATGTTGAATCTGTGAAAAGTACACCCACTCTGAGGCACCCCCAAGTCAGTAATACAGTGTCAATCACACAGCCCTTCAAAGTGTGGTCACTAGATATGGTGGGACTAATGCCCAGCAATAACAAAGGCAAAAATTACATTAACACAGCTATTGACTATCCAACCCGGTAGCCTGTGGCACAAGCTACAAAGGAACACAAAGGCAATAATGTGAGACATTTTATTGGGAAAGAGATCATAGCCAAGTTTGGGAAAGCAGAAATTCTGGTTACAGATGGAGGGACTGAACTCACAGCCATAGACACCAACATCTACCTTGCCAAGAATGGGTTAAAACATACCATTACCGGTTCATATCACCCACAAGCAAATGGTAGAGTGGAGCAATTGAACAGCTCCCTTGTAGAGGCGCTCAGTAAACTATCTGCCAACAATCCAAAATCATGGGCCAACATGCTCCCAACAGCACCAATTATGTGCCGTACACAGCTCAGCCAAAATACAGGGAAAAGACCATATGAAGTTGTATATGGACACAAATATGCAATTATCAGTACTACACTAGGGCCACAGTTACCTCTACCCAATAAGGTACCCGCCAACAATGATCCTGACATCCAAGACTCCAGGAAAGACCCAAAAGCCAAAGAAAAGGAAAGAGTAAAAAGAGGGGCAGTCCCCCTCCAACATGAGAGATTCCAAGTCAGAGACAAGATTTGGGTTTTCAACCATGTTCAGCATAAACTAGACCCAGGATTAGAAGGATCAGGAAATTTCATGGCAGTCAAACCCAACAACACTTACCTTATCAAGGTAAATGACACACACACACTGAACTCAAACACATGCACCATGACCGACTCTGCCTTTTCAAAGCAAGGACAGCACAACACAATTAACGACTATCTGTCCCTAGCGCCAAAATGGATCAATACCAAGCTTGAATTCCTGATTCTATCAGGAAAATTCCCAAGGTTTTGCCTTCCAGAACCCCAGGAGGAGATATTGCAACATATTTGATTACTCCCTCCCAGGCAAGTAATTCCACAAGTGATTCCCCAGCTAATCACTAAGTTGGTGCCACTGTTGTCATTTGATCATCTATTACGGGAATCAAACAATCCAAGTCCTAAGAGGAACACTATTTGGACATACCTCATGACTTAAGAGGAAAAATTACTTGTTTAAGCCCCATGACTACCATGATGTACATGGACAGTATGTGGCTTATCACAATACTATATAATAGCCTATATTTATATCAAATAATGTATCATTCTATCCTTAATTTCCCTTTTATCCTGTTTTATATACTTCCAAGAAGTATATACTTGACATTGGCACACTTTTGCCAAGTGTCTTTATTAACAACAATGCCTTTCACTTGTTGCATATGGAAATTTATGTTCTCACAATAGGAATTTCAGAAACTTTAACCTGCTGTATCTTTGACATCTCTCAGTTACACTTTTGAATTTTATAAATAAGTTCTAGCTCCAAAACCAATGCTTTTCATATGTCTTTCCACAGTTAGTTTATCATTTAAAACTTTAATAAACTAAAAGCTTTTACACCGGTTTATATTTCTAAATTTTTAAAGAATCCCTATAAGCTAAAGTTCATCTATTATGTTTTTACAGTTCTTTTATTTTTTTATATATTGATTTACTTTAGAGCCTTTTATTAATTTTTTTAGGAGTAGAATACTTCCAAGCAACAGAAGGGCATCAAGAATCCCTCCAAGCTCACAAAAGCAACTAAGAAGAAGGCAGCAACCACCAAGAAGGCAGCCCCTCAGCCTTACCAAAAGTCCTCCCCAAGCAGAGCCTAGCTCAGTCTATTGGGGGAGAGAAATCTGATGGTTCACTTACTGACAACAGTTTCTATAGCTTAGATTCAGATGAGGAGCCCTTCAAGAAGCAGCAACAGTCCCAAAAGACCCTCCAAGGACAAGTCTCCTTCACATGAGGAGCACCACTACAAGCCTGCTTCTTCTCCCCCACCAAGCTTTCCCGGTTCAAGCTCATCAGGGGATGATTCAAAGCCCCAGCCTGACTACTTCCCTGGCTTCTGAAATGCTTCTTCTGACCCCTGGGACCCCCTGTTGACCCACAATATTTGCAGTGTTGATGCAGGTTCAAGGCTCCCTCCTCCTTGTGTTGCAACTGAACCAATGAGAGTTCAGTATTTGATTTGGGAAAGACAATAGTCCAATAGAAAGGACAGAAAGAATAGAATAAGATGTAGTTCATTGTAGAATATTGTGATTAATAGACCATATGGGAAAAGCCACAAGGCCACGGGGGATGGCCCAGTGGCAGGTTCCATGTAGGGTTCAAAGCCGAGGAATAACTTGCCCAGGGATCAGCAAAGTTGAATTGGTAGTGCCTCTATTTAGGGGATAGTGCATAAAATTTGAAATTACCATCAGGTTGATCCATGACGTTAGATACATCCTAGGGCAACTCATTGAGCACCCCCTGTGTATTGTAAGATACATTAGCAGGCAAGGTGGAAAACTTGGTTGCAACACTTGTCCAAGTACTTCCCCATAATGAGTTTTTAAGAGTGGGTGGTCATTGTGGCCAATGTATACATATTTTCTTACAATACCACCAACCAGGGCTCTATGAGCCGGCATTATGTGACAGAAATTGCGGGATGGTATGAAGCCTTTTCTAAATGATGGGGAATCACCACCCAAATCCACATAGAATTGATGATTAACCACCAACATGGCTTCAGACATTTTTTGTGAGATTTCAATTGAAATAATAGGATTAAGTAAAATAATTAATCCTAATCAAAGTAGCCCAAGATAAATAGCTTGTGAAAGCATCAGAGTATCTTCAGAACAAAATTCAGGACATTGAGTTGCAACATGATTTCCAGTTTTAAAGACAGGGGGGCAACTCCAAGATTGGCAGGCATGGAATTAACATTGGGAGTTGCCAACAACAAAGTTCCAACTGCAGGGCCCCATCTTCCAGTAATAACCTGGCTCAGAATCAGATTTTAGGGAATGTAGCGCAACAATCCAACTACAGGATGCATTTTAAAATGTAAATTAGACTAAGGGATATATGATTTATTGAGTAAATTTTTGGAAGGACTCAACTCTTAGAGTTAAAACAGTGAAAATTATTCAATATATATCAAAATTCAACTAAGCAATACCACCTGGATCCTGGGATCCTATTCCTTCCACGTTGTCAAGTGAGTATCTGATCCAGGTTGCAAAGAACCCTTGGGTGACCAATTTCTGACAACCATGCTGATTAATAAGTTTATATCTGGTGACCCTTAAGTTATGTTGATTTATCAACGTCAACTTACGGGGGGGAATTAGATTTGACAGGCAAACTGGAGCAGCTGTAACCCATTTGTGATCAACCATTTGATTCAAGCTCATTAAATCAGTCAGCTTTGGTAAATGTTTCCCGGCTTTCCAAGCTTTCCTACTCGTCTAAATAATCCCCGGCATTATGGAACTTACTGTGACATTGCCCTCTGCTTTAGCCTGGGGCACAATATCATCATTTGGAAAATGGGATAAGGAAAAGTTTTTATGGGAAGGGGGAGTTTCATTGCGGCCAAGGTAATCTTGGGGTGACCAATGGCAGTTGGGTGGCAATGATAGAACTCTTGGATAAGAGCTGGGGAATTGGAGCAATCATAGTGGGGAACCCATGAGTTTTCAGAGTTAGGATAACCCTTCCATGACACCAAATATTCCAGACAGCATCAATTCTTACATGAAAGCCAAAATGAAATTCAACTCATACTCAGGTTCTCCTTCCACCAGAATGGGTTGAGAAGAAGGAATCTCAGTACCCATAAAAGGAGTAAGTAAGCATTTGTAGAAGGTGTGGAAAATCTTAAAAGCCAGGGGTAAATCTAGTCAATATGCAAAGGGATCAATTTGACGCTCAAACTTGAAGGGACCAACTTGCTTGGGACCTAATTTGCGGCAAGGGACCTTCAGTTTCATATTACAAGCATCCACCATGACCAGATCCCCTGGTTGGTAGGTTGAACCTTTCTGGCGCTTGCAATCTGTGTATTCCTTGTACGTTGTCACAGCAGCGGCAAGAGTAACCTGGAGCTCCTGATGAACCTGCTTCATTGCAGCTGCCTGATTGATTGCAGCTTACACATTGATAACCAATCAAGGCCCATGTTGGGCAAGGGATTGTAGCCCACATTGGCATAGAATAGCAAAACTTGAGTTGACGTGTGTGGGGTGTTACTATATGTGAACTCTGCCATGGGTAAGTTAGCACACCAGTAATCTTGTTGCACATTAGTGTAGCAACGCAGGTAGACCTCCAAACTTTGGTTTACCCTCTCCGTTTGTCCATCAGATTGGGAGTGAAAAGCTGTGGAACGGCACAACTTGATACCAAGAATTCCAGAAAAAGTATTCCAAAACTGAGCAATAAATTGGGGTCCACAATCACTCACAATCTCCAACAAGATGCCGTGTAGAGAGAAGATCCTGTTCACAAACAACCTAGCTGTTTCCACCAAAGTAAATTTGGTTGAGCAAGGTACAAAGTGTGCCATTTTTGTGAAACAATCTACCACCACCATAATTGTATTAAACCCATTGGAATCAGGAAGTTTGCCAATGAAATCTACCAACACAGACGTCCAGGGTCCTGCAGCAGGCTGCAAAGGGACCAGTAAACCAGTAGTCTTGTTCCAGCTTACCTTGGACCAAACACCTACTAGGCAGTCTCTAATAAAAGTTGCTACCTTCACTGTCAAACCTTTCCAGGAAAACTGGCAGTGGATTAGTTCCACTGTTTTGTTTTCCCTGGGTGGCCTGCCATTGGACAGGTATGATGTGACTCCATGATTTTGTCCCAAATGGTTCCTTCTGGAACCCACAAGCAACCTTGATGATATAGAACTAGGCCTATCTTGTGATAGCCCTGTGGCTGACCAACCAGGCTTGCACATGCTAATTCCAATAGGCTATCATAACCTTTGGACAGAGGCTTCAGAAACTTAACCTTGGAATAGAAGTCTAGGTCCGATCCCTCAGTTAAGGACATAATGGTCAGAAAAGCAGGTAGTGGTAATACAAAAGAAACCACAGCCTCATCTGGAATCATAGTGTGTGTGTGTTAAACTCAGCGTCCATATCAGCATCTGGGAGATGGGAAGGGTTTCTGCACAGTGCATCTGTCAAGTGATTATCAGTACCCTTAATGAACTTGTAGCAAAACTTGTATCTTGTCAGATCACCATGCCATCTGGATTGGCAACCCAAAAAAAAACCCTAGGTTGGCAATAATACAGAAGATCTTTATGATTGGTCCCTACAACAAGCAGATGACGCGCTGACATGAGATGGTGGTGCCAATGTTTTAAGGATTTCACAAATGCCAACAATTCCTTATTTTAAATCATGTAGTTGCATTCCCGAGCTTCCATCTTTTGGGAGAAATACCCTACAGGTCTCTCAATCCCGTCACCAGCGGTTTGTAATAACACACCAGCCACAGCATATTTGGAGGCATCTGTGAAAACCACAAAAGGGAGATCAGGATCTACATGTCTCAACACAAGTGAAGACAAAAAAAGAGCCTTCACTGCGTGAACGCGTTTGCACACTCAAGTGTCCAGACCAAAGTTGTCTTTCCTCTAGCCAAATATAAGGGGGCAGCCACTTCAGACAAGTGGGGTATAAATTTCTTTAAAAACGTACAAGTTCCCAAGAAACTTCAGAGTTGAGATACCGTTACAGGAGTAGCATACTCTCTAACTGCTGCTTCCTTGTCAGAAGCAATAGTGTGACCATCTTCAAAGATAATATTATCCAAGAAGGTAACCTTACGCTTACAGTAGTTTTAAAAGCTATGGCAACAACCAAAAATACCTCAGATTTAAATGAAATGATTTCAGATTTGAACAAAATCCAAGTTGCGCGAGATTCAGGATTCAATTTATTTATAAAATTTCAGTTAATAAATGAACTGTCAAATAAAAAACAAAATTTCACTAGACCATCATAAAAAATTATATCAAACATCAAGCAGTGTAGTTCAAACCACAAATAAAATGAACTGATGCAACAAGTGAAAGGGATGGATGCTGTTCCGGGGTATATTATAATCCAATCAGGATTCATATGAGGCACCAACAGAAAGACCAAAATGAAATGAAATTTGAGCAATCTAGAAGCAAGATTCCACAAGCACAAAACAAAATGAACTCACACAAGATGTGTGGTATGAGCAGCCTAAAATAGAAAAATAACAGTTTAACAGCCAATCAACAGCTATCCAATTTAGGAACAGAGGCATTTTATTCATTTTCATGGCTCCAGGTTTGTTTGGAATGGTTTTGAGGACCTTCTAAATATGGACTCAAGATTACAATAAAAATAAATCATTAAATTTTAAAATTTCTACTTTTAGTGATTTTATCCTAGGTTTTTTACAATGGTTTTTACAAGCAATATCTTTGACGGCACAAGCAGCCAAGCCAGCTTCAATGGAGGCAAGGCTTAGAACGTGGAGGCACCTGTTTACACCCAAGCCTTTGAGGTGGGTAACAAGGAAGCTGACCTGTACCTGTACCTGACCACTGACCCCTATGGCTTTGACTTGTTCAGTAGTCACATAGTATCTAGCTCTGCCCCTGCTCCTGTACCCATCCCTGCACAAGCTGCCCACCAGCCAACCAATCAGGATAGCAACCTTGATTTGGAACAACTTCCTGCTACCAGCCAACCTGCCCCCTACAGCCAATCAGGCTTCAGCTCCCGCAGCCCAGCACCCCAAGCAACAAATCATCACCGCCCAAATTCTTCAGGAAATTTTAGCACTGAACCTGCAGGGTCTGTCCTGGGATCAGATAGTCAGCCAATTTCAATTCACCTGGGCTACTGTCATGCGGGAATTCAACAACCTGATGAACAGGGGGAATCTGATTGGGACGGCCAAGAAGCCCAAGAAGGCCCCTGAGTCACAAATATCTGAGGCATACCCAATCATGCTTGACCTCCTCCAGCAGGATCCCAAGCTTCCATTGACCCAGGTCCAGAAGCAACTTGCGCACCATAGCATTTGGGTGTCTGAGCGTATGGTGTAGCTCTAGATGTATGGGAAGGTGGCTTCCATACAGGATCTTACCAATTTTGCCGGCAACTGATGGAATGGTGCTGAGGATTCCCTGTATGTCACCGCCATTGAATCAACCCTGGTCCAATACCTGACTAGTCTAACTGATAATGTCATGTTCATCTCCTTTTACAAGCTATCAATATCTTTTGATGATTTTGGCAAGCAAGGAAGAGCCGCCACTCAAAAAGAAAGGAAGAAAGTCAAGAAGGAGACATTCATTGGTGAATTTCTGGCTGTTTCAGCCAAGGGTTTTGTCTACTATTGAACAAACCCAGATTTCATCAATGGCTACTCATACAGCCACATCCTTGGTGGATTACTCAACTTCTGGGATGGCTTGAATTCCAAGTACTGGGTTTTCTTGAGCCACCAGATGGAGGGTAGCTCCACCGCCCTTGAGGCCATCCAGGGATGCAGGCACCAGGCCTCAGTCTACCCCGCCGGCCATGCAGACGTCCATATGGCTGATGTTGTCTTCTTCAACATGGGATCCACATTACAGGAGCGCCGCCCTCAGGCTTTCAACAACCTCTATCTTGGGGTCCTTGACCACAATTTTCCTTTGGCTGCCAGATGGTGGCTGACTTGTTTGTGCAAATGGTTTTCCATATGAACATGGGCAACCAATCACGTAAGGATAAGCGCCTTCCACCTTGGGCCACTGCCACCTACCAGCCCATCCAGCCAATAACCAATGAGGAATACAACAAGTGTTATATGGCAGCCATCACACAAAATCCTCCTGCCTCTATACCCGCCACCAACACCCCTCACCTGCAAGCCCAACCCACCCAACCCTAGACCCCCAGGCCAGCACCACCTCTATGTCTTCCTTCCTGCATTATTCTGCCTCCTAGGCATCACTCTCCCCCCTCCCTAATAAACCCCTGTCACCAAACATTTTCTATTTATATTATTTTTTATTTCAATTGTTCATGTTCTCTTTGTTTATAGTTGGTTTTATTATTTATGTTCATCTTATTTCTATAAAATCATATATTTACTATGCCATGTATCTAGATCCAGAACACAGTTATTTTTAGCACTTAAACACACCCCTTGTGAAAATATTAACAACAATTTGGTGATCAGCTTATCTTGAATTAGAAAATTATAGTGTTACCTGTTTTTAGATAAAGTTGTTACTTATCTGAATTCAAAACCTTAATGATAAACTTTAAGCTAATCAGGAGCCAAGTGATAAAGTGATTGTTGTGAAATAAAGAGCCATTCAATAATTCTTTGGTGTATGTGTGATAATTAATATGATTGGCTGGATGTTTTGACATTGTACACCATTACCGCTGTGGCAAGTTGTTGATAGACTAGGGCTAACCCAGCAGCTGATTGGGCACTAGTCCATCAACAACTTGCCACAGCAGCAATGGCGTACAATGGCAAAAAATCCTGCCAATCATATTAATTATCACACATAAACCAAAGAATTATTGAATGACCCTTTATGTCACAACAATCACTTTATCACTTGGCTCCTGATTGGCTTAAATTTTATCATTAAGGTTTTGAATTTGGATCAGTAACAACTTTATCTAAAAACAGTTAACACTATAATTTTCTAATTCAAATTTAACTGATCACCAAATTGTTGTTAATATTTTCAGAAGGGGCTATGTCAAGCACCAAAAAAGATATGGTAATCAAGGAAACAATGCCAACACAAAGCAAACAACACATATTGAGATGAGTGTAAAACATATACAAAATGAAAAAAGATGGGATAATGTAGTAAATGGGAAAACAAAAAGGAATAAACAAAGAGGCAACAGTATCAAAATAATACAGAATTTATTGGGATGAAAGCTATAAAAACATATGAAAAGGTTAGTAAAAAATCAATGAGAGAATTGGAGAAGCTTCTGAAGGATCTTGACTTGGCAATTGCCAAAAATCAAAGACATTAACCACAAGGTCAAAGCCAAAGTCAAGTCTGCCGTCCTCACTGGGGATAAAATTGACAAGGTGTCCACAAAGGCCCTAATGACAAAAATGCCAGACACCCCTGAGAAGACCATCAAGCGTCTTCTCAACATCCAGAAGATGGTGGTCAAGGGCCTGCAATTTAAGGCATACAATCTTTCTGCGCCATCTGTCTGGGTTGATGACCCGGAGATGTATAAACATCTCAAACCCGCCAAGCGTATCAGAACAGAGAATACTGAATTGCCAGTGCAATTGCTTGCGCCAAGAATGGCTAAGCCTGCTGAAGCAACCGGCAAGGAAGAAACACATTAAGGTAACATAAAAAAATAAAATTAATAAAAATTTGCAAATACATACCTGTTTTTTTAGAGAACATAGACAGTGAACTCTGCCAAGTCCTGGTCCCCTTTGTCCCTGCCACATTCTACGCCAACTACACCACTCATGTGGCCAAGCAGCTGTATCTGTTCCCCCCTGTCTTGCAAGAGCTGGAGGACTGCATCCGTGGGTCCTTTCCTATGTCCAGGGAGGCATTGGCTTGGCTGACACATGGAGAGGGGGCATCCAAGTGGGCAGTTACTATTTACAAGGATGTCCAACTGATCTGCCTGGACCCGGTTAACCTCAGTGGATTTTACTGTGTAAACTCCATTGAGCTTTTTGGGACATCCTGGAACGCTCCCATTCAAGAATGTACCAGAGATGGGCCGGGCTCAAGCAGCTGCTTGCTTCTGCTTCCTGGTGGAGCACACCCTATCTTACCTTCTGGATAACTTTGGGCTTGCGGTGGGGAAATTGGCTATTGTAGACACAACAGCTGTCAAGAAAACTAAGATCCTCCTGGCAGACTTTGGGCTAGCCTGGAGTGCATATGAGACAGGGCTCCCCTTGGCAATGGATCTTACCTTTGCAAAGACCAGGCACAATAAGAAGGTCAGTGTGGTTTTTAATAAATTATGTGAGTTTACAGAAGCCTTTGCTGGGCAAAGGCTTCACTTGGTGGGTTACCTCAGATATCTCTTCTACTTTGGAATGGGTGCCAGCGTGGAGGATCTTGACGGGGTCCTTCTAGGAATTGACGAGGCCTGGCTCTCACTTGATGGGAAGAAGGTTCCCCCTGGATATGACTCAGTGGACCACGTGATACAAGATTCCCTGGTCCTGGCAGGGATTTACGGGTTTGCAGCCCCACCCAAAAAGCTGCTCCTCCATTTGCATCTAACCCTACTTCCCTTCACCAGCAGGCAGGAGTTTTTTAACAAGAGTGTATCCACCGTCCACAGTGTGGCGGTGGAGGTTGTGGGCCACCTCCATTGCGGGGTGGGTACATACAGAAGAACTTACTACAGGCGTTTGTAATAAATTCTCTCTTCTAATAAACATCTTTATACTCTACAATATTTTTATTATAATAAAATTTTCTTTATCACATTTTAGCAAGCTGGATTTTCAGAATATATCCCAGAGAAGGTCTTAATAAAAGAATTATAATATATTTCAATAAAATCTACTTCTGATTTGTACACATTACAATTAACTTTTTTTGATTATTATATTTATTTGACAAAAGTGATATTAATGCATTCACGTAATCCAGTATCAAGCATTTGGGATACCCTTAGACAACACAATAAAAAATGATTATAAATAAATAAATTACTAACCTTCATTGATTTTCCTACTGAATGTGATTGCGGGCTTGGAAACATCTAAATATAAAATGATAATTAATAAATCTTGAATAGTAAATTAGAGAATATAAAAAAGAATTGGACACACTAAGCCTTTAATTGATTGGCTGTTTGTCTAGGCACGCGGGGATGAACAAATCAGTGTGGCCATAGAATTTAGCCACAGTCTTGGCTGGGAGGGTGTGGATCCCGGCCTGCAGAAAATTAAAGAGGTCCTGGGTCCCAGTTGGGGTTCCTTGCTTGACGACTTGCTTGAGCCAACCAAAGACTTCTTTGATGGGATTTAGGAATGGCAAATAGGCAGGGGGGAAGAGAAGGCGCAAATTTGCCGTGGCCAATTGCTGGGGGCCCACTGCACTGTTGGTGTCAATCATTGGGAATTACTCAAGAATGTCAGCCACTTTGTGGAGACCAACATTGTCCAACACAATGACATTGGTGAAGCCAGGGCTTGTGCGCCTCAGATGCTCCTGGACCAATTAGAGAAATGATAGGAAAGTACAGCTGTTGTGGGAGCCCAGTATCATTTGGTATAGCTCAACCCCCTTTGGACCTAGGAGAGCCACCATTGAATAATCTGTGGTGCAGACTGCAGCACACCAAGCCATCCTGTCATTGGAGCCTTTGGGGACATAGCCATACTCATTGTGAATTGATGAGGCAAATGCTGATTTGTCAATATAGTAAAATTTGACCGTCCTCTTGGCTTTGAGGGCAGTATACACCTCTGCGTAGTTTTTCCAGGTCTCAATATTGGCTGGGCTGTTCCAATTGTATGGGGATACCCTGAGTTTTTTCAAGTAAAATCACATTCTTTTGACCAGATGGTAGTAAAAGGAAATCAAGGCCTTGATCCCAAAAGCGGACTTGACCATAGCCTGTATATTTGCCAGTTCAAGATGGCAGTCCCAGGTGATCCACTGGCAGATTGCTCATTTGTGCTCCTTGGTGAGCATGGTTGAAACACACAAGGATTTCTCCGCAGCAAGGACACGACCAGTATCAATGAACTTGTTGAATGTCTTGGAAGTGTACTTGGGATCCACCCCAACAATGGCCAAGGCCGCCTTGTAAGTGCCTGATTTGCGCATTAGCTTAAGCAGGATGATACATTTGATATCAGGAATACGCTTCTGAGCAGGCTTTGTGGGTTCAGACAAGACAGGATCCTGATTGGTGGCAGGCTTGCAAGGCATGGACACCTTGATGTAAAACGCAGCAACTTTCTTCAACACTAACTGCCCCTCATTAGTTTGATAGAACTTGGGCTCCTTGTCATCTTCCTTATTGCCATCACTGATGTAGGGCTTGTAGCTAGTATCAAGTACAGGCTTCACCTTCTCCAGCATGGATGTCGGGACCGACTCTTGCCGGTACACAATGTCAAACACATACAAAGTAAGTTCTACCTCCTTGTTTCTAACTTTCTTTGTAGTGGTGACCTTGATGGGCTTCCAGGTCATCTTTGGCACCCAAGGGTTGATGCTCTGCACCCTAGAAGCTTGTGCTCCTTGAACCGGCTATATCAGTACAGCGTCACTATGGAACTCTCCTCTCCTGTCTCCTCCTTGAGTAGGAACTTGGGTTACACTAACTATATTCTTTGACCCGCGGGGGCAACCGCAACTGCAGTGCACAAAAGGTGTATTGGTGCTTGGTTACTGTGTTCTTTCCATTTTAAAATTTAATAAAAGATTAAATAAATTTCAATTAAGTTACTCCCTAATTTTATTTTTTGCTTTTATCTGAATATGGATATTTAATTAGGGGTTTTCCCACCCAATATTCCAATTATATATTTTTTATTTCTTAATTAGTTGTTTTTGGTTTTACAACACCCATTTTAGAATACTCAAAAAAGTCCACCCATTTCCCTAGATTTTACTGCCAAATTAAACACCCAACACAATATTTTTAAAGTTTATGTTTCAGATCTTGTGTCTTATTTTAGATACCTTGGTATCATTCATGATTACAATCCATTGCACACATTGTGTGAGTGATTTTTTTACATTGTGAGTTGCTATTGTGTTTTGTTTTTGGATTGAGTTTTGACACACCTTGCTTGGGTGTATTTTGTCACCAATTCACATAGTAAACATATGTACACCAAAAGTCAACTCACACTATTTTGTTTGTGAATCAATGTATTTTGGATTATATTTTGAATGGTTTTGCTTTGCGTGTGAGCCTTTTGTTGCTGTGTTGACCCATTTTGCCCATTAATGTCAATAAACCCTGTTAACAGAGTGTATATTTTAACCTGATAGTTGGATTTTGTTTAAATCTGAAATCATTTTGTTTAAATCTGAGGTATTTTTGGTTGTTGCCATAGCTTTTAAAACTACTGTAAAGAATTCACACTTACTCTGTTTGATGACCAAATTAGCCTGGAGGATGCGCTCTACAACTGCTGAAAGATGGGCCTTATGTGACTCCTCATCTGGAGAGAAAACCAAGATGTTCTACATATACACAACGGCACATACACCCAGTAGGCCCCCATGACTGAATCAACTAACTGTCAAAAGCAAGCCGGAGCATTCTTCAATCCAAAAGGCATGACACGGAACTGGAAGATACCTTTCTTAGTCCTGAATGCCGTCAAACATTACATTTATTCTGCAATCCTAATCTGGTTGAACTGATTCAACAGGTCAATCTTCAGCAATACCTTTGACTTCTCAACACACCAAGAAATTTGTGCCTCAAGTGGTAAAGGGAAGGGGTCAGGAATAGTAGTGTTATTCAAGTTCCTGTAATCAACACAAGGTCAAAGAGAACCATTGGATTTTTGTACAAACAGCAGTGGAGAGCAGATTGAAAAAGCCTTTTTAAAAGTATAGCCCTTTGCTAACATGTCTTGAGTCCACTCCTCTAAACATGTGTCTTCCTTTAAGGTCAAAGGATAAATAGGAGACACAATACAAATCAGATCAACAGTAACTTTAAATTCAAAGTCAAACTGAGTATGCTTAGGAAGGACCTCACCCCTAGTGGCGTCAAATGCCACAGACCAGGGTTAAAGGCTTGTGGGTAAATCCAAACTAACAGGTGCAGGGACAGGTACAGACTGAATTGTCTGAGAAGAATGCTCTAATTCTGACATATTCAACAACAGAATACAGATGGATATGCCTGAAGAGTGGTCCACTTGCAACTCATTTTCTTTTAGCAGGGTTGATACATTATGGTTGCACCACCAGCTCACCCCAAGATAATAGGATACATGAGGGTAGAGCAAATGGAGAACCTTGCAGTAAAAAGACTGACCCACAACTACAATTCACTGGATTCTTAATCTGGAAAGAGGGAAACATTTGACAGTTTCCACCCCTAACAAGCATTCCAGGGTGATACTTGAGTTGCAGCAAGTCTGGGGTCTCAACACTCATGAAGTTCTCAGAAGCACCTGTATCTAACATAATGGCTTGACAATAGATGGTCTGATCAGTGTCAATGCTATCATAAAACACAAAGTAACCAGAAGTAGATTTATTTGCAGCAAATGTTGCAATCTCAGCAGGAGTCTGCTTCTCTTTGGTGGTGCAGACAGCGTCTAAGGAGGAAGGGTTCTCCTGAAAATATTGATTGATCATTTCCTGGACAGCAACAGGAAGGACAAAATGATCACAATTGATGGGAACAAGGGGCAACTCTTCAGACTCAACTGTTGAAGACTTTGCGGGTATAACGTGCTGAAGCATAGCTAATGAACTCTCAGGGACGGACACTACTGGTGCTTCATTTGCCTCAGTGGGTTTGTTCAAAATTGCCAATTGCGCCTGAGAAGAAACATGGGGAGAACAATCCTGACTCTGGCTGGAGGACACCACCGCAGAATGAGTCCCAGAAAACCAGGAGCGCACATTGGGTGTGGCTTTGATCTCCATTGATCCTTGCTTGGAAGTTGACGGATTTGAGACCAAAGAAAGAATTTGGCTTACTAGTGCCTCAGTTGTGGTTAACAGGGAATCCCAAACCACCAAATCCTGGCCATCCTGGTCAACTGCTAACCACAACACTGAGAGTTTATTCACCTTGGGAACATTGATTGTATGGCAGTAGGCAAGAAACTGAGGAAGGAATATCAAAAGCAGAGTAGTACCCTGTTAGAAGGCGTACAACTTACAATATACTTTGAGCTCCTCAATAGATACAAATAATTTTTGATCAAAGGATAGAAACAATGCACTTTCTGTCAAAACATGTGGATTGCACTTCACCGCAGACAATAACTATTCACAAGCATCCTCTGAAACCTTCATCATCACATGGTAAACTTGGGATTTGTGACTAAGACTTATACCAGAATAGAATGATAAAGCTGGTAAAACTTCACGCAAAATTTCATCAGTAGGTGGAGCAGGAAAATAATCTGGACTCCAAAATGACATGACACGGCAGAAATAGGAATCAGAAGATCCAGTCTCAACAACTACAACTGGAGATGGAAACCACAAATTAAAGAAAAGCCCAAACTGAAAACTCAGAAATGAACTGATGCAAATAAACATGGTAAACACAGATATCTCAACAGAGCAGGAGAAAAGAAACACAAATTCATGACAAAATGCTTCCAAAAAACACAGAAATAGAAGAGTTGAGTAATGTGACAGAAATCATGGGATAATAAGAAGCTGTCTCCATGTGATGGGGAATCACCACCCAAATCCACATAGAATTGATGATTAACCACCAGCATGGCTTCAGATTTTGTTTTGTGAGATTGCCAATTAAAATACTAGGATTAAGTAAAATAATTAATCATAACCAAAGTAGCCCAAGATAAATAGCTTGTAAAAGCATCAGAGTATCTTCAGAACAAAATCCAGGACATTGAGATGCAACATGATTTCCAGTTGCAAAGACAGGGGGACAACTCCAATATTGACAGGCATGGAATTAACATTGGGAGGTGCCAACAACAAAAGTTCCAACTGCAGGGCCCCATTTTCCAGTAATGATCTGGCTCAGAATCAGATTTTAAGGAATTTAGCGCAACAATCCAACTACAGGATGCATTTTAAAATGTAAATTAGACCAAGGGATATATGATTTATTGAGTAAATTTTTGGGAGGACTCAACTCTTAGAGTTGAAACAGTGAGAATTATTCAATATATATTGAAAATTGACTAAGAAATACCACCTGGATCCTGGGCTCCTATTCCTTCCACATCTTCAAGTGAGTATCTGGTCCAGATTGCAAAGAACCCTTGGGTGACCAATTTCTGATGCCCATGCTGATTAATAGGTTCATATCTGATACCCTTAAGTTATGTTGATTTATCAACGTTAACTTACGGGGGGGAATTAGATTTGACAGGCAAACTGGAGCAGCTGTAACCCATTTGTGATCAACCATTTGATTCAAGCTCATTAAATCAGTCAGCTTTGTTAAATGTTTCCCGGCTTTCCAAGTTTTTCTACTTGGCCAAATAATCCCCGGCATTTTGGAACTTACTGTGACACATTACACCTGCAAGGACCACTCTTGCCCAGTGCAGCTCAACACCAAGCACTGGACAAGGTGCAGACAATCAAGGGCAAGCACACTTGCATAATGCACAGCACTGTCATAGCCTGCCTCCTCAAGTGTTATCTGGTCCAGGTGATATCCACCTCCAAAGATCTTTTGTCAACCCAGCTGGCCCTGCTTGCCTGCAATTACCTTTCCCCTACCAACTTGGAGAGGTTTCCAACCCACAGCCAGTTGGTCAAGTTTGTAAGTGATAGGCATCAAGCCTCCAACCCCCTGGTCAAGAGTACCATTAATGTCAAGGATATGGTCCTCTCTGATGCCCTCAAGAAGATGGAGGATAGAGAGATGTCCCTGCTCCATTATAATGGGTAGGAAATGGAGGATAAGATTGTAGCCTACGCCATGGCTCAACCTATCAGGAATGACAATTTGGAAGTACCTGAATCCCAAAGTATGGAACCAGGGGCAAACCCTGAAAAAAAATCCTTTGCAGACCACCAGTTTCAAATACTGGGAATATGACAGCCCTTAACCAATTGATAAAGTTGTTGTCAACCTGACAGGACCTGAATCCTTAACTACACTACAAGGCTTTGCAAACAACTGCTAGTGCAATATGCTGGGAGTTTCACTGAGGTGCCAATACTTGACACAGGTGGTTTACTTGATAAAATTCACAAGTTCACCAATGAGAGTTGTTCCAAACTCTTCCAAAGCTCAGGAAGTGGCACTGAATCAAAATGTCTGCCCAATGCCCAAGTTTTCAAACAGAAGGATTCAAAGTCTTCTTATCCCAAAGCAGCTAGTGGCAACCTGCCAGTGCCAAACACCACCCCATCATCTAAGAACCCTGATATTAGCCTGCCCAATCTCAAGAAACCCAATTGGAAAATTAAGCCTGATATGCAGTATTAGTACCTGCCAAGCCAATATCAATCCCCACCATAATTTTTGAATAAAGGTTATGAGATATTGGTTTCCCAAATTGTTGCTGTATTTTATCCTTGTCATCTGCCAGTTAATCAAAAAATCATCTGACTCTCTTGCCAACCTGCAGCTAACTATTGTCTTCCAGGTGCTCCATTTGGTCCTGAATATTTTATGGAATACCCCCTTGAAGCCCAAGTACAAGTATTACACCTCAGACAAGATATTATCATGGGATTACTTAGTCCAAACAAAAGAGATAACCAGATACAACCAGAAGGGTCCCTGGGCACTTTATTGAGCTCCACTTGTTCAGAAATAAATACAAATTCCTCCCTGCCTACCAATCAGATATAGAACTCCCTATCACTCCCAAATCAATGCCCACATCTGCTGCTGAGCTTCCCCTGAACCATACCAATAAGCTTTTTTTGGATTGTATACATTACTCTCACAGGAGTAATAGATGCTATTGTCCCTGCCACCGGCCCGTGATCATGGGTGAGAAAGTCAATGTCCCAACTCAGTAAGTTAGCAACAATCCTTTGGTGGGCTCTGCTCAACCAGTCCACAACCCACCAGTTCCCAAACACTAGCAATCCGGCAGATAAGGGTTGGTTCCCTGACAGCAGCAGCAGAGTGCTTGCTGGAAGTAGCATCCCTGAGGGGAGCTCTTGAAGATTTGGATAAAAGCATTGGCCTGAGCCTGCTCAAAATCAACTACCAGATATTCATGGTAGAGCAGGCTTTCTGCCTGCTTCTTGGTTGGGGTGGCTTCCTCTTCCTGTGACTGGGCCTTCTTCTTTTGCCCTCTGATATCCTTGGGCTCCTCTTTGATGTGGGGAGGATCTTGTCCAGTTTAGTCTTCAGGATAGTGAGAGCACAGAATTATGTGTCCTTCAACTTGTTGGGGAGAAAGTAGAAAATAAGGGGAATAACTAGATTGCCAACATGCCCAGGATATTCCAAAGCTGGCTGAAGAGCTTTGGGCAGGTGGAGATGGTGCTATCTGCAAGCCAGGTCTTGCATTTCAAGAGGTTGTGCAGATCCTGGTTTGTGGTAAAGCAGATAATACACTCCCATATATTTAGCTGTTGTCATGGAGAAGGAATATCTCCTCACAACAAGATAGTTTTTTTCCTCCTAATTCACAATCAATTGATCAATGGAGGTGGCGCTGACGCCTTTGGTGCTCAGAGCATACCTTTGATCAGTGAGGTATCTCTGTAATTTTGAGGCGTCACCAACAGAGGCAAGTTGGGAGTCATTAAAGTTGAGGAGAGCATTGCTCACCACATCAGTTGAGGTATTGTCCCTGGTGGTGGGGACCACTTTCCAAATAAACTAGCAAATTGATTGATATAGGAGACTAATGGCACAGCGCAATCATGGTTGACAGTTAGGGCTTTAAATATAATGAATTCTCAAGTGGTGTTGGTAATAGCTTTTTGTCACAGTAGGTTCCATAATGCCGGGAATTATCCGCCCAAGCAAGAAGGCTCAAAAAGCCAGGAAACCTTTATCAAAATTGACCAAGTTAACAGATTTAAATCAAACAGTCAATTGGAAATGGGTTACAGCTGCTCCAGTCTGTCAGCTAAAACTAGTTCCTCCTTGCAAAATGACGTTGATAAATTGGCATAATTTGAGGGTCATCCAATACAAGCTTGTTAATCAGCATGGTTGTCAGAAATTGGTCACACAAGGGTTCTTTGCAACCTGGACCAGATACTTACTTGACAATGTGAAAGGAATAGGAGGCCAAGATTCAGGTGGTATTGCTTAGTCAATTTTCTGATATATATTGAATAAGTTTCACTGTTTCAACTCTAAGAGTTGAGTCCTCTCAAAATTTTACTCAATAAAAATCATTTATCCCTAGTTCTAATTTACTTTTCAAAATGCATCCTGTGGTTGGGTTGTTACAATATATTCTGTACAATCTAATTCTCAACAAAATTATTTCTGGAAGATGGGGCCCAGCAGTTGGAACTTTGTTGTTGGTGCCGCCCAATATTAATTTTGCGCCAGCCAATCTTGAAGCCCCCATTCTGGAAACTGAAATCATGTTGCCTCCCAATGTCCAGAATTTTATTCTGAAGATACATTGATGCTGTCTCAGGCTATTTATACTGGGCTACTTTGGTTAGGATTAATTGTTCTGCTTAATCCTGGTATCACAATTGGAAATTTTACAAAAAGATATCTGAAGCCACATTGGTGGTTAATCATTAATTCTATGTGGATTTGGGTGGTAATTCCCCATCACTTAGAAACGGTTTCATACTATCCCACAATTTCTGTCACACTTTTTTATCATTATTGTTGAATCTGTTGCCTTTTTAAACAAAGCCACACTCCCTTTCTGGGCATGATATTGTAGCTTGTAGGGAATGCGGTAGTTACAGCAAAAGTGCCATTCCTGTTGCAGATATTATAAACAGTGTTCACATCCCAGAGCTCAATTTGGTCATCCACAGGAGCACCAGGCTCAGGTACCTGCTCCTGCTTGTTCTCAGGCTCAGATGTGGGATCATAGTGGCAATCAAACTAAAACAGCTTCTCTTGGGGGTCTGAGGGGGATTATACAAAGAGAGAGTTGGGAAGAGTTGGGCTGGTTTCCTCTGGATCAGGTGATGATGTTGGGGCTTTGGAGGAGCTTCAGCCTTAGCAGGCTTTTTTGGGGGTAGGTTTAGCCTTTTTGGCCTTAGCAGGATTGACCTTGCCCTTAGAGGCCTTAGATGTAGCTTTGTTGATAGACTTGGGAGGCATCTAAAAGTGAATTTTTATTGAAATATGGAAATTTTAGGGGCAATTTTTAAATGGAAAAATAAGAATGTTTATAATATAAAAAAAGTAAATATTTTTACATGGAATTGTAGAGAAAGTTTAAAATTATATACTACAAAATTTAAAAAATTTATAGTATGTAAAGATAATTTTTATTAGTAGCACAAGTAGGAAAAACTTTGAGTTTGACTGAAAACTTGCAGTCAAAATGGTGTTTTCAAGATGACGTAATTGAGATACTATAGCTCAAAAACATAGTAATTACGGCCTTTTTTATATTAAATTAAGACTTTTACAGCTGAGCTACCTCAACTGGTTCAAAATGTAAAGTTTTAATATTTCAAAAACTAGCTTATACAACAGGGGCAAAAAAGCACCCATTTGTTTAGAGAAGGCCAAAAAATATATATTTGCAAAGTTTCTTTGTTTTCTTACATTTTTTAGTTGTTCTTAACTTGAAATAGTACTTGTCTAAACAGGAAAGCAAGACTTGTAATAGGGGAATTGGTATAGCATAGTGTGGCGTCATATGTTGTTGTGATCTGAGGCGCGGCACAGAGTCACAACAGGAAATCCTAACCTTAGAATTGGATTTGTACTAAGTCTTGGTTAGAATGGCAGGGAAGGTTATGTGATTACCTTGTGGCCCTGAATGAATGATATCTACTAGACATGGCTAGAGAGGCGCCAAAGTACGTGGAGACAAAAATGTTATTTAACTTAATTTTATTTGGAAAATAGGAAATGTAATATATAGTGGTTTATGATACCAAAAAACAATACCAGGACGGTAGGATCAACTGTCACAGGAATGAGTGGGGCAAGTGAGTTGTGCAGGATAAGGAAACTGAAAAATTGTATTTCCCAATTCAGAACCAGTCTCATTTTGATGGGCAAAAGCAAAAGAAAGAGATTTGTCCTCAAAATAACCCAACAAAGGCAAAATACAAAACAAGGTGAATGGCAGCATTCACAATATGGATTAAAAATGTGGTTTTAGCTGATGAACATCACATTGCTGTGACAAGGGAAACCACCCCCTTCTCTGTCATGCTCAAGAATCTACAATCCACCATCCAAGGCCCCATCATTGATTTTCCAAAGTTTGACATTGTACTGGGGTTGGATTGGTTACAAAAAACAATCATCATGTAGACTGGGCAACCTCAGTGTTGACCATCAAGCGTGAAGGTGTCAATCATCAGATCTACCCTGACTCAGTGGAACAGCTCCTGCGCAACCACGTTTTTGTGTGCATCACAGAGACCTTGGACAAAAAGGAGAACCTCAAGGCAATCAACTGGGACTCCTTCCAGTACAAGATCATACACTTCAAGGACCACCAGGATACCACTACGCCTCAGGATTGCAAAATTGTGGCCCGCCATCCAGAAATCTTCAAGGAAGCTCTACCTGGGTTGCCCCCAGAGAAACACATCCAACATTCCATCCAGCTCAAAGGAGCTGTACCCAAAGCATGTCCTATCTACAGGCTGACCCCAAAAAAAGAAAATGCTCTACACGCCTACCTCAAGGAGGCACTTGAGAAAGGACTTATCTGCCCCTCACAGTCTCCCTTTGGGGCCGCCATATTCTTCATGGCCAAGAAGGATAGTACCTTGCATCTGACCACAGACTACCAAGCCCTAAACAAAGTTACCATCAAGAATTGTAATCCAATACCACTGATTGACGACCTCTTTGACGCCTTGGGAGGAGCCACAGTCTTCTCCAGGATTGACCTAACTACAGGCTACAGCCAGATTTGTATTAAGGAGGAAGACATCCCCAAAACAGCCTTCTGCACTAAATATGGCTCATACAAGTGTGTGGTGCTTAACTTTGGCATTACAAAACGCCCCCTCCACCTTTGTGACATTCATGAACAAGGTGTTTGCCCTGCACATAGGCAAACATGCTCTAGTCTACCTAGACAACATCATTTTCTACAGTCCCTCAGTGGAGCAGTACCACAAAGACCTAGAGGCAGTCTTTGCTACCCTGGCACAACACAAACTGCTGGCCAAATCCTCCAAAATGCCAGTTCTTCCGCAAGCAATTGCCTTTCCTGGGACACATAGTCTCAAAAGACGGCATTAAACCCAGCAGTCTAAAGATAAAGGCCATCTGTAAGATGCCACCACTCAAGGATAAGTCAGAACTTTGCACCTTCCTGGGGATGGTGGCCTATGTACGCCGCTTCATACCTGACTGTGGCGTTTTGACTGCCCCCTTGTCTGCCATAACAGGCGCCAAATCCAAGTTTGTGTGGACCCCCCAATGTGACCTCTGTTTTAGACGCCTCGAGGAGAAGCTCACAACAGCTCCCATCCTCCAATACCCCAAATGTGACAGGGAATACCAAATGGAAGCCGACGCCTCAGATGCATCCATTGGGGGAGTACTACAAATCAAAAATAATAATGGTGACTTCCTGCTTGTAGATTATGAATCATGAAGGTTGACAGATGGCAAGTGTTGATACCCTATCCATGACAAGGAACTGCTGGCCATTGTACACTGCCTAGTCAAATGGCGTTGTTATCTAGAACAACAGGAAGAATTCACAGCATTGATCAACCACAAATCGCTCATATACTTCAAAACTCAAGAAAATCTATATTGCTGCCAAGCCCGCTGGATGGAACTCTTAGAGAGATTCAATATTGTCGTGAAGTGATTGGTTATAAACTAGCTGTCACTGTAATCACGCATTTGATCCATTAAGCTTGGTGAACAATGGATCAATAGAACTATCAGTATGAATGTTAACAAGGTTGAGTGATCAACTAGGTTGTATCCTAAGTTCATATTAACTAATGATCAGCCAATCATTAGTTAATAGTGGGCTAAGGATAGAGGATACTAGGCTGTGATCAGAGGATCCTGGCGGCCTGAGGCTTTTGTCTAATTTCCCTTAACTATAAAACTCCCTTCTTGATTATTAAATAAAAGATTAATATTACATACTTTTAACTTTATTATACAAATTAGGCAGATACTCTTCTGAACCTAATCTTTAGTAAATAGAAGAATCATATTTTGAGATAGTAAAGCAACTACCATCACTAGACAGAAATACAAAAAATATGCTCATACAGTACAAACCTGGTTCAGAACTTGCCATGGTGGACGCCCTCTCACGCCTGTATGTCTGTGCCACAAGAGGAGAAAATGGGCTCAACCCAGACTGGTCCCTCTTGGTACTACAAAAAAAGGACAAGGGTTTCTCTCCTGGTACAACCAACATAACAAAGGAAACAGTCATAAAAAACAAACACCTATTTGCTTACATGTATGGGACCTTGCACAGAAAAATGTCTGACGGGACTACCATCCCTTACATCCCCACACACCAGCAAGTGGACACCATCCTATGATATCATAGAGACTTAGGACACAACAAGAGCCACAGCCTATACAAGTTCCTTAAACACAAGGCCTGGTGGCCAACCCTGTATTGTGACGTACAAGAAGTCATAGACCAATGTGAAGTATGCAAGAAATTTGCTAAAAGTAAAGCCCCTCTAAAATCAGTACTACCCATCCGCACACAACTACCCTTCAAGGTGTGGGCCCTGGACATTGACAGCCCCATGCCAGGGAAACATAATGATAAGAGATACATCATCACTGCCATAGACTTTGCTACACAATGGCTAGAAGCCCAAGCAGTAAAGGGGCACACTGGCAATGATGTGTGGCGGTTCATAAGAAGAGAAATAATCAACAAGTTTGGAAAGCCAGAACTCCTGATAACTGACAGAGGGAAAGAATTGACCTCTGAAGACACCAACGTATATACCTCGCTAAAAATGAGGTCAAACACACTGTGACAACACCATACCACCTGCAGGCCAATGGACGTGTAGAGCGGCTAAATGACAGCCTTGTGCAAGCCTTGGCCAAGCTCACTGCCGGGAGACCCAAAGACTGGTATAAGCAGCTATCAACTGCACTACTTGTGTGTCAAACCTGAGTGAACTGATCCATCAGAAAAAGCCCTTTTGAGTTGGTATACAGCACACAGCCAAATATCATTTAAGCATTGACAGGACCCAAGCTGGAAATTCCAAGCAAAGTCCCCCTTTCTCAGATCCTCAAGTAATAAAGGTCAACAGTAATCAAACAAAAAAGGAAAATGTGTGTCTGCAAAAAACATTTGTCCCCATCCAAAATAGACATGAAGTTGGGGACAAAGTTTGGGTCATGAACATTGATAAAAGCAAACTACAACCCAAGAAAGTAGGCCCAGCAATTATTCTAAAGGTAAACAAAAATAACACTTACCTTGTGCAAGGACTTGGGAAGCGCAAACAAGACAAAACCCTGCACCATGATTGCCTGAGACCCTGCAAAGCAAGACAAAAACAATGCAAAACTGCCCTGCCCGCCACAGAACAACAGCTAGTCCAGTATGGCGCCTGGGCTTCTGACAACCTCCCCAAGAACCTATCCCCTGAGGAGGCCAACCTTCAGTTGGGGGGTGTCAAAACAGCAGGCTTGACCCGCCAGCAAGGTTCCAAGCAAGTGGGTTTGTGACCCACAATCTAATTACCTGGCCACTCAAAGCCAGACTAGGAAGTCAACTTGCATTTCCAAATACATCAACATGAACAAAAGCTGATCCCTTACAGTGGATACCTTGTTTTGGCGCTTGACTCATTACCAGGATCAAGCCACCCCCTTTACCATCCAACTGTGTGATCAACGCTATCATGTTCCTGTTATCCATGATTCACACCAGCTATATAATCATTATCTCCCAATAAAGAATATTATCTAGTTTCTAAATATTTTCCCCTTGTAACTCTGCTAATGCAGCACAGTTACAACAGAATGGTCACTTTGTCTGTTTTTTTTGATGAAGTGTTCTTTAACCATCTGTAAACAGGTGTTCATTATTGAGATTAGTGTCTCTGGTAATATTGGTGGTGCCTGGGGGCCCTTTGTCTTTGGTCCAAGGCACTAAGAGGGGCCAGTCTGGGTATAGCCCACTTTTCCCTCTTGAGGCCCTTACATATAATTGCAAGAGGACATTGACTGTGACAAGTTCTGGTCTTGTTTTGTATTGTATTGTAAATTCATGTTAAATTGTTCAATAAACACCATCCAGCAGGCCTGTTATCTGGAAAGGTTGTCATGTGTCTTGAAATAGATGAGTGATTGATGGTCAGTAAGTGTAGTAAACTATTCCTGCCTTTCCAGGTAACAGTGCCACTTGACTAAACAGTAGACAATGAACAGAAGCTCCTTGTCATGAATAGGTTAGTAGCATTCCCCATTGGTTAACTTTTGTGACTTGTAGGCCAATGACAGGAAATCTCCAGTGGCTGTCTTAATTTTGAGTACACCTCCAATGGAAGCGTCCAAGGTGCTGGTTTTTTTCTAGTTTTCATCTTGCTTAGTATATTTCAGGATAAGGGCAGAAACCAAATTCTCTTTTAAGCAGCAGAAAAAGAGTTCTTATAAGAATTCCACACAAATTTAGACTTGGCACCTGTGATGGCAGACAACAGCACTATAGGGATGCTACAGTCCAGTATGAAGTGTTGTATGTAGGCTATCATACCTAAGAAAGTTCTGAGTTCCTACTTATCCTTGGGTAGTGGCATCTTACAGATAGCTTGTTTTTTGTGTATCTGGCTTGATGCTTTCTTTTGATACCATGTGCCCCAGGGAAGGGAGTTGCTCTTGGTAGAATTGACATTTGGAGGGCTTGGCAAGGAGTTTGTGCTGAGCTAGGGTTTCAAACACTGCTTCAAAGTCCTTGTAATGTTGCTCAACAGTGGGGCAGTACACAATGATGCTTTATAAGTACACTAGGGCGTGTTTGTCAATGTGCAGTGCAAAAACTTCATTAGGAATGTAACAAATGTTGATGGAATGTTGGTCATCCTGAAGTTAAGTAAACACGCTTTTATGAACTATACTTTTTCCAAAATGCAGTCTTGGGGATGTCTTCCTCTTTGATACAAAATTTTTTATACCCAGTGGTAATGTCAATCTTTGAGAAGACTGTTGCCCCGCCTAAGGCATCAAAAAAGTCATTTATGAGTGGGAGAGGGTAACAATTCTTAATGTTGACTTTTTTACTGCGCAGTAGTTGGTGACTAGTTGTAGGGATCTGTCCTTCTTTGCCACAAAGAATACTGTGGCTCCAAAGGGTAACTGTGAGGAACAAATGAGCCTCTTCTCCAGGGCCTCCTTGAGATAAGCAACAAGCGTTTTGTATTCATTGGGTGTGAGGCAGTAAATGAGCCGTGCTTTGGGAACTGCATCCTTGAGTTAGATAGTGTGTTGTATGTGTTTCTCAGGAGTTAGTTCTGGCAGTGCCCTTTTGAAAATCTCTGGGTTTTGTGCTACAATTTCTCAATCCTGGGAAGTAGCAGTGTCTTGGTGGTCCTTGAAGTGTATGACCTTGTACTGATAGAAGTCCCAATCAATTGCCTTGAGGTTATCATTTCCCTCTTGGGTCTCTGTAATGAGTACAAACATGTGATCCCAAAGAAGTTGGTCAACTGTTTCAGGGTAGATTTGAAGTTTGACTCCTTTTTTGTTTGATGTTTAACACTGAGGTAGCCCTTTCTATGTGGGGCTGTTCTTTAGCAGCCAGTCCAGGCCAAGTACCGCATCAAATCTAGGAAAGTCAATGACAGGTCCTTGGATGGTTGAGTGGAGGTTATCCAGCATTATGAAAAAGGGGGGAGTTTTCCCAAGTCACAGAAATGTGATGTTCATCAGCTAAAACCATGTTCTTAATCTGCAAAATATTAGTGGCTAACTTGAGCTTGTTCACAAAGCTGCTATTGACAAGGGTACAGTCTGCACCTGAGTCCAAGAGGGCTGAACCTGTGTAACTTCATAAGCCAAAAGGATAGGATATCAGTTTATTGGGATTCCTGGCAATGGTGTAAAGTACTGGGTCTCCTGATTGTACTTGGATCATTGGGCACTGATCCACGTCCTCAAGGTGTTACTCATCATTTGGCAAGGTAGAAGGTTGGCGGGAAAGCTTGGCTTTCTTATTGCTCTTTGCAGGATTTTTCCTTATCCTGGTTATCCTGTGTGTTGTTAACTCTGAAATGAGTGGAATTAGATTGGACATTGTTCCTGTTACTGTGGCCATTGAGGCCCAAAGGTATGTTTTCTGCATTGCTACTGTTGCTAGGTAGAGGGCAGTTGGAGCGTCCTGAGGGATGAGAGTCCTTAATTTTTCTCTTTTCATGGTTTGAGCCTTGTGCAGAGCATTAGATTGTTTGTTCTGCTTTTTCTGCTTCACAGTAAAGGCTTTTCAGGTTGGTCACTTGTTTCAGGTTGATGTGTCTCATTATGTGCAACTTGAGGGTGTTGTAGTACATTATGTATGTGGCTGGATTATTGAATACCTTATCTGAGGGTTCTTGTAGGCGTAGCTCCTTTTTTGCTTGGTTGAGTTCCTTTACTGTGCCTATCTGCATCAAGTTCTTTACTTGGTGTAAGATCATAAGGGTGGTATCTTTCATTACAAATCTTGCCAAGAAGTCCCGTTTAAAGGTGTCCCAGTCCTTCTTGGTGTGATTTTTGTGCCACCTGTTGCACCAGGTTCCAGAATCATGATTCAAGCAGATGGATATCTCTGCAATCCAAAAATGTGTGGGGCATTCCATTTGTACCAGCTTGTTTTGAGAAGATTTAATCCAAGCTGTGGCATTGTTGTTGTTAGCGCCTGAAAACAACTCCAAGGCAACACTGCAAATTTTTTGGGCTATGTGGGCTGGCATGATGATTTTGTCTGTTCCTTGAGAGGTGCTGGTAGGCACTTGAAAGAACCCTTGTGCTGATAGGGCATTAAAGACAGGGACTGGTATTACCATGTTCTGATAAAATACATATCAATCTGGTATTTTTGTCCCTGGCGTATAGGGCATCCAGTCCATAGGGAGTCCAGAAATGATTCTTTTGCATATTTGTTGACCACGGCAAGTACAGAAAACAGGAGAAGCTTTGAAAAAAGGTAGGATGGGGAACCTACCTGTGTTACCAATGTTGTAATTGTGCTGTTTTAACAGAGTTACAAGGGGGAAAGTGATTAGAGACTAGATAATATTCTTTATTGAGAGATAATTGCTATATAGTTGCTGTGAATCTGGATATTAGGAACATGATTATGGTGATCACTCATTTGGATGATTAGGGGGCTTGATCCTTGTAGAGAGTCAAGCGCTGAATTGAGGTATCCATTGTGCAAAGATTGCTATCTGGTCATGTTACTGGGTTTGGAAATTAGAGTCAACTTCCATATTTGGCTTCAGGTCACTGGAAGGTTAGATTGCAGGTCTCTAACATGTTTATTTGGAACCTTGTAGGGGGTCAACCCCGTTTTTTTGACAATATTTACAATTTTAGTATTTAAAATAGTCTTATTTTTACCTTTTAAAGCTGACCCCAAATTACTCATATTTTGATTCTAGTTTCTTTTTAGATGCCTCCTAAGTCAATCACCAAAGCTACGCCCAAGGCTAAAACTATCCCTAAAAGGTAGCTTGCTAATGCCAAAGTCTTCCCAATACATCCACACCCTCATCAGAGCCAGAGGGAAACAATACTATCCCTCCCCAATCTCCCTTTGTCTACTCCCCATCTGACCCCCAGGAGAAGATCATTGACTTTAACCATCACTCTGACCCCAAATCAGAGCCTGAGGAGAAGCAGGAACCTGAGTCTGGTGCAAAAACCGGGGGCCAGAAATAAATTGTGAGATGTGAACACTTTTCACAACATTTTCAACTGTAATGAGACCTTTTCTGTACCTACCACTTTCCCAGAAATTTATCCCATAATGTTCAAGAAGGAGCGTGCCAGTTTATCTATAAGGGCTGCATCTTTAACTGTAATGACAAAAAGAAGGCAATCTTCCATCATCAATTCAAATGTGACACCCTTGGCTGCCTAGCAAGGCTCACCACCTATGAGTTTACAAGATTTAAGGGATTAACTTTAGAAAACAACTGCAGTAAGCCTTTTGATCCCCTGTATTGACTTATCTTCTTGTTTCTTTGTCAGGTTATCCCCACCACAAGGGACAAAACCTCCACTGAGGTAGTAAATGATGCCCTCTGGGGTATGGTGATTGGTTTAAACTATTTCTTACTGTAAATTGACATTGATCCATTAGGCTTGGTGAGCAAGAGAGCAACTAGTATTCAAGCTCTGTATGAAGTATAGTTCAGCCAATCAACTGAGTTGTGAGATTAGCCCATATCAATTATGATCACTCAATCTGAAGTTAATATTGTGCTAAGATTGTAGTGGGATCAGATTATGAAATAGAGGATCCTGGCATTTTATGGTGACTATCAATATCCTACTTCTATATAACTCTTATACTTGATATCAAATAAAGGATCAATTATTAAATTCACATATACTATTATATAAACTAGCTTGGAGAATACTATGTGTAGTCTTTAGTGATAGTAGGTCATAATTTAAGTTAAGCTTTATACAACATTCAAACAACCCATACCCGCAAGCTATGACACCCTCCTTGATCTTAATAATTCCCAACTTTCCTCTGTTAGTGACGCCACTATACTACAGAAATATCTCACTGATCAGAGTTATGCTACCTCCATTGACCAATTGATCTTACAGAGGAGCATAAATTATCTAGCCATGGTGAGCGCTTCCTCCTTCATGACAACAACCCAAATGCAAAGGAGCATATAATCTGCTTTGCCAAAAGCCAGGATTATTAAAACCTTCTTAATTGCAATCCTGGCTAGCTGATAGCACCTTCTCAACCTACCCAAGGATCTTCAGACAGCTTTGAAATATCTATGAGCAGGGTGACAATCTAGTCCTTTCCCTGGTGTTTTATTTCCTTCTTAATAAGAAGCAAGACACCAATGTCTGTGCTCTCACAATTTAAAAAACAAAACTGGATGAAATCCTCCCCACATTAGAAGAGAAGCCCAAGAAGACTAGAGGGTAAAAGAAGAAGACCCCCTCCCAGAATGAAGACGCCCCCACCACCAAGAAGCAGCCAGAAAGCCTACCATACATGAATATCTGGTAGTCAATTTTGAGCAAGTTCACACCAATTGTTGTGTTCTGAGGCGCAGCACAGACACACAACAGGAAATCCTAACCTTAGGATTGGATTCTTACTAAGTCTTGGTTAGATGACAGGGAAAGCAAATGTGTTTACCTTGCGGCCCTGGAAGAATAATTCTCTACTAGTTGTGGCTAGAGAGAGGCGCAGAAGTACAGAAGACACAAAGACAAAAATGTGAATAGAGCTTAAGATTTATTGGGTATAAAGATTGTGAATATATACTGTGTAGCTTTACCACAAAACAGTACATGGGCAGTAGGATCACTTGCCACCAGCATTAGTGGGGCAAGTGAGTTGCGCAGGGATTGGGAAACTGAACAATTGTACTTCCTGAATTGGTTATCAACTCATTTTGAGTAGCAAAAGCAAAAGCAAGAGATTTGTCCTCAAAATGACCCACTAAAGGCAAAATCAAAATACTGTGAATAGCTGCATTCACAACATTGCCCTCCTCTAGATTGGCCTTAGGGGGGATGGTATTGACAAAGGAACTTTGTGTGTACTTGAGTGAAAGGACGGCCACTAGACAGGAGCTTTACAGTGTATTTGGACCCTTGCTTAAAGGTTACTTCTAGAGGGCGGATCCACAGAGAGTCCAACTTGTGTGTGCAACCACCTAGTCTGTGTTGGTAGTAAAGGACATAGTTGCCAACATCAAACTCAGGAAGTGGGAGCGTCCAGCATTGTTGGGAGAGAGATCAAGCATCTTAGTCTTATATGCAGAAGTGTAGGCAGTGGCTTGAATATTGATTATTTGGTTAACTAAATCCCTAATGTGGTTGTCAGGATTCATGGTCTTATCAGAGGTAAGTAGGGGGCCCCAAGAGAGATGGGGTAGTAGCCTCTCACCCATACAGCATAGCAAAGGGGTAGTACCCAGTGACACAATGTTTGCTAAGGCGGTATGTAAAGAGGGCGGCAGGTAAGTACAAGTCCCAGTTGGCAGCATCTGAGTAGGTGAGCTTCCTCATTATGAAGACCAGTGTCAAGTTAGCACGTTCAACTGCCCCATTAGTGGAAGGATTGTAGGGGGCAGAGAAGGATTGGTGTGATCCCAAAGCTTTGACAACATAGGTTACTAGCTTGGCATTAAAGTTAGTCCCATTATCTGAGAGCAACACTTGAGGACAGCCATGGCGGTAGAAAATGTCTTGCAACAGGAAGGCAGCAGTTGTCTTAGCCGGATGTCCTTTATAGGGCAAGCCTCTACCCACTTGCTGAAGTGATTGACAGCAACCAGAATAAATCAACACCCAGAACAAGAGCGGGTAAGAGGACCTACCGCGTCAATGCTAACAGTGTGAAAGGCATGTTGAGGGGGAACTAATTTGAACTCATGGGCAGCAGCTAGAGGCCTCTGTAGCTGGCAGTTGTGGCAGCTAGCAATGACGTATGGGATCAGCAGGCAAAGGTTCTCCCAAAAGTAGTTCTTCTGAAGCCAGTCAAAGGTCTTGACAATGCCTCCATGCCCAGTTTTTTTATGAGCTTGTGACACCAACAAGAGGCAAAGACTGGGCTGTACATAAGGCAGATACTGGTCCTGTACCTTTTTGAAGAGCTGATTGTTGCGTATAAGGGTATCTTCAGATAGCTTGGACAAGGCCAGTTGTACCTCTTCTGTCTCACTTTCCAAGAAGAAGGATACCCAATTAGTTTGTATAATTGGTTGGCCACTGCAGGATGCAAAGCAAGAATAGGCATTCTGGAGAGCCCATCAGCGTTCTGATGTTGAATTCCAGGGCAATGGAGCACCGTGAAGTTGTATCCCTGTAAACGTAGAGCCCATCTAGCTAAACGCCCTTCAGGTTCCTTAAGCTGCTGTAACCATTTAAGAGAAGTGTGGTCAGTGACAACTGTGAAGTGGGTGCAGTATATGTAATGACAAAACTGCTTGACTGTATGCAACACGGCAAGGCACTCCTTCTCTGTGACACTATAGTTCTTCTCATGCTTGCTTAGCACGCGGGAAGTGTAAGCCACAGGATGATCTACACCCTTGTCGTCCAGTTGGGCCAGAATGGCTCCAATAGCTAGATTGCTAGCGTCAGTGTACAGTATGAACTCCCTATCATAGTTGGGATACACAAGGATTGGTGCCTCTTTGAGTTTTTGTTTAAGGGTCTTAAAGGCTTGCTGTTGACTGGCGGTCCATTTAAAAGGAACAATACATAATAGCTGGACTAAAGGTTCACTAGTATTGGCAAAGTCAGGGATAAACTGTCTGTAGTAGCCCATCATCCCTAGGAAGACTTGTACTTCTCGCAAGTTGGTGGGCAGAAGCATTTTGTTGATGGCTTCAACCTTCTTAGTCATTGGGTGAATCCCTGTCTGGGTTACCTTGTGGCCCAAGAATTCAAGACATTCTTTGAAGAAGGCACACTTGGAAGGCTTCAGTTTGAGGCCAGCTTCTCAAATCTTTATGAACACTTCTTTGAGATGAGCCAGGTGATCAGTGAAGGTAGCACTGAAAACTGTTATATCATCCAAATATACTAGGACACACTGCAACTTCAAGTCACAAAGGATGGAGTCCATGGCCCTTTGGAAGGTGGCTGGGGCGTTGCAGAGTCCCTGCAGCATGCAAGTAGGCTCAAACAGCCCTTCAGAAGTAATGAGCGCGGCTTTCTGACAATCCTCGGGTGATAGGTCAACTTGCCAGTATCCAGATGCCAGATACATTGCAGAGAAGAACTTAGAGCCTCCAAGACATTGGAGAGCATTATCAATACACAGCAAGGGGTATGAGTCCTTCTTGTTCAAAGAGTTTAATTGGCAATAGTCCATCACAATACAATGACCCCCATCCTTCTTCTTTAAGATGAGTAGTGGGGATGCCCAAGGACTTTGGGAAGGCGCCAGCAGCCCAGCATCTAATAGTTGTTTGAGCTCTTTAGATACTTGGGCGTCTTCCACACAAATGCAGTGATATGGTTTAGCACAAAAGGGGGCGTCACCAGTGTCAATTTGATGGATAACGCCTTTGGCTAACCAATAATTGGTACTGTCCTTAGCAAAGATATTGGAAAATTGGTCTAGTAAATCTAGCACCTCTTTCTGTTGAACTGGGGACAGTTGTGGGAAGTCTTGTGCAGTGAACAAGGATAGGACTTGCGGCTCATCCTCTGGTAGGTTAAAATCTTGAAACATACCAAAGGGACAAAGAGACAGGACGTCAGGAGCGCTTAACAACTTGCCATATCCAACAACCTGCCCCCTAGACACAGTCATGGGGAGTGTAGTCAGGTTGGCTACCAACAACTGAACAGGGTCTGTATGGGAGACATCTAGGTTCCCAGGACAGAGATAAGATTTGTTGTGTCCTAACAAGGGGGAGAGTACAACTCCAAGAAGGTTTGTTCAGGTAGTTTATATGATATCTGGGAGTATAGGATAGCCTGGGAGCCAGGTGGGATGATGGCTCAGACATGGCTAGGAGAGGGATCCCTTCAGACGCAGGGCAAGCCATGGGTGGACATTTCATGTTTAAAAAGTGGGTGCAATATTTTAGGTTGAAAACCCCAGTTTGATATTCCAAGGCACATGTCTTGAGCCGTTTCCTGGGAACTTTAACTGGCTCTTCAAAGATCAGAGGGATTTTATATCCCAGAATAGAGAGGTAACTATCTTTTAAGTTAATTATACCATTATATTCCCTAAGGAACTGGGTGCCAACTAAGATATTGTAACTCTCATTCTCCAAGACAACTGCAGGCGCAGCTAGAAGAAGTTTTTCAAACCGCATGGGTAGAGCAGAGTATGCCCCTATGGCGCAGGTCATAGACAGTCCAGCTGTGCCATATGACTGGTGATAATTAAGGTCAGGGGCAAGTTTGAGTTTCTTCACAAGCTTGGAGGATATAACGTTGACTGGTGAGCCAGTGTCTAGAACAGCCTTAATCTCCTCTTTTTGAATGGATATCTCTACTTGAGTGGTAGTGCAACCAAAAGGGGGAAGGACAGCCAGGATATCTTGAGCCTCTGCTAGTTCCTTGTCCCACTTCTCAATCATGCATCTTAACCCTGGGAACTCCTTATAAACAGTCTGGAGGGGGAGAAAAACAGATAAATTCTTGAAGACAGTGTCAGCAACCTCAGCAGCTTCTTCTGATGACTCCACTAGCACGGGGGACCTCTTGGCCTGATTGAGGTAAGGGCGCAAGACAATCTCTTTGGCCTCAGGCAAAGGCTTAGCGGTAGTTGTAGTCTTTCCTGAGCGTAACTTATAGGGAACTGTAATGGTTTTGGGAACAGCCAGAACAGAGTACCCATATGCATCAGTGTTGTCAATATCAGAATCATCCAGGTCAGAGTCATCAGAGATATCATGAAACAGGAGGAGGATAGGAGGAGCCTCATTATCAGCAGGCTTGGATTCAGCCATAGAGGGAGGGATTGGAAGAGACTGGGAAGAATTGTCAACCAAGAGCGTCTCTGCCTCTAGGTTGACTGCTCTTTTCCCGCCTGTTCCTTTGGATCAGCTCCTTCAACCCGCGGATTGGTGCAGACTCAAGAATGATGACCTATCTGACCACAGTTGTGGCAACCTTGGCGTCAAGGAGGATTCTGCGAGTTCATAGTAAGAATGCAAGGACCACAGGAAGATGAACCAGAGTTAGAAGCAGCTCAACTTTCCCTAACAACAGCACCAGAGTGGGTAAGGTGCATATCTTGCAACAACGTCTTTATGCTCTTCATGGAAGAGAGCATAGCCTTATGGGCTTTGAAGTGAAGGCACAGAAGTTGGTTAACCTTGAGGGCTTGAGCGCAAGCCATGTAGGCTTCATGGGCTGTCAACTGTCTGCTTGTAATCAGTTGCTGTCCTTCCATGTAGAATCTGTCTGCAAACTCGGCTAGTGTCTCTTTAGGCTTAAAAGCAATATGCATGAAGGCATCCTTCTTTACTTCCAGGCTAAGGTCACCACCAAACTCATCAATCAGAAGCTGCTTCATATCTTCCCACGTCTCAATGGAGGGTAGTTCTGGAACAACTACCTCTTGGCAGGCTGGGTGTAGACAGGTCAGAATGTGTTCCTTCTTGACGTCATCTGAGGCTTGTCACATGGCAGTTTCATAGATAGTTAGGAAAGCTGCAATGGTTGAGGTTCTGGGGTCAAAGACTTGCTTAAAGGTAGGCTTGAAGTGAGTTTTGGGAGTTGGGCCACCATTGTTGCTATCAAGTATGTTGATACGCAGGGAAAACTCTGCCTCAGATTCTGAGGGGGGTTGTCTAGCCCATAGCTGGCAAACACTTTCTTCAAGGGTGTTAAGAGTCTCAACAGCACGGGCCCCAGTATTGACAGCTTGAGTGGTCTGTTGTGCAGTAGTATCTAAGTGTTGACCTTGGGTGGTCACTATTGTGGAGAGTTCAGCCAGACGTGAAGTAAGGGATGGCCCCACTGAGAGGCAAGGGGTGAATCTATCATTTACAGATTTGATTACTTCATTCATTTCTTGTACGTCTCTATCCAGCTCAGTGTGGTCCCGCTTCAATTGATCCACCTTGTTAGCTAGGGCAATTAATTCCCTAGTGCATTGGATTTGAGGTGCTCCAGATAAACCAGGGCAGCAGCCATCTTCATCAACAACCCCAACTGGACTAGCAGCAGTTGCCATCATTTCACGTAGGGCGGCAAGTTCTTGCTGTAGCTCCACAACTTGGGTAGTCAGTTCAAGAACCTGGGGGTCAGGTTGAGGCGCCTCAGCAGGACGTCCCTGACTGTGAGTAGTCAAATGTAGTTCTCAAATGGCATCCCATATTCTCTGCTCCCTATCCACCAAGTCAGTCAGAAGGGGGAGAGGGTGGAAAATCTGGCTTGGGCGTAGATAGTTCATTTACTTGACTCTGGAGTTTGGCTATGGTAGCAGCGGTAGCCGCTCTTTCTTGCTCAAATGTGGTACTGAGTTCATTAAGGCCGCTAGCAGCAAAGTCTGCTACCTGCTGTAGCTGCTCAAAGGAATATGTACTGAAGGCATTGAGCTGTTGCACAAGTTGCTCAAAGTCAGTGAGATAAGCGTTTAAGGTGGAATCCACCTGATCTCGCCAGGGTTGTTCTAGATGGTGAAACTTGTGTAGATGTTCTCTCACGTATTTAGGGATAGTCTGGCGCATTTGTTCAATAGAATTAACCAAACAGGCCTGGGAGGTGACAGAGTTGCGTTGATTGTCAGATACCAATGAAAACAGGGAATGAATCCACTGTTGATAGGCAGCAAACTGGTCCCAGTGATGAGTAACTGCAGCTTGCAGAGACAAGATTTCTTGGACATGGAGCTCCAACACCATTTGATGATGGGCCAAGGCAGGCTGCACAAAGGATGATAGTAAGTGCTCAGCGGAGCCAGCCGCTGAGAGGAGATGTTGTGGAAATTGAGGAGCCACAATTAATTTGTAGTATTCAGCCCAACTGAACTGCAATTGAAGGCGAGGGATGGCTCCTTCACAGGCTATCCCAAGGGCTACCAACATGACTTATTCTAAGTCAGGGGTACCCATGGGGTAAGCAACTAGGCGGGGACCATTCCCAAGGTTCAGTATTGTGGGGGTAATGGGTTGGCCGGCAATATCTCTTCAATAGGAGGACTGGTAATTTCAGGCTAAGTCAACTCTTGTATAGGCATAGGCAAAGGACCTGAAAACGTGGATGCAAAGGGGATAACTGAGGGGCTTACAGCCCCTGTAGTGAGCACCATTTTTGTTGTTTTCTGAGGCACAGCACAGACACACAACGGGAAATCCTAACCTTAGGATTGGATTTGTACTAAGTCTTGGTTAGATGACAGGGAAGGCAAATGTGTTTACCTTGCAGCCCTGGAAGAATAATTCTCTACTAGTTGTGGCTAGAGAGAGGCGCAGAAGTACAGAAGACACAAAGACAAAAATGTGAATAGAACTTAAGATTTATTGGGCATAAAAATTGTGAATATATACTGTGTAGCTTTACCACAAAACAGTACATGGACAGTAGGATCACTTGCCACCAGCATTAACGGGGCAAGTGAGTTGCGCAGGGATCAGGAAACCAAACAATTGTACTTTCTGAATTGGTTATCAACTAATTTTGAGTAGCAAAAGCAAAAGTGAGAGATTTTTCCTCAAAATAGCCCACCAAAGGCAGAATCAAAATACTGTGAATAGCTGCATTCACGACACTAATGCTTTTATTAGAGTCTTCAAGAGCTCCCCCCAGGGATGCTACTTTCACTTTTGGTAGGCTCTCTGCTGCCGCCTCCAAAAGTGCCCTGATCTTCATGAGCTTGTAAATGCAGAAGGTATCAAAGAAGCAAAGGAAATGTTCAACTGCTTTGCTGCCCTTGCTCTGATTAGAAAGGAGGAAACCAATGCCTTCTATGATGCCCTCTTCTGCCATCCCTACAGCATTGCCAATCATGCAGTTTTGTGCCCTTTATTGATTATTTTGAAACTCAGTGGGTTGGTGTCTTTCAAGGAACACGCCATATCCAAAAAGGCAGTTACTCAATCACCTGGAACTGCTTCAAGCAGGTCAAAGACAGGTTGATCAAGACCACCCCTTCCCTTTAAGGATGGTATAGTCAATTTTCTACTAAGTTCTGGATTAAGAATCCCAAGTTCAACAAGATCCTTGTTCACCTGAAAACCTTACAGGCCATATCTGCCTGCCTCTTCAAGACTAGCATCAAGAGTAAGGACAAGCCCCTTAAGAAACCAAGGCAGTCAAGAAGTATACATAAATCAGCAAGGTGGTTCTTGCATATTATCCCAAGGATAGAAAGCTTGTGCATTTTCAAGCTGTTTCAGTGGAACTTTCAACCAATATCTGAGCCATTTTGCAATAAATGCTTCTTATAATTTTCTCTTCTATCTTTCAATTTATCATTTTTGACTTTTCTTAAGCATTTGATACTATTATATGTATCTTTTAAAATATATATCATCAATTTAATAGATGAAAGTAGCTGTTTTTGGGTGTATTTTGTCTTTTGGGTTTCACTAACCTTGTTGCTACTAAGCAGTTCCTTTTTTATATCCATATTCAGAATCCTGTTTTTTTAATCTAGATTAGTTTTTTTAAATTATTTTTTTGAGTTTTTATATATTTTTTGTGTTCTAAAAATTTGAATTTTGAAAACATGTTTATATACTGTAAATTCAGAACCTGAACGTAAAAATGCGGGATTTTCAAATCCTTGGTCCAAATTTTGAATCACTTTTGCGGGCAACTCAGCTGAGTGAAAAATAAAATAATTTAATAAAATCAACCATTCATTTTGACTTTTTTTGATTTATTTAAATTGGCAAATTTCAAATCTCTTATGCAGATAACTCAACTAACAAAAGACAAAACTCAGCAAACAAATGTGGGATACATGAATCAGAAATGTATGATTCTTATGTACAATTTGAGATTTCCTGAATGTCAAAAAATATAGACATCATGTAAAAATTAATGAATCTGAAATTGCAGGATTTTCAAATCCAAGAACCAAGTTTCAAATCATAATTGCAAGGAATTTGAAATAAATATAATTTATGGGTGTCTCAAAAAGGATGCCAAAGGATCTAGAGTGGATTTGTGCTGATTCTTTTAGGAATCATAAGCATTCCCAAAAATCACCCTATTCCATTTTAGGACAGCTAAAATTTAGATCATAATATTCACAAAATTAACATATATAACAATGAAATTGACTAAAATATACATTCCTCTTCTTGAGTTTAAAATTATAATAAAATTTTTATGTATTCTTCCAACACCAACCAAGTCAATGAGCTGTTCCCTGGCCTTGACAAAATCATGCAGGGCTACGCTGGGTCTTCTAATAGTGAAGCCTCCTTCTATGGCCACTCCCAACCCGCAGGCCCCTCCGCAAGCACTACCCAGGAGTGTGTTCTTTTTCCTGCGTCCTCAAGCATGGCCCTGTTTGCCCATCACACATAGGCAGCTGCTAACCTAAATTGTATAGCAACACTTGCATCCGTAATTGACCAAGTTAGCCATGGGGCCACCAATGGAAGCCAAAATCCAGAAACAGCCAATCAGATGGCACTCTCTGGTTCTCAAGGCAGACACACACCACCTCCAGCCAAACAGCCTGAAAGGCACAGAAAAAAATTAATCACTCCATAGATTGTTCTTGAAATGGTTGAAAAGCAAAGGATGCTTATGTCCCTTGGGGAAATTGCGGCCGCAATGGGTTTATAAAGTCCACTGTGGCTGCAACCCTGCAAGCTTACGCCAACTGTGACCCCCCTACCAAGAAGACCTCAACTGGTGTCCGTACTTTGACCAAAGGCGACACAGCCCATCCCCTTATGATGGCCATTATGGAACATGACCTGCAGATGCCCCTGGTCCAGGTATGTCTCCAGCTGAGACTCCACAGCATCTTCACCAACAAAAGAACGGTGAATTTGTGGATGCACAGAGTTGAGGTTGCCGCCAGAATCCTATTCAATCAGGTTCTTGGTGGCCCAAGTTTGGTGGATACCAACCCAAGCAATTTGACCATCATCAATTTTATTAGAGGGAGGGCAATGAGGGCCCGTAATGACATTATCTTCCTATCATACGCCAAGATCTCGGCCAGTATCCAAGACTTTGGAGAGAAGCGCATCCAATCTGACATGTACAAGCGCGGCCCAATCTTGTATTGTTTTGTCAGGGTTTTATTGGCAGTTTCCCCATTGGGCGTCAATTATTACTTGGCAATATCAAACACCATAGATGGGTATACCTACCAGATGGAGCTCAAGGCCATGCTGGAGGAGTGGGCCACACAAAACGCCGTGCACACAGTTGTACTTAGTGCTGAGATAGAGCAGCAGGAATGGGCAACCCAAGAAATCAGGGCTGTGGGGCATACCTGTTGGTCCTACCCCACCAACCACGCCAACATGCATCTTGCAGATGTAGGTCTCTACAATTTTGGTTCCGCACTCAGGCGCTTAAAGCCTGCTGCCTACAACAAACTATGCACCCAAATTGATAAGGGTTATGAGCTTTTCCCTTCCGTGTCCGTCCAAGACTTATTTGACCTCATCATATTCTATGCAAGTGATAGTGATAAGTCCAGAAAGGACTCTCACCTTCCCCCTTGCCCATCCATCCGTTTTGCCAAGCCTGCATACATGACGGAAGAAGAATTTGAGCAATTGAAGCAATCAGCTCTTGCTGCCCCTTCCCAGTCAACAAACCCTGCCTCCCCAACCCCCCCATCAAGACACCTGCCTTCCAACCCTGACTCCCAAACCACCACCCATTCCCTCCCCACTATCTCTGATATCACCCCTCTCACAGGCGTAGATGAAGGCAACGTTCATTCTGCCCATTCCCCCCTTCCCGTCCTTTGATTAGTAAATAAATCTTTTCTTTGTGACAACTTATTAAAATTGATATCTCTCTTTCAATTCATAATTAATAATACTTTCTTTTTACATTATTGACATTTCCCATAATTGATACAATGTTGTACAGTTTACGAATAGCTTAAAATTATGAGCATACATATTTTTCATTATCATTAATAAATTAAATACAATAAACATAAATATTGTATTAAAATATTGCAATTAGACGTCAACTCTTAATATTTTGATATTGTGTGCATAACTCAATGCATTTTGACTAATAAAATTCATTGTAAACTTGGCCTTTTTCATTGTAATTTATTAAAACAGATTGTGTTTATATTAGAGAGCCATTAACGCTTAGTAAAAATATTGATACATAGTGCATTTTACAGCCTGTATATTTACCTATTGGTAATAATTCTATAAACCTTTTAGTTGGATTTTGCGAGGTAATAATAATGTAATGTGTTAATAAATTACTGTTCATTGTCATTAATTGGCTGATTTTCTTTGCTGTGGTGATTGTGCATTTTCTGATATTTACAAACAAGTATCCAATTGGTTGGTTTCACATCAAATTGCACAGGTGATAGGAAATCAAGCTGCCACCCTGACCACATCTGGTCTTGGGGTGGCGGCTTGATTTCCTATCACCTGTGCAATTTGATGTGAAACCAACCAATTGGATACTTGTTTGTAAATATCAGAAAATGCACAATCACCACAGCAAAGAAAATCAGCCAATTAATGACAATGAACAGTAATTTATTAACACATTACATTATTATTACCTCGCAAAATCCAACTAAAAAGTTTATAGAATTATTACCAATAGGTAAATATACAGGCTGTAAAATGCACTATGTATCAATATTTTTACTAAGTGTTAATGGCTCTCTAATATAAACACAATCTGTTTTAATAAATTACAATGAAAAAGGCCAAGTTTACAATGAATTTTATTAGTCAAAATGCATTGAGTTATGCACATAATATCAAAATATTAAGAGTTGACGTCTAATTGCAATACATGAATATTTACGTTTATTGTCTTTAATTTATTAAGGATGATGAAAAATATGTATGTGTTGAAGGTAGTACTATAAAAACCAGTTTTTTGATGGAATTCAAACATAATGTCAACAATTTTTACATACTTATCAATGAATTAGAGTCAGCCTCCAAAAGGTTGTTGAGCTTGAATAAAACATCAGGGAAATTGTGGTAAATCAACTGGGAAATGAGGGAAGAGCCTTGGTCCAGCAAAAGAAAATTGCAAAAAATAGCCTGGGAACAATAGTCAATGAAGAACACAAGTAAATAATTTTAAATCTTCAAAAGGAAATACTCAAGCGGCTAGATTTCAAAAGTGAAAGTTACAACTTGTGGGAATTCACAAAAACCAATAGAAAGAATACTCAAAAAAATCAAACCAATTGAAGGAAATGAAATTCCAAAGGAAGTTAACACAAATGAAGAGGAAACTGACCAAATGGAAACAGACAAAAACAAAACTCAGTCAAGAAGCAGGAGAGCTTCAAGAAATACAGAAATTTTATCAAATGAAAACCAAGAAGAAACACAAGTTGCAAGAAATATAAGAAAAATTAAGCCTAGGAAACTTAATGAAGAGCAGCCAACGCTCATGAAATTTGCTGAGGTGGCGCCTGTGGCTGAGGGGGCCACAGGGGAAATGATTAGTAAGTCTTTTTATGTTTTATTTATATTTATTTTAGTCATCACCAGGAATGGGGACAAGGTTGCAGAAGTGGCAGCTTTTACGCTGAGTTGGTTCTATGGGGGTTACCAGTCACTGGTAGCCCCTGTAAAACAAATAAATAAAAACCAAATAAATAAAATAATTCAACAGAATATGAATAATTTTTCAAATATTGAAGCTAAAGATAGGGAATATTTACCACCTGTGGGGTGCTTGCCGTGGTTAAGGGAAGCATATGAAATAGGATCAAATATCAACTTCAAAGAAATGAATGAAATTTGTGGGGATGTCAAGCTAAACTTTGATGAATATATCTATGAAAGCATTCAATGATTCCCATTTGCAAACATCAACAAATATGAAAAAAAAACTTAATAAAAACCAACTTTCAAATAGGAACTGAATATCTAAAAACTGAAATTTTTAATGAAGTATTCAAGGCATTGTCAAACAAAGTCGGGGACGCAGTCCTTGTGAACACATTTAAACCTTTATTAATTTTGTTTGCCAAGGCATGGGGGGCTGATACAAGTCAGGCGCCCCCCAGAACCCTCTTCAAATTCAATCAAACATCCTATATCAATAGGTTAGTTCAAGTCTTCAAAAGATTGTGCATGTTCTTGGAAAAATATACCTTGCAAAGAATTCACGTCGCGGTATACCTGGGAATCCTCCTTCACTGCATATTAAAAACCAACGTCAAAAAGTTGGAGGATGTACCTATTCAAATGGATATTTGCTGTGTAGCACTTGAACACCAGAAGACACCGCGGGGGTATAGGACAGTTGAGCACGTCCTGTATGACTCCTTTGCATTGGCAACGTTGTACGGGTACTACGTGCCCCCTGAAAAAAACCTATTAATTGATTCACTCACCCGCCTTCCTTTTATTAAACGTTCAACAACCACCGGGGTACAGGGCGCCACCCCTCTAGCAATTGCATCCAGGGTTGTCCACCACGTACAGAAGAGTATGTGGATCCAATTAGACGCTCTAGCCAAAAATTTAATTTTGGGGTATAATTCCCTGGAATAATCACATTCCCTTTGCAATTAGCATCCCCTCAATAAATATTTTTCCCTTGCAAATTAAAATTTATTTTAAAATTTTTTATTTTAATATTACATATTTTCACTGAAATATGTAATATTAAAATTTTAATTGTAAATTTTTAAATTTAAATATTTAAATATTAAAATTTTAGTATCTAAAATTTAATATTAAAATTTTAATATTAATATTTCAATATTAAAATTTTTAATATATAATATTTCAATATTGAATATATCACAATTAAATAAAAATAGTTAAATTTTGAATATTTAAACTTTAATAGATAAATTTTAAGATTTATAATAATAATTTTACTTTTAATATTTTAATTTTATTTTAAATTTTAGTAGGTAAATTATAATATTAATATATCTAAATATATTACAAGACATTAGTTAAAGTTGTGACCACGTCAAATAATAAAAATAAGTTATTAATGTTTTTATTTACTAGCTCGTCGAGTACGGGTTCATTTATTACATATACAAACAACAAGAATTGAATTTATCCGCATCATGCAGCCCGCTCCACTTATATTCTAAACAAGTGATTGTTTAGAACTCAAATTACCTTTCCCTTGTAATATGATTTGATAAATATATTTGATATGCTTGACCTGCGTCCTAAGTACTAATTAGTAAGTGATACATAAAAATCATTGGTCTCTGTTTTGTGTGGCTATAGTGGCACTGAAATAATAAGGATCAGATGATGACCTGCAAGGTCCAATTTGTGGCTTAACAAAGCCAAAGTACCAACAAGGATTCACAATTGTTTAAATAAAATTAATCTATTTCTATCTTTTTTAATTTATTTATTTGTTAGCGCAACAGTCAATATAATATTCAGTGCATTATAATAAAAATATATTCCTCTTACCTAGTATAATTAATTTTACTTAACTTTTGTATGTATTTTTATATGTCTTTAATACATACAAATGTCACATCATTATATATAAATAATAATTTTTGAGTCCTATTAAAAACAAAATAAATAAAAATAAAAACAAATAAAACCCGGAGCGCCCATTTATCTGATTGGCTCAGAGGCCAGGGCTTTGGGGAGGAAGGATTCTGAGTGCTTGTAAAAAGCCGCCACCACATCAGGTGGCATTGCAAATTGACTGACCTCAAGAATATTGAATAGATCCTTGGTGTCCTGAGGAAGGCCTTGTTTCACCTTATTCTTGATCCAACCAAACACCTCCTCGATTGGGTTCAGAAATGGAGAATATGGCAGGAGGAAGAGGAGTCTCATTGGGCAGTCAGCCAGGCAGTGGTTGGCCAAATGGCTATTTTTATTGATTGGCGGGAACTCAGGACACAACCAGATCCACTTTGTGGAGCCCAACATTATCCAGCACAACAATGCTGGTTGTACTGTGGTAGTTGATCCAGAGATACTCCTTGACAACTCGGAGAAAATTGAGAAAGGTCCTGCTATTGTGGGAACCCTTGATCATCTGATATTGATCCAACCCGTGAGGACCAAGAAGCGCAACCATTGAATAGGTCTGGGAACAGACAGCTGTACAATGGGCTACGCTGTCCTTGGACCCCTTCTCAACCCACCCATGCCTAGACCTGAGTGAGGAGGAAAACAATGATTTGTTGATATAGAAGAACTGGACATTCCCAGTCTCCTTTAGTGCCAGATATGTCTTGGCATAAATGCGTCAATCCTTGATGGTCTTCTCATTGTTTCTGTTGTACGGCAAAACTCCCAGTACTTTCCAGGAGAAGCCCAAATCAACCATTGTTTTGTAAATAAGGGTTTTGGAAACAGAAAGCCCAAACTCTGTGGCAAGCATTGATTGGACAGCAAGTGAGTCCAGGTGGCAATCCTTGGCTACCCACTGTTTTATTGCGTCAATATGCACAGGCTGCAAGAGTTTTGGCTGCTGCTTAGCCTTGGTGGATTTGGCAATTTTCCTGGTGTTGCCATACTTGGTGTTGATGTCGGCAATGTATCTGGCTGTGACACCAAATTGGGACGCAATATCCCAAACCGCCATTCCCCCATTCAAGCAGTTGAGGAGAGCTTCACGCTCACTATCTGTCAACCAACGCCGGCCCTTGGCAGGTACCACGGCATCCTGGCTAGCAGGCTCAACACAGGGGACGGGGACCTTTGTGTAGAAGGTGGGATCACGCTTGCTCACAGTGGCGCCATCAATGGTTGAATACACAATAGGCGCAGATGGCTCAACAGTGGTGGTCAATGGCTCGTAGGTGGTGTCAAAGACGCGGGGGCAGGAAGTAGCAACTCTTGGATCAAGAGTGCGGGGCCGGGTGACAACTGGGTATACAGTGGAGGTGTATGTAACCTCATTATTCACGATGACCTTTGTGTAGGAGACTTTGGTTGCAGGCCTTGAGAGCAGCTTCTGTCTTGGATTAAGGCTACTGTTCCTGGCCTGGGATGTGGGAGGTGGTTGGCTGGCGCTGACACCTTGGGAGGCCTGTGTATTGGCATGACTCCCTTTGATTTGTGTTCTGGGTCTGTTCTTGGACCCTCTGGGACGCCCTCGTGGATGGGCTGCCCCACAGGCTGGTGCAGGAGCTGGTTGGGAATGTGATTGACGGTCCATAAAAATAAAATAAAAAATATATTTTAGATTAAATATGTATTTATTTGGATTTATTGGTTTAGTTGTGAGTAGTTGTTTTCTCTTGATTTAGCCTTGAATAGTAACAGAATTTCTATATCCGTGATTTGACGTGTATAATATTGTATCCTTTCCAGTTTTGGATGATTTTTAAAGTTTAATCACTTTTTATGTCTAAACATGGTTGTTGAGATTGGATTTTTCATTTGATTTTATCCAGAGTGGAGCTTCTTTATTTGGGTTGGTGTTTCCTAGTGTGCTTACTGTACATTAAATTTGGATTCCAGTTCCTGCAATTAATATTTGAGTTTACTAGTGGCATTCAAAAGTGATTTGAAATTTGGTTCTTGGATTTGACAATCCCGCAATTTCAAAAACATAGTAAACTTAATGAAAATGGCTGATGGATTTGAACACTTCAAATCTGATTCCAGTTAATTCATTTTGTCCATTGGAAATATGCAGTTTGACTTGAACTTTGCAAAGTGTCTATGAGTTCCTGCATTTTCAAATATTCAAATAAATACTCAAAAAAATCAATTTAATTAAAAAAAGGCCATCCCGCAAAAGTGATTCAAAATTTGGACCAAGGATTTGACAATCCCGCATTTTTATGTTTAGGTTCTGAATTTACAGTAGTAGCAATTGTTGTAACTGTGCTGTTTTAGCAGAGTTACATGGGAAAAATATTTAGAAGCTAGATGATATTCTTATTTTGAGAGATAAGTATTATATAGTTGATGTGAATCATGGATAGTAGGTACATGATTGTGTTGATCACAAGGTTAGATGGTGAAGGGGGTGGCTTGATCCTGGTAATGAGTCAAGCGCCAAAACAAGGTATCCACAGTAAGGGATCAGCTTTTTTTCATGTTGATGTATTTGGGCAACTGTGGTAAGTTCAACTCCCTTAAACTCAACTCCCTGGTACTTGACAAAGTGTCGAGTACCAGGGAGTTGAGTGCCGCATATGTGAATCTATTAGTATTTTTGGCTTAACCAATTTTAAGCTAATTTTTACTAGTAATTTAGGGGTTCAAAGCCAAAAACCAAGGTTAGATTTACTTGAACTTGACTCTGTTTAATAAATCAGTTAGCTAAAATACCAATTTAAGGGGCAATTTATAAGTAAATTTACTAATAGAAATGAAAAAACCTGTGTTTGACACTCTAAACCCAAAAGTGACCAGTTCGACACTTTTTAAGCCAAATTTTAATTTTATTAATAAAATAATTATGCGCTTATATAAAAATTGTTATTTACTATTATATTTTTATTATTAGTGTCCATAGTTGTTGATTAGGCTCCCAAGCACCACTATACTGTATTTAGTGGTATAGTCATTAATCAAATACCCCACTTGTTTTACATTATGTCATTCCCGGGTTTTTGGATTAAGTGGTGCCACATAAATTAAGCCCAATTTATTAAGAGATATCATATGTAATTTATAAAAAACTGAAACTCAACACTTTCTTTTTTGACTCTATCCACTTGACACCTGATCAGTTTCGGATTTAACTAATCAAAGGCTCGGAATTAAGGCTAAATTAATAAGTGACGCACTATGAGCGCCACTCAACACTCACCCACTCGACACTTTAACTTGGGGATTAGTATAGAGAGCTTCTTAACGTTTTAACCAACACTATGATAAATAATTCACTCCCAGCTCCTCACAGAATACCCTAATCACTAATAAACACCTTCCTCTTCATTTACTTTTTTAACTTATGCTGTATTTTTTTGAGCATATGAAACTGCCTTGCTTTTGGGTTAACTTTCAAACCCGTTTTAAATTTAAGCAAGTTTTATATGTAAAAAACATAGTAAATTTGATTTTTCTGCTTGACTCTGGCATACTCGACAGTGAGAATTCAGCTTTTTTCCCACTTGACAGTGAGAATTTAGCGTTTTCTGGCTGTTTGACAGTGCCAAACTTGACACTTTACTATGTTTTGAATTTTCAACTCTCAATAAAAAAATTCCACATAATATTTTTATTGCTATTATAATCTACTACTTTTTCTGCTGCTCTCCATATAATTTTCATATATTTTTTTGATTTTCAATTAAACTTTTACATTGATTTAACACTAAGATGTTATGCTGAACCTAACATCTTTTATGCTTTATCATAAATTCACTTATTTTCTATATTTTAACCTTTATATCTACACTTTGAGTTTCTATTTTGCTTCTATTTACTTTTTTATGTTTTTTATAAATAAAACTTTATTTGCATATTTTTCATTCAACTTTTGCTTTGCTTTACCTCTTTGTGTTTGCAATATCTTCTTAATCATTTTATTTACAATGCTAAACTTTTCTTTAGACAAAATCAAGCAAGAACAGCCAGCAGCCTAAGCGCCAAGCCTCCAAAGGCTCCAAAGAAACTGCCTCCACCCCCAAGCGTGGCAAGAAGCCTGCAAAGGCAAAGTCTCCAACCCCATCTCCTCCCACTCCTCCCCCCTCCACCCTCATCTTCTACATCCCCTTCACCTTTCCCCCAAAAAATCCTCCCCCAATAAATCAGATGGTGATCTTACCGACCACTCATTTTATCACTCAGAGGCCAACTCCAAGCCTACCAAGGAGCGCCGGACCAAGAAGAAAAAGGCTGCCAAGGAGCCCACCTCTTCTTCTGGTAAGAAAAAGGAGGCATCCAAGCAGGCCTCAAAGAATCCTTCCCCTCTCCCTCCCAATGGCTCTTCCCCTCCTTCTTCATCTGACCCCAAAGATGAGCCAGAGGATTACTCCAAGAAGTTTAAAGCTTCTGGTCATGTGGCTTGGGATCCACTGGCCATCCACAACATTTGCAACGTGAACGGAGAGTTTAAAGTTCCCAAGCGCTTCCCCTGGTACTTTCTGATCATGTCCTTAAAGGGCAGCCCTGGTTATGTTGCCAACAATTATATCTTTAATTGCAACAACCAAAAGCGGCAGACCAAAAGCAAGCACTTTGTCTGCAAGGATAAGACTTGTGGGGGCCGGTTGAACACCAAGGGCTGGGAGCAAGTAACGTTGGAGAAGGGGGAGCACACTTGTGAGCCCCCTAATAATCTAATCACTCAGATGTTAAAGTGGTACCTTGTGCAAGTAATACTCACATCCTCCCATCTTTGCGCATCAGATCTGGCCATCAAGGCCCTCCAAAATCTCAAACCCAAAAATCTCAAGTTGGTACCAACCCAGGAGCAGTTGGTCAAATTTATCAGCAATAAGTGTATTGCTGCAAATCCCCCCTCCCCCCAAGGCTTCTGACGTCCTCTCTGAGCTCACGCTCACTCATGAGCTTAAGCAGCTTCCTAGTGGGGAGCGCTTCCTGCTTCATGATGACGGGCCTGCAGCCAAGGACTGTATAATCTGCTACTCAACTCAGCAGAACCTGATGGAGTTGAAAAGGGTGTGTGGTGATCCACATGTGTGCGGTTTTTCAGGAAAGGGTTGATTTGGCTTCAAATAAAGACAATATGCTAAAGAATAACAATGTGTGGTTAGCTAGCAATGTTGTAAACTGGTAGGTAACCTAGGGCTACTAGGGGTAAGTGAGGTAAGCCTAGTAGGTAACTTGGTCTACTAGGAGAAGTGAGGTAACCCTGGTAGGTAACATGGTCTACTAGGGTAAGTAAGGCCTGGCTGGTAGGTAACAAAGGACCACCAGAGGCAGTTGTTGCCTCCACCCAGCAGAAGATGTTGGCTGATTTAGGCTAAAGTGCTTCACCTAGCAGGAAACTGTGGCTGCGGGAGGGTGAAGACTGAAATAGCAAGCAGGGAACTGTGTCTGGGGGGAGTAGGGGTTGGACCCCTGGCGGGTAACGCGGGCTGCCAGGGAGGGGAAGAGCTCTGAGGGCTCAATGTACCCTAACACGCTTGCGGGAGGTCTGTGAGCAAGCACTCTGCCTAACAGACTGGCAGGGTGTCCTCATTTATGCCCCTATAGGAGCTTTGGAGAAACCCAAAGTGAGCATTGGAGGGTATAGGCATGCTCAGAGGTGTCACCAAGGTGGCTTGCTTGGGGAAGCAAGCTGCAGAACTTGGTGTGATCAGGCCTCTGGGAAGTAGAGCTGATTACTCTGCAACTGAAAGCCCAGACTTCATCACCTGGGTGAGTAAAGACAACGCATAGACATAGATTTATGGTTTGATGGCCTAAGTGGATTGCCACTTGTGAGGGCCCAGTCAAACGCCAGTTCAATGTAGACTCATGCCTGGGTCTACAAGTTCTGGTAATGGGGGCTGAGATAAAGAACCAAGGTGGTTCACGGAATTAGCAGAGAAAACTAGCAAGAGGGACTGTCTGGTCACAGTGAAGGCTAGTTGATGAACTGTTAATTCATATTGAATGGAATGAACCAAGATGGTTCAGTGTGTTAGAGGAATAAATGAGGTTCCTAGTAAGGATTGGGTGAGGAACTGGTTAAAGGATAAGCAGAAGGACAAGAAGACATGATGAAGGACTAGCCAATTATGGTGTAGAATGGCCAAAGGACCAGAAGTTGGTGCTGAAGAACTGAAGAGATGAGAGGATGAACTAGCTGGACTGAATACAGAGGCTGGAAGAGCTAGTTTAGTGACTTTTGAGAAGAAATTTGGATATAAAGGAGCAGTTAAAAGAATAATCAAATACTGCCTGATTATGATTAGAAAAGAATTAAAAATCATTTAAGGAAAAAGAAAGAGAAGGAAAAATAACCTATAGTTTGTTAGAACTATATGTTATTTTTAGAAAGGGAATTAAAGAGGAAATGGACCAGAAAGAAGCTGGAAGAAGAACGGAGAAACTGTGAGGACGAAAGAGCAAATTTCACCAAAAACAACTAGGAAAGCAAAAGGACAAGCAACAGGCAGGGTCAAAGGTGCAAAACGTTGAAAGAAACACGGGGAAACGCGGAGAAACATTGAAAAATTGAAGGGTCAAAAATTGCCTAAGTAAAACATATGTGGAAGTGCTCAATATTTGCCAGAGAAACGTGACGGAAATTACGGGAAGACCGTTCGAAACGCGGAGCAGTTGTTTACCCAGAGCAAGACAGCTTTGGGTTCAAACCAGGGTCAGGGATGGGTCATCCGGGTAAACTTTTTGGCAAAACCATTGAAGCAAGGTGTTTGATTGGCTACAAACCGGAGTCCACTTAACCAGTTTTTTAAGGGCTTTAACTTGAGAGTTAAAGTCTAAAAAATGGGGAGCAGAAGCGGAAAATTCAGGGCTTTCACTGGCTAAAGTAAGTTTAAAAGTCTAATATATTATATAAGAAGAAAAACAGGATAGTTTAAGCTTTAAAGAACCAGAGTTCTAAGAGAGGTTTTTGGTCTGAAACAAGAGGCTATAAAAGGGAGAGCTATCTGAGACTTTTCAGGGACTGGATCAAGTGGATTACAAAGGCCATCAAAGCTACAGAAGGAGCAGAAGAACAAGGATAAAGCCAGAGCTGGGTCAGACTGCAGAAGATTAAGATTACGACAACAGGGCCCACAACAAAGGTGCAGGAGCCCAAGACCAAAGCGCAGGAGCCCAAGACCAAGAAGCAGGAGTCAAAGACCAAGTACAAGGAGTCCAAGATATTGTTAAAGGACTCCAAGTATTGGCACAAACCCTTTCTTATTCCCTACTCCAAGGCAATATCTCAGAAGGTTTCTAAGGGGATCTTCCTTCTGACAGAGAATAAAGCACCTATTACGACCCCTATCTGAATTTCCCGTGTGAAAAGAGTATTTAAGTCTCATGAGTCAATTACCCCAATTTTTCTATCCTAGCCCAGGGGATGAGGAATCCTATTTTCTAGGGTGCAGGAAGTTTGCCTCCAGTAAATGCGCCCAGGAGGAGTGGGAGAAGGTGACAAGACATTTGGAGATATCAAATAGAGGAAGAGAATTCATTGGAGAAGAGTTTGCAAGATTACTACAGGATTGGTATCGGCCTACAGAAGGGCTGGCGCCTGCTGAAGTCCAGGTATACAGTGGAGACACTTGCTTGGTGATTGGAAAGGTACTGGAGGAATTTGCCCTTATGGAAGCCAAGTATAAACTTCTCACCAACCCTTCACCCCTGCTGGAGAATGGCGACTCCTCCAAGCCGGACCCTGGCTATGACCCAGGACACACTATGGGGACTGATGACCAGGAACCCCACAGGGCGTCAACCTGGCTAGTTGATGGTACCTTTGCCACTTGTCCCCGGATGTTCAAGCAGCTTTAGATGGTTCATGCCCAGATTGACATCCAGGTGATTCCACTTGTGTTCTTTCTTCTTCCCGGGGCCACTGAGGCCATCTATACCCGTGCGTTCTCTATCATCTGCCAAGCAATTGCCCTCCTTCCTCCCGCCAACAATGATGAATCCAGGAAGACTTCCCCCCACACCCGCACCAACCCACCTGCCTCTGACAAGGACCAGGCCACCCTGGACTTGGAGGAAAAGGCAAGGCTAAGAGCTCTTGGGCCTTGCATATGCACTATGGACTTTGAGCCTGCTCAGTTCAATGCATTCAAGCAGCTGTTTAGCAGGGAGGTGCAGGGGTGCCACTTCCACTTCCGCCAAGCAGTTGCTCGTAACGTGCAGGCCCACACAGAGCTTAGTAGGTTGAGCCGGAGGGATACTTTGGACACCTGCAGATTTGTGCTGGCACAATTTAGTGTCTTGGATTTTTTAAAGCCAGAGCACACTGCAATGGGGTTCAAGGTGCTCTCAAAGGATCCCTACATAGTGAAGCACCCAGAGTTCAATCCTTTCCTCAAGTACTTTGATCCCCAGTGGATTGGGAAGGTTGTCACGCAGAGGCAAGGCAAGGCCTGTGCCAAGGCCAGCTGGAATGTGTACCGGGCGGCAGTGAATGGTGAGCTCAAGACCACCTCAGCGCTAGAGGCTTACCACAAACACCTCAAGGCCAACTTTGGGCTCCACCCAAAATTCAATATTTTCTTTTCCCTCTTGCAGCACGAGCAGGAGAAAACCATCTCCAAGCTGTGTGATCTCTCCAACTGTGCCCCCCACCAAGCCAACAACCCGCTGTACCCTCTTCACCAAGGCCATCCAGGGTGCGGCCAAGCACAAATACAAGGCCTCTGAGTTTAAGCAGCAGCTTGAGCTTATTGCCACTGCCCTCCTGGAAGAGGCCAAGATGAAACAGGGAAAGAATGACAAGGAATAAACTTGCTTGCTTGCTCAATTATATGATTTTTACTTTTAACTTTTTAACTTTAATTTTTACTTATTAGCTTTGATCATTTAGTTTTAAGCTTTAATTTTTAATTTTTTTAATTTAATTAGATAGCATTAATTGTTCTATGTATACATGGTAAGTTTGAGATGAATATTTATAGTTGGAAGTAAGTGAAATATCTTAATTTTTGTTAATTTCCAAATAAAACATATGATATTCACAGTTTTGCTTTTATTAACTATATCAAATAAACATTATTATTTTTTCATATTTTGCATAACTTTATTTGTTGTGTTTGTGTCTATTTTTGTCTCATTGGAATTTTAACTTTTATGGTAATAAAAAACATTTTTATAATGAAGAGTGTAAATTACATAGTAAAATGAGAAATAATTGCTTATTTCTCTTTATTTCTATTCATTAAGGTACTGTTTTTATTGCATTTTTGAGCTCTCTGGGATCACTTTAGTATACCATAGCTGTATAGCTTAATTTTTTATATTAAAAGTTTTCAGTACATCAAGATCCGTTAATTAAAAAAGTGTCAATTTCCATTTGTCGATCAGGGCAAAAGCTGAATTCTCACTTTACTATAGTGTTGAGTTCAAGGGAGTCAATTTTAAGGGAGTCAAACTTACCACAGCTGCCGTATTTGGAAATGTGAGTCAACTTCCTAACTTGGCTTTGAGCGGCTGGATAATCGGATCGTGGGTCACGAACCCGCTTACTCAGAACCTTGCTGGTGGGTCGAGCCTGCTGTTTTGACACAATGGCATAAATTGAAATAGTGTATATATTAATATATTTTAGATAGCAAAAAATTGAGATAGCGTTTTTTGAGATACTGTTTTTGAGATGGCGTGTTGCACAGACTATCCAGCTCGTTAGGGGTTTGGCTCATCGTGACACTATGAAGCAAATACAAGGACATTTGGGTTTATATTGATGGAGATATGTGTTTATAATCATTAAATAGCAGTTGTTTAATAAAAGAATTTATTGCAGTTTAAAATTGTGATTTTTCCATTGATTGTTGGCTTCAGATATCGGCAACCTTTGTGAAGAAGAAAATGGTTCTTTTCTTTCTTATAAGTTTAGCAGTGTAGATACCAGCAACGGTAACGTCGGATTGTTCTCCAGTAAAGGCCGGTGCACCCAAATCAGATTTTCCAAGAGAGTTCTTTTTGGGATAATCCTGTTCTATGAGGCAGAAGAGATCCTTGGAAAAATTTGGTTCGCCCAAGCCCACATTGACAGACTCGTGTTTGGTGTGATACTTTAGACATTTCTTATCAGAAACACGTTTAAAAGCACGTGTCTCTAGTTTCCCATTATTGGTTAAGCGCACCACAGAGTAGTCCCTCTTGTCTTCTCTTGAGGCACCAAAGCTAGAAATCTGGATCTCAGGAAAATCTGCTGCGCACTTTGCGTAAGAAGAGGCAACAGCCTTGTTGTAGAAGAAGGGGCGTGTCTCATTCCAGTACTGATGTTTCAAAATATCTTCAGAAACCATCATCCCTTGACTGTTGGTCTTGCTGGCTCTATAAATTTCAACACTTGATTGGCCAGCGAGGCAGCTTGCTGGTGAAACGAGCTCATTGTAGTTTCTGAAGTAACCTAAGCAGAGACGACTTCCCTTTACCTTGACCTGGCCAATGTAAGGGGCAATGTCATGGGGGGCTGAAGTCCATTGGCCAAGGCCAGTACCGTACAGAAGAGAAAATGAAACTAGAATGGATTTCAAACAGGACATATTTTATTTCCGCCAGCTTGCCTGGATTATATAGCAGTTTTCATAATGTCATGAGCTTACTATTGCTTAAGTATTTATTAAGTATTTATTAAATGCAAAGTAATCCTCAATAATTCTCCAAATATGCAGTTGAATACAAAAAAGAATAATTTGCGTCAAGACTTTAAAGACCCAAGCAACTTGCATCAATAATTCCTTAGCTATAGTGAAGCCAAACTTGCTATGTAGTTGATTTGACTTTAGTAACATTGTCTGGCCTTGAATTGCACGTTGGGTTTTAATTACAAATTTTAAAATAACATTTTTAATATATCATTTATATTTAAAGCTGTAAATCATGGAAGCCCTTTTTTAAACACTTGCAAATAATACGAAGTCCTCTCTGCAAGGAAATAGTTCTAGGCTGGGGTCACCTGTTTTGATGCAAAATGACGCATTTTTTTATACATTTTATATGTACTTGCTCTATATTCCAACCCCAAGTCTGGGCCTTTACATCAGGAGCGAGTATGAAACAGGGGACGAGTATAAGCCATACGGCATAGTAGTATTATTCTAGCCACCTCATCCCAGAATATTATTTTAAAATGGTATTTATTTAAAAAATCAAATGGGGGACTGGTTCCCTGGGAGTGACATCAGCAATAGATCACTATTCCACCCAAAATCAATGTCTAGATGATGTCAAGAAATATCAAGAGGGCAATGTAGCTTTTTTAAGTGAAAAGGGCAATGTATCGGGCTCCCTCTATTCCCCATCGATTTAAAGAGGTGTATTTTAATTTAATGCCAATGGAAAGTACAGGTCCCATAACCTCACTATGTGCATTTAGGGTTGGGTTGGTCACAGTTTTTAATATAAATTTCTATTCGGAATACTGTATTCCGATTTAAAAACTATGACCTTCCCAACCCTGTGTACTTGATCCTCTGATTCCAATGCCGGCCTATAAATTTCAAGCTCAAATTGAAGGACATCAATAAGCACCCAATCAGCTCTTCAACTTAAAGACCCCATCTAACAAAAGGTACTTGATTGGCTGCTGCAACAACAAATCTTGTTCCTTCTGGAATAGGATGCCATCACTAAAACTATATCCTGGAGTGCTGATATTAAGTGACATGAATAAGCAGATGCAAACTTCATTATGAATTCTGGTTTATCCAATAAACATTGTGGTTTGTGGCCCTGGGTGCCCAAGTTGGTTGAGGCACTCAACTCGGCCCCAGAGGTCCTAGGTTCAAATCCTGTAGATTTCACCTGCCCTGCCTCTATATTTTAGTTATCTAAGGACTCTACCCATAGTTGGATTTTCCAGCAAGGACCAGCCGAACAATCCTTAATGACTGAAATGTTAAATTTGCCCCCAGTATGATGTAATGGTGATTCAGTGGACCCTACCCGTAGTTGGATTTCCAACCAGGACCAGCCAAATAATCCATTAAGTGATGTGACAACATTTTATTGAATCTCCTATCCCCAAATTCCCTAAGGCTGTGGTCCTTTATACCACCGCTCTTCAGAGCTTTAATAAAAAAAGTTCTATTTAAAAAAACATTGTGGTTTGTAAGAACGGTACAACTCCCACACTCAAAATTGCACCATGTTCAAATCCTGTACCTACCTAGGTTTGAACAGATACACCCAGCACAAAAGATCCTTTGGGTCTTTGATTTTTAACAAAAGATAGGATTGGGGCCAAATTTCCCAGCCCAAATGTTGAAAATAATTTAACGCTGACAATTAGCCATGTATTTATTAATTTTAAAAATAAAATAGCAAACATTTACTAAAAGCTATATAAAACCCACCCTAAAACATAAATACAGTAGTTTTCAAAGCCATGGCGCTATTAGAAATCAACTCAGGTTTAAACAAAATAAAAAACCAACAAATTTATATTGATTATTAATAGATTTGGGTACAGTAGTTTTAGAAGCTATGGCGACAACCAAAAATACCTCGGATTTAAACAAAATAATTCAGATTTAAACAAAATCCAACTCTCAGGTTAAAATATATACTCTGTTAACAGGGTTTATTGGCGTTAATGGGCAAAATGGGTCAACACAGCAGCAAAAAGCTCACACACAAAGTGAAACCATTCAAAATATAATCCAAAATACATCAATTCACAAACAAAATGGTGTGAGTTGACTTTCGGTGTACATATGTTTACTATGTGAATCGGTGACAAAATACACCCAAGCAAGGTGTGTCAAAAATCAATCCAAAAACGAAACACAATAGCAAACTCACAATGTAAACAAAATCACTCACACAATGTGTGCAATGGATTGAAATCATGAATGATACCAAGGTATCTAAAATAAGACACAAGATCTGAAACATAAATTTTAAAAATATTGTGTTGGGTGTTTGAATTTGGCAGTAAAATCTGGGAAAAAGGGTGGAAATTGTTTCAGGTATTCTAAAATGGGCGTTGTAAAACCAAAAACAACTAATTAAGAAATAAAAAATCTATAATTGGGATATTGGGTGGGAAAAAAATAATAATTGAATATCCATAAACAGATAAAAGCAAAAATTAAAATTAGAGAGTAACTTAATTAAGTTTTATTTAATATTTTATTAAATTCTAAAAATGGAAGGAACACAACAACAGACTACCATTGCACCCGTTGTGCGCCGCGGTTGCGGTCGCCCCCGCGGGTCAAAGAATAGACTTAGTACAACACAAGTGCCTACTCAGGAGGGAGGCGGGAGAGGAGAGTTCCATAGTGACGCTGCACTGACACAGCTGGTTCAAGGAGAACAAGCTGCTAGGGTGCAGAGCATCAACCCTCAGGTCCCAAAGCTGACCTGGAAGACCACCAAGGTTACCACGACAAAAATGATTAGAAACAGGGAGGTAGAACTTACTTTGTATGTTTTTGACGTTGTGTACAGGCAAGAGTCGGTCCTGTCAGCCATGCTGGAGAAGGTGAAGCCTGTACTTGATACTAGCTATGAGCCCTACGTCAGTGATGGCAATCAGGAGGATGACAAGGAGCCCCAGTTCTACCAAACCAATGAGGGACAGCTGGTGCTAAAGAAAGTTGCAGCCTTCTACAACAAGGTGCCCATGCCTTGCAAGCCTGTCATCAATCAGGATCCTGGCTTGTCTGAACCCACAAAGCCCTCCCAGAAGCGCATCCCTGATATCAAACACATCATCCTGCTTAAGCTAATGCGGGAATTGGGTGACTACAAGGCGGCTGCAGCCCTTGTTGGGGTGGATCCCAAGTACGCCAGCAAGACCTTCAACAAGTTCATTGATACTGGCCGAGTCCTTGCCGTGGAGAAACCCTTGTGCGTTTCCACTATGCTCCCCAAGGAGCACAAATGAGCAATCCGCCAGTGGATCACCTGGGACTGCCATCTTGAACTGGCAAATATACAGGCTATGGTCAAGTCCGCTTTTGGGATCAAGGCCTTGATTTCCTTTTACTACCATCTGGTCAAGGGAATGTGATTTTACTTGAAAAAAACTTGGGGTATCCCCATACAATTGGAACAGCCCAGCCAATATTGAGACCCGGAAAAACTACGCAGAGGTGTATACTGCCCTCAAAGCCAAGGGGACGGTCAAATTTTACTATATTGACAAATCAGCATTTGCCTCATCAATTCGCAATGAGTATGGGTATGTCCCCAGAGGCTCTAATGACAGGGTGGCTTGGCGTGCTGCAGTCCGCGCCACAGCCTATTCAATGGTGGCTCTCCTCGGTCCAAAGGGGGTCAAGCTCTATCAAATGATACTAGGCTCCCACAATAGCCGGACCTTCCTGTCATTTCTCCAATTGGTCCAGGAGCACCTGAGGCGCACGAGCCTGGGCTTCACCAACGTAATTGTGTTGGACAATGTTGGTCTCCACAAGGTGGCTGATATTCTTGAAAAATTTCCATCAATTGACACGAGCATTGCAGTGGGCCCCCAGCAATAGGCCACGGCAAATATGCGCCTTCTCTTCCTCCCCGCCTATTTGCCCTTCCTAAATCCCATTGAGGAAGTCTTTGGGTGGCTCAAGCAAGTTGTCAAGCAAGGAACCCCAACTGGGACTGAGGACCTGTTTGATTTGCTGCAGGTCGGGATCCATACCCTCCCAGCTGAGACCGTGGCCAAATTCTATGGCCACGCTGATTTGTTCATCCCTGTGTGCCTATCCAAACAGCCAATCAATTAAAGGCTTAGTGTGTCCAATTTTTTTATATTCTCTAATTTATTATTCAACATTTATTAACTATCATTTTATATTTAGATGTTTCTACGCCCGCAATCACATTCAGAATATCCATCAATAGATGTAAGTAATTTATTTATTTTATTGTATATTATTTTATTATGCCATCTAAGGGTATCCCAAACGCTTGATACTGGATTACGCAAACGCATTAATATGACATTTGGAAAATAAATATAATAATCAAAAAAAAGTTAATGTAATGTGTCCAAATCAGAAGTAGATTTTATTGAAATATATTATTATGCTTTTATTAAGACCTTCTCTGGGATATATTCTGCAGATCTTGTTTGCTAAAATAAGAATTAGAAAATTTTATTATAATAAAAATATTATAAATTGCAATGGAATTATTTGGAAGAGAGAATTTATTAAGATCACCTATAGTGAGTTTGGCGGTATGTACCCACCCACGATGGAGGTGGCGCACAACCTCCACTGCCACACCATGGATGGTGGATACACCCTGGTTAAAATATTCACAGCGGCTGGTAAAAGAGAGTATTGTTAGGTGGGAATGGAGTAGCAGCTTTTCTGGCAGGGCTGCAAACCCAAAGATGCCAGCCAGGACCAAGGTGTCCTGGATGACGTGATCCACCGAGTTGTACCTGGGGGGACCTTCTTCCCATCCAGGGAGAGCCTGGCCTCGTCAATCCCCAGAAGGACCCTGTCTAGGTTCTCAACTGACGTGCCCATCCCAAAGTAAAAGAGGAACCCCAGGTAAACAACAAGGTGAAGCCTTTGCTGGTCAAAGGCTTCTGTAAACTCGCACAGTTTGTTGTATACTGCGCTTATTTTTTTCTCATGTTTAATTTTGCCAAAGGTAGGATCCATAGCTTCTGGGACCCCCGTCTTGTCAGCACTCCAGGCCAGCCTGAAGTCTGCCAGGAGGATCTTGGTCTTCTTCACGGCAGTTGCATCTGCAACAGCCAGTTTTTCCACCGCGCGCCTGAAGTTCTCCAGCAAGTAAGACAGGGTGTGCTCCACCGGGAAGCAGAAGCAAGCAGCCACATGAGCCCGGCTCATCTCTGGTACATTCTTGAATGGGAGCGTCACCAGGACGTCCCAAACAAGCTCAGTGGAGTTTACACAGTAAACTCCACCAAGGTTAACCAGGTCCAGGTGGGCATCCTTGTAGGCAGTAACTGCCCACTCAGATGCCCCCTCTCCATGCGTCAGCCCAGCCAATGCCTCCCTGGACATAGGAAAGGACCCGTGAATACGGTCTTCAAGCTCCTGCAAGACAGGGGGGACAGGAAAAGCTGCTTGGCCACATGAGTGGCGTAGTTGGCGTAGAATGTGGCGGGGACAAAAGGGACCAGGACCCGGCAGAGTTCACCATTGACTTCTTCTAAAAAAGGTAAGTATTTGGAAATTTTTATTAATTATTATTTTAGGTTACCTTCTGCAGTCTCCTCATTGCCTGCATCCTCAGCAGGCTTTGCTATTCTCAGTGTAACCAGTTGTGCTGGCTGCTCAGTGTCATCTGTTTGGGTACGTTTTGCGGGTCTTAGGTGGGCATACATTTCTGGGTCATCTGTCCAGACAGACAGCGCAGAGAGGGCAAAGGACTTGAATTGAAGGCCTTCCACAACGTGCTTCTGGACATTTAAAAGTTGCTCAATTGTTGTTTTGGGGGTGTCTGGAATCTTGGCCATGAGTGCTTTGGTGGACACCTTTTCAATTTTGTCCCCTTCAAGGACGGCAGACTTAACTCTTGCTTTGACCTTGCGGACAATCTCTTTAATTTTGGTAATTGCCAAGTTGAGGTCTTTTAGCAGCTTTTTGAGTTCTCTCATTTTTTACTAACCTTTCCATATGTTTTTATAGCTTTTGCCCCAATAAATTCTGTATTATTTTGATACTGTTGCCTCTTTGTTTATTCCTTTTTGTTTTCCCGTTTATCACATTATCCCATCTTTTTACCCATTGTGTATATGTTTTACGCTCATCTTAATATGTGTTGTTTGCTTTGTGTTGGCATTGTTTCCTTGATTACCATATTATTTTTGGCGCTTGACATAGCCCCTTGTGAAAACATTAACAACAATTTGGTGACCAGCTAAATTTGAATTAGAAAATTATAGGTTAACTTTTTTTAGATAAAGTTGTTACTGATCTGAATTCAAAACCTTAATGATAAACTTTAAGCCAATCAGGAGCCGAGTGATAAAGTGATTGTTGTGACATAAAGGGTCATTTAATAATTTGTTGATGCATGTGCGCTAATTAATATGATTGGCTGGATGTTTTGCCATTGTACGCCATTGCCGCTGTGGCAAGTTGTTGATAGACTAGTGCCCAATCAGCTGCTGGGTTAGCACTAGTCCATCAACAACTTGCCACAGCGGCAATGGCGTACAATGGCAAACCATCCAGCCAATCATATTAATTAGCGCACATACATCAAAGAATTATTGAATGACCCTTTATGTCACAACAATCACTTTATTACTTGGCTCCTGATTGGCTTGAAGTTTATCATTAAGGTTTTGAATTCAGATCAGTAACAACTTTATCTAAAAAAAATAACCTATAATTTTCTAATTCAAATTTAGCTGATCACCAAATTGTTGTTAATGTTTTCACAAGGGGCTATGGTTAGGTGCTAAAAATAACTGTGTTCAGGATCTAGATACACACCTTAGTAAATATATGATTTTATAGAAATAAGCTGAACATAAAGAATAAAACCAACTATAAACAAAGAGAACATGAACAATTGAAATTCAAAAAAAAGATAATATAAATAGAAAATGTTTGGTGACAGGGGTTTATTAGGGCAGGAAGAGTGATGCCTAGTAGGAAGAATGGCGCGGGAAGGAGGATGTAGAGGCAGTGCTGGCCTGGGGAGTCTGGGATTGGATGGGTTGAGTTTGTAGGCGGGGGTGTTGGTGGTGGGGGTGGAGGCAGGAGGATTGTGTGTGATGGCCGCTATATACTGCTCATTGTACTCCTCATCAGTCATTGGCTGGATGGGCTGGTAGGTGGTTGTGGCACGGGGTGGGAGGCGCTTATCCTTGCGTGATTAGTTGCCCATGTTCAAATGGAAAACCATTTGCGCAAACAAGTCAGCCACCATTTGGTGACCAAAGAGAAAATTGTGATCAAGGACCCCAAGATAGAGGTTGTTGAAAGCCTGAGGGTGGCGCTCCTGTAGTATATCTCCAATGTTGAAGAAGACAACATCAGCCAGATGGATGTTGGCACTGCTGGCTGGGTACACAGAGGCCTGGTACCCGCGTCCATGGATGGCCTCAAGGGCGGTGGAGCTTCCCTCCATCTGGTGGCTCAAGAAAGCCCGGTATTTGGAATTTGAGCCATCCCAGGAGTTGAGCAATCCACCGAGGATGTGGCCATATGAGTACCCATTGATGAAATCAGGGTTTTTCCAATAGTAGACAAAACCCTTGGCTGAAACAGCCAGAAATGCACCAATGAAAGTCCCCTTCTTGACCTTCTTCCTTCCATTCTTGGTGGCGGCTTTTCCTTGGGTGCCAAAATCATCAAAAGCTATGGATAGCTTATAGTGAGAGATGAACATGACATCATCTGACAGACTAGTCAGGCATTGTACCAGGGTGGATTCAATGGTGGGATCATATGGGGAATCTTCAGTGCCATCCCATTGGTTGCCGGCAAAATTGGTAAGAACCCGTATGGAAGCCACCTTCCCATACATCCAGAGCTGCACCATGCGCTCAGAGACCCATATGTTATGGTGCGCAAGCTGCTTCCGGACCTGGGTCAAGGGAAGCTTGGGGTCCCGCTGGAGGAGGTCAAGCATTATTGGGTAGGCCTCGGTTATCTGGGACTCTGTGGCCTTCCTTTGCTTCTTGGCTGTCCCAATCAGATTCCCCTTATTCATTAGGTTGTTGAACTCCCACATTATGGTGGCTCAGGTAAATTGTAATTGGCTGGCTATCTGATCCCAGGACAGACCCTGCAGGTTGAGTGCCACAATTTCCTGAAGAATTTGGGTGGTGATGATTTGTCACTTGGGGCGCTGGGCCAGGGGAGCTGAAGCCTGATTGGCTGAGGGGGGAGCAGGTTGGCTGGAGACAGAAAGATGTTCCAAATCAGGGTTGCCATCCTAATTGGTTAGTTGACGGGCAGCTTGTGCAGGGGTGGGTGTGGGAGCAGGGGCAGAGCTAGACGCTAAGTGACTCTCAAACAAGTCAAAGCCATAGGGTTCAGTGGTAAGGTACAGGTCAGCTTTCTCATTACCTGCCTCAAAGGCTTGGGTGTAAACGGGTGCCTCTACGTTCTGAGCCTTGCCTCCATTGAAGCTGGCTTGGCTGCTGGCGCCATTGAAGATGTTGTTATTAAAAACCATTGTAAAAAACCTAGGATAAAATCACTAAAAGTAGAAATTTTAAAATTTAATGAATTATTTTTATTGAAATCTCAAGTCCAGATTTGGAAGGTTCTTAAAACCATTCCATAAAAATCTGGAGCCATTAAAATGAATAAAATGCCTCTGTTCCTAAATTGGATAGCTGTTGATTGGCTGTTAAACTGTTATTTTTCTATTTTAGGCTGCTCACACTACACATCTTGTGTGACTTCATTTTGTTTTGTGCTTGTGGAATCTTGCTTCTAGATTACTCTAATTTTGTTTCATTTTAGTCCTTCTGTCAGTGCTTCATATGAATCCTGATTGGATTATAATATACTCCAGAATAGCATCCATCCATTTCAGTTGTTGTGTCAGTTCATTTTGTTTGTGGTTTGAACTACAACGCTTGATGTTTGATATGATTTTGTATGATGGGCTAGTGTAATTTTGTTTTTGGTTTGACAGTTCATTTATTAACCAAAAATATTTAAATTAATTGAATCCTAAATCTTGTGCAACTTAGATTTTGTTTAAATCTGAGGTATTTTTGGTTGTTGCCATAGCTTTTAAAACTACTGTATGGTATAACTGCCAAAAACTGATCTTCAGTCAAGGACTGCTTGTCTCAAATCTAGTATTTTCAGTAACCATCCAATCTTAGTCCAACCCTCACAAACCTTCAAATATTTCATATTCTACATGTATATCAAGAGTATTTAAACTCTACCATTATTTCAAATAAAGACACAAGCATTATCATACATCTTTGATCTTGAATGCTTTTAAGTTTATTGTAAATCCTTGATTTTACTCCTGGTATTACCCTTGAAGCTGGCAATGCCTGGAAGGCTAATACCTCTGTCTTTAAACCTACAAGACTGTAAGAACGGGCTTTTACCCAGTTATATCTTAGGGTTCACTTATATTTCATTTAAATCTGAGTTGATTTTGCTTAGTACCACAGCTTTGAAAACTAATGTATTGATTTCTTCAAAAAGCAGCTTATATATTATAGATGAGGTAAGAGAACTTTTAAAGAGCTTGATAAAGTAAATTAAGCTATGCAATAATTATATTATCGTAAAATTTTAATATCTTTTTTTCTTGTAAGGGTTTATATAGCTTAGAGTAGATATGATTAAGATACATAATTTTTTTTAATAGTACCATCTTAACTTGATCAATTGCCCCAAGAATTTTAAAGCAGGCCAGCCAAAATTAATCCATGAGCCTTTTAAAGCTTGTGGTGATTTTTATCAAGCAGTTTATAGGAAGTGGGTTGTTGCCAAGCAATTAAAAAATCCATCATAAATTGGAAAGGAGCTTAAAAAGCCCCAAAACTGTTGCAAAACAGTAATTTGGTGTTTTTTGGCACCAATATCTATTTATGATATCACAAACAGTTTCCCAAGGATCAGATGGCAGAGGTACTAAAATTAAAGCTCATCAATCAAAAGTATTTAATTCTTCTTCATCACATTAGCTTCCAAACTGCTTTTTCAATTACTACTGAGCTTTGTAACCTGAACTATGCCTTTCTGTCAGGATTGACAATAGAAGCCTAACAGCAATCAAGGTCATCCCTGATTATTGAAAGAGTGAGTGAGCCCCCTTCCCCTAAGAAAACCAAGACCCACACATTGAGCTAATAGCTGGTTAAGCTGGCCCATTGCCACCAACAGACCGCCAAATTTGTGGCTCATATTAAGGGCTGATATTGAAGTTTTTTATAAAATGTTGATATAAATAAAAATATATAGCTTAAAGCAAAGTCAGTTCAGTCCAGAACAAAAGAGAAATTATTTCACTTGAAGGTTCATTATACACAACAAAAAATTTTGCCCAACCAGGCACTCAATATGCAAAAATAGCAAGCACACAACAAAATAAAACTTGACATACAGTCCTGAAAATTGGATAGCAAGCAAAAAACCATGATTTAAAATAAAAGTAAACAAGTCCACATTCTGAATGTGATGTAAGTTGATTAACTTACATTAGGCTTCAGAGCTATGGGGCTAAGCAAAAAACTGAGATTTGATTTAAAATAACTCACCTGTAAGCAAAATCAACACATCTCAGAACAAAATAGAAATGAACCCAAATCTATTGTAAATCAATATAACTTTGTTGGATTTTAATTCTGTTTACATCTGATTTTATTTGATTTAAATCTCAGTTGGTTTTGCTTACAGATGAGTCATTTTTGCTTAAATCTGAGTTTTTTAGAGCCATAGCTTTGAAAACTACTATAATAGTTAGTCAACAAATACACTAGAATCAATTAACATATTTGGATTGGTCACAAGAGTGATTGTAATACACAAAACAACTTACTTCCTAGCAGGGTTTGTTGGATTCATAGATTAAAATATAAATAGGGTCTTCTGAGAGTAATTCCTCCAAAAATATATTCAGAAACATACTACAACTTTTAATTTTTGTGCTTCAAAATTTGACTGCTTAGATTTGGGAGGTTGTTTCAGATAGGAGCTTCAAACTCAATAAAATCAATATCCTAGCAATAACTTATTTATCTGTTTTTCATGATTGACATTTTGCTATTAACCTTAATTAGTTCTTAAAAGTGCCAAGAAATTAGATGTTGTACAGGGGCTGTACCAGGATCAGTAACAAGCCCAGATTGTTGATCAAGAGAGCGTATTTATATGGGTTTGGTTTACACTTTACAGCTTAGCTTAAGTTATAAGGAGGAAAAGCTATGTGGTTCAACCTGGTTCACTATGGGCCCAGTTCTTTATAAACCCTATGAGGTACTTGAAGATCAGGTCCAGTCTCAGACTATGCCATAATAGAGAATGCAAGCAATTATAGCTCCCCATTTAGATTTAATAACCTTAGGGTAATCCTGGTCAATTAGGAACAGCTGAACCCAACCTGGGTACCAGTATGGCCAACTTGCCCTCAAAGCAACAACTTCTGACTGCTGAAATTGTCAAGGAGATGATGAATCTCAATCAAATTGGTATGTCCTCTGTAGAAATTTCATCCACCTAAAATTCAAAGAGGCAGTGTTCAGATGAAGATTTTGGTCTGAAATGAAGGAAAGCAGCAAAAAGGTTATCAAAAATTAAAAAAGCAGCCTGATATCAGTTCAAGTATTCCTTTCATATCATGATTGACCTCCTTTTAAAATACCCATACCTCTGAATGACTGGGGCCAGGATTCTAATTGGAATTCCCAGCATCTGTGTTGTCTAGCCGCACTGCACAGCTCTGGATTTATAGGCTTGTTGCCAGTATTCTGGTTCTGACTAGTTGCAACGGTAAAAAGTGGAACCAGGACAATGATTTGCCACATAGCCCAGAAATAGGTGCCACAACAGCCTGATGCCTATCCAATATCTCATATGATGTTATGGTGTCACAGTAGTTTCCATAATATCAATTATTGTATGCCCTAACTAGAAAGCCAAGAAATTTGGAAAACAGTTAACCAGGTTGACCAAGCTGACAGAGTTAAATCAAACTGTTGATTAAAAATGGGTTACTGCTGCCCCAGTTTGTCAGTAAAATTTGATTACCCAGAGCAAATTGACACTTATAAGTAGACATCATATGAGGGTCATCTAATACAATCTTGTTTATCAGAACAGTCATCGAAAATTAATCACACAAGGGTTTTGTTGTGTTCTGAGGTGTGGCACAGACACACAACGGGGAGTCATAACCTTAGGATTGGATTTGTACTAAGTTTTGGTTAGAATGGCAGGGATGGCTATGCAATTACCTTGCGGCCCTGATTGAATAATATCTGCTAGATGTGGCTAGAGAGGCGCCAAAGTACTGGGAGACACAAAGACAAAAAGTATGAATAGAACTTAATTTTTATTGGTGAATAAGAAATAGAATTTATAGTGGTTGACAATACCACAAAACATTACCAGGACAGTAGGGTCACTTGCCACAGGCATGAGTGGGGCAAGTGAGTTGCGCAGAATCAGGAAACTGAACAATTGAATTTCCCAATTTGGAGCCAGACTCATTTCAAGAGGCAAAAGCAAAAGAGAGAGATTTGTCCTCAAAATAACCCATCAAAGGCAAAATCAAAACATGGTGAATGGCGGCATTCACGACAGGTTTTTTGTGTGCTGTACAAGATACTCTCTTAAATGATGAGACATAATAGGAGCCATGTATTCAGGGGGTATTTCTGAGTTGATAATTTTGGTACATATTGGAAAATTTTCACTGTTCAACTCCCAAGAGTTGAGTTGTCTCTTAAAATTATACTCAATCAACTTAAATTATCTCCTGGTTAACATTTATTTCCAATGCATCCTGTATTGGGCCTGCTCTGCTATATTCCCCACAACTTGATATTAAATCAAATTATTACTGGAAGATGGGGCCCTGCCTTGGGTACTTTGTTGTTGGTGCACCCCTAACGTTACTCAATGCCTCAGAATCTTGGTGTCTTTCCTGCTTAATCTGGAACTGAGAAAGTTATTACTTCCCAATGTCTGGAGTTTTATTCTGAGGACTCCTTGATCTTGTCACAGGCCATTTATCTGGTAATTCTTTGGTTTGGTTTAATTATTCTGTTAAACCCAAGTGTATCTTTTGGAAATTTCACTAAACAGTATTTGAAGCTTTGATCATGGCTAATCATCAACTCTTTATGGGTTTAGGTGGTCATTCCTCAACACTTGGAGACCTCTTCATACTAACCAGTAATTTCTGTCACACTTTAAATCTCTTGTTATAAAATAGTACTGTTACTTCAAGATTATAGAAAACTGGAAAAACACTCCCAGGGGTCAAAAGAAAAAAACAGGTTACGTTTATTGGTGCATTCCTAGTAGTTTAACCAAAGGGGAAATTTTCTATCAAACCTTGACCAATTAAATCAATAGATATTCTTAGGGAAAGCTTATCAAGGATTTGCTCAATATTGGGAGTTTGACTAATGCAAAGTTCTGTGTATTACTGAGCCACAATAATAAAATACAGATAAACAGTTATGCATAAGATTAAAGAAGAAGGACATGATGTATTTGTGCTCCCAGCTAACCATGAAGACATAAACTTGGGGGATTTATTGCTTTAAAACACTGGGAGTATATTCATATAGAGACCCCAGAACTTTAACCAGATGATTCTTGCTGCTCACACCATGATTGAGTACCCATGGACCAGAAATTTTACAATCTCTTTACCAAGCTAGCTCTCCACCTTGATAATAGTAGCCAAGCATCTAAGGATACTCAATTGCCACCACACAAGCCCCCAGTATACCAGCCAATTAAAGTGATTTCCAAGAAGGAATACAATTCCATGTACCATTTATTTCTCAAAAACAGCACCTACATTCACTTTTCCTAGTACCTCTCACTACCATAGTCCCTAGTAAACTCTCCCAGTCCAACAAAGCCCAACCACCCACACACCAAGCCATCATTATCCTGTCACCCAGCCCTGATCACAAACTAGCTTGCCTCCTCTGCTCCCATATTTTTCTGAATTGTTGTTTTCCAGAAGGCACCAGCTAAAACATAGTCCACTTATGTTAAGGGTGATTAAATAATTGTGTGGTTGTATGCATGTTTCATTGGGCTTGTTATTTTATACCATTAAACTCAACTATTCACACCTAAAAGCAGTAGCCAATTTTTAGTATAATTGTGCACAAAACTTGGCCTTCACTTCTGTGGAGTAAAATAGAATTTTAGCTTAACAAATCCACCTTTCTATATTTATCAAGTCTTGTGAAACTGGTTGTTTTTGCACCACAGGAATTTTTCTATGCCACCAATCTCTTGCCTCCTTATTAAAATTCCCAAAGTTGGTGCCTCCTTCAGCCTAGCAGTGATTCCCCACTTCTTATTATATACCCTTCCACCTATTAAATAAAACAGTAGTGTTGTCTTAATACCTTATTTTCTTCTGTCCTTACTCAGGCTATCACTATACCACAACAGGTATATTCTAAGAAAAAATATTTCAAGCTAACTATTTGTATAAACTTCAGCACCCAAGCTGTAAAGTCACTCCCCCTTTAGCCTTGGATAGGACAATCTTTCCGCATCATACCAAGAAATCTGCTAAGAAGCCAGCCAAGCCCCTTAATTCCCTTGAGGATTTAGCCCACACAGTTGATGAGAGATTTGTGTTGGCATACCCTTCCCAGGTGGTAAATACTTATGCTATTAATTCTTTCCCCACTTGGGAGGAATCCCTGATCAATCTGGACTATTTGCTGGCTTGGTTTTGTCCCCAATTAAAATGGTTGAAGGCTGATCAATCAGGCTGCGCTTTGGTTACTTAAACAAAATCCATTCCAACTGGAATTAATGGTATCCTGAAGTGTCCTTTAGGCACTAGCCAATCAGAGGTTGGGTCAGAAATTGATGAGAAGCCATCCAAGCTCCCTGAAATCACTGGCAAAATTTCTACCTTACCCAATCAAATGACTGGCTGAGGTCAGCTGACCTTCAAATTCAAATTGGTTTTCCTTAAAGCAAGACAGGGGACTTTCAGTCCCCTGCTTGCTCATTCTATTCAGTTAAAATTTTATAACTTTTCAAATATCTCTTAAAACTTTCCAAACCTCCTTTTTTGTCTTTTACAAATTTTTGGTTATTTTTGGGGCCCCCTTTTGGCTCTCTATTTTCCTAAAGTTTGTTAGTAAAAGTGGCTATTATCCCATACCTTAGTTGCTGTTGTCTTCTTCCTGTCATCCCTGCAAAGTTTTGTTGCTTTTGCTTTTGATTTTGATTTTCAATTTAGAAATTAAAATTCATCAATAGATTTAAAAAATATCTTATTTAATTCTGTTTTGGATCTTGTTTTTGCTCTCAAATTGCTCTCTGATCACATATACACTCTCAGGCGGCTCTGTCTTTGTTTCAACCTTGATTCTAAAGGTTTCTGGCCTCCAGTTTCAGTCCCAGGTCCAGAAAATTCTCCTCTTTCTTCTGGTGTTGTTTTTGTCTTTGATTTTGGTGTTACCTGGCTCTTATTTCTTTGTTTGTACCTAAAACAATGTTTCTTCCTATTTGTAAGTTTGTTGTGTTTACGTTGTCCCTGGTGCTGTTTTTTCATCTGGTCCACCTCTCCTGACCTCTGTGACCGGATATCCTCTTCTGTACTCCAAGTGAGCAACAATTCCTCCCAGATCCTGCATCTTGTGGAAGACTTCCCCAGTCAGGCCTAATATATCCTCATCTCTGGTGAACACCTGGTGAAGAGTCTCACTTGTGACAACTTGGAACCGTCTCTTCTTGACCTGACACCCTCAAATTTTCATGAAGAGGCTCCCCCTCTTCTGCGCTCCCAGTGGAAGACCCCCAATCTATTCCTTGGCCTGAAACTAGTCCCCAGGGCCCAAGTACTCAGTGTACCCCCTGGTTGCTCACCAGAATGGCTTTGATGGGGTTCAATTCCTACCTTCCTCAACTGTTCCCCACATCCTCTCTTTGGACTCCTGTTTGAGCAGCCATTCCAGTGTTGCACTGGATGGTATCCTGGTGGATTTTTCTTCTGGGATGGGAGCCAAACTTAGTTGGTTTGGAACCCCTCTCTTACACAAGCTGCATGCTTTATAAAATTGCTGCTCATGGCTTCTACACATAAAAGCCTCCTCTCTTCCTTCCCTGTGGCCCTGTTTTTGTGGAGGAAGAAAAGCCCCTACCTATACCTATGGCTCTTTCTTATCAACCCACCCCAGTATAGCCATTCACTGCTTTTATCTCTACCTGTTATATTATCTGGTCCTTACTATGTAAATTATTAATAAGCCAGTGGTTGCCTAACTGCCAATAACTGTTATAATTTGCCAGCTCACAGGCAGACATAATCTCCTGGATGAACTCTATTGAAGAAGATCTTTCTTCCTTGAAACCAATTCAGCTTGACCCCATGGCTAAAAGAACTGGCATAGATAGTGTATCTTTTCTCCCTGGATCCTACTTCTATGGTGGAATTCTGATATCAAGATCCTTCTTCAGTTACTTTTGGTAGTTTTTCTGATGGGATCCCCTTTGATTCTGACAACCTACAACCTGTTATCTGCTCTGGTTCCTGTTATAATCCCCAAACCTTGCTCAAAATATATCAGAAGCTGTTAACTCTCACTCTGGAATGGCTCTATGGATGATCAATATAACAAGCCCTTTATTCCTTGGTGCCCATCTAGATGAAGCAACATCATACCATGAAGTTACATGGTCATTCACAGGAGATTAATAAAGAGCTTTAGGACAACCAGAACAACTGCACCATGAAAATCTCTGCCCTTAAATAAACTATAAAGCCTCAAGAGAGACAGATGAGTTTTTTGGGGGAGGAATTAGCCCTGGCTTTTCAAGAAAAGAAAGAATGGCTAGAAAAGTTGGACGCTCAACGTACTCTACTTGACTCCCTTCAGGACCAACTAAGCAAGCACATTGAAGATTCATCAGCAATTAGTACTCCTGAGCTTCTAATGGGATTAAATGGGGATGCTAGAGTGGTATTTCACCCTATTAGAAGAAACATATTCCATTGCCCCTTCCTGAATGCCACCACTGTCACAGAAGCAATGCAGAGTATGTCTTCTCTAATTCACCTTCAACAGGCACCCTGGAGTCTCCCTGGAAACCTGATAGCAATTCCTACATCACTTCTGGTGTTTCTACAGCAACTAAACTGCAGGCTGGTCAGAAAAAGGGATAATACACTGATGATTCTGGCGCTGAGGAGGGCAATGAAGATCACTCAAAAAACTACTCAGCAGTCATGACAAGGAGAAATTCTTGGCTACATTTTTGGTTTTATCTCACTCCTCTCCAACATTCCTTTCCCCCCTGAAAAGTCTGTTCCTGACCCTGATGCTTGTTGTTCCTTTACAACAGAGCCTTCTGATGTCCCTCTATTGATTGACGCCATCTCTCAGCCAGACTTTGTGGATTTTTTTGTTATGAGAGTGTAAGAAGATCTCATCTACTGGTTCCTTGCTGTCAATAACCAGACTTGCTGCATAACACTTTTCCCATAAGTGATTATCCCCCATAGGTTCCAACAGACTGCATTATTGCCCTATGCTGAGCAGCTGACTCAAACTGGGACAGAGATCATACATGAGTAGGACATTATAGAACACTTGGTAAAACTATTATACACTTAAGACAATTATGCACTCTTGGAATCCTTTAAAGGAGTTAGCATAACTGTTGGAGCTACCATGGCTAACTTCTTGAAAAAGCTCAAAGGGTTGAGTGCACACCAGGGTTATAAGGTTGTGGTGATCAAGGAAGACCACCAAGATTGCCTGTACCTCAACTTATTAGCAATCAAGCCCCATGGGCAAGATATCCTTGACTCTGGAGCCCAGGTGTTACCAATCCCCCCTACCTGGTTAAGAAGTTAGAGTTAGCACCAGAATTGATTTACCATAAGAAGTCTGATACTGTGGGCCATCAGACTACTGGGGCTAAAGGTGTAAATTCACTGCCACCTCTGGCTTTGGACCGCTCAATCTTTCCCCGTTGTACCAAGAAAGGTCCCAAAACGCCCGCCAAACCCCTCCATTTGTTGAATGATTTAGCTCACACAGTTGATGAGAGGTTTGTGCTGGCTTATCCTGTGGAATCCCTTCCTTTGGTTGCTCCTTCCTGGGAAGAAACCCTGGTTAATTTGGACTATCTATTAGCCTGGTGTTGTCCATTTTTAAAAACTATCAGAGCCACCCAATCAGGTGTTGCCACATTGACGCTTGATAACCCAGTTGACCCCCAAATGCCTGGCATCTCTTCCAGCCAATCAGATTTGATTTTGGAAATTGGAGTAAAACTCTCCAGCCCCCCTGAGCCCATCCAGCAAAGTTTTGTACCTAGCCAATCAGGCTCACCCCCAACTGTCATGTGACCAGTTTTTTGCAATCCATTCCTTTTAACCAAGCAAGGGGACTTTCAGTCCCCTGCTTGTCTATTTTCCACTTACATTAAAGTTTGGAGTCACCTGCACCTTAATTTTCTTAATTTTGAGTTGCCTGGAACCAGTTGCGTCCTTAAAGCTCAAAATATTAGAGTGTAGCCCCTGCCCTAAGCTTACCTTTATCCAGCCGGTTTTGAACCTGGCTTCTCTTCTGGCTCCTTGTACAAGTGTTCTTTCACTTAGTCGTTGTCTCTTTTGCTCTCAACTTCAAAATCAAAGTTTGAAGTTCAAAATTTCAATTGAATTTTCCTATAATTTCTATTATTATCTTAAATTTTCCTTTAAAAATCATTGTTTTGAACCCAATTTTGCTTGCAGTTATAATCCAAGGGCCCCAAGACAACAGCAAGGCTACCCAAACCTGTTCTTCTGTTTTCCCAACAATTTGCCAAAGACTACCCTAGTCTTGCCATTTTTTTCTCTGTTTTCTCCAGAAACTATACCATCCTACCCCAAATTTTGTGCTGGTTCCTTCTATGATACTGCCGGCTCTTAAATTTGTCGTCTTTTCCCTGGCTCCGTTTCTCTTGCTTCTGTGGTCCACCTCCCCTGACCTGTGGGGGGAAATCTCCTCATTGGCCCATCTGGTAGGTAGCAACCCTGCCAGTCTCTGGGACCTCCCCAGCAGTCTTCTCTTTTCTGGAGAGGCTGTGGTTAAGAGCCTGACGTGTGACAATCTTGACCTGGACGTCGTGGAGCTTGCTTTGCCTAGTTCTGAAGAGGTAGTGCCCCCCACACCTCCTCCCCCCTCCATGGTTCAGAAGAATGTGGTAACCCCCGGGTCTTCCAAGGTGGCCTCTCCCGCTCCTACTTGCACTCCCTGATTGCTCACCGGTCTGATTCTAATGGGTTTGAACGCCTACTTCCCCCAGTTGTCCCTGGTGTCCTCCCTGTGGTCCCCTCTCCAAGCGGCCATCCCAGTTGCGCACTGGATGGTATCCTGGTGGTTTGTTGCACCGGGATGGGAGCCAAACTTAGTTAGTTTAGCCCCTCTCTCTCACAAAAGGTATATAAACCTCTCTCTCTTCTTGCTTGAACAAGCTGAGGGTGACTGCACCAGCCATTACCCTGTAAAATTACAGCTATGGCATACTTGTTGGAACTAGCTTCATGGTTCAATACGGTAAAGTGGCCAACTTTGGTGACCACACTTTTGGGACTTTATGGCACTTGATCCCAATTTCCTACCATGGCAGCTGCCCTATCAATCCTGCCCTAAAAATTCCTGGCACGCTGGGCCATCAAAGTTCAGGATTATTACTATGAGATTACTCACTGGGATGATGCTGTTTACCAGAACACAAAATACCTCTTCTGCCTTGCAGCTGTTTTCCTGGTGTCTCCTATGGCAGACATCCTGTATGACAAGCTCTTGGAGGGCCCTTCTTTGTGGGAGAGGAGCTGCTGGTAATAAAAAGGTTCTCAAGAGGTTAGTAACTGACACCAAGGTCAACAAAGGACAACTCCTAAAGCTATGTGGAACACTTTGCTACCCTATATCCACCCATTCTTAAAATTGAACTTGGTAGTAGCCGCTCACTGGACACTGTCTATGATGGGATTCAGAAACCTCTGGCCTGGTGAAGATGGTTATGAACTTTTGCCTTCTTGGGGCCTCTACTGAGAAGGTTTGGCTAATACCTTACTAAAATAAAGACCAGTGAAAATGTGATGTTCATAGCTGTAACAGAAATTGCCGGATAATAAGAAGCTGTATCCAAGTGGTGGGGAATCACCACCTAAATCCATATGGAGTTAATTATTAACCACCAATGCAGCTTCAGATACTGTTTTGTGAAATTTCCAAATGGGATACTAGGGTTAAGTAAAATAATTTACCCCAACCAAAGTAGCCCAAGATAAATAGCCTGTGAAAGCATTATAGTGTCTTCAGAATAAAATTCAGGACATTGAGAGATAACCAGATTTTCAGTTTTGAAATTAGGTGGAACAACTCTGAGATTAGCAGGCATGGGATTGACATTGGGCGGTGTTGTTAATAAAGTGCTAACAGCAGGCCCCCATCTTCCATTAATGACCCAGCTGAGAATCAGATTGTAGGGGATGTAGCATAACAACCCAAATAAAGGATGCACTTTGAAATTAAAGTTAGATCAAGGGATATATGATTTTATTGAGTAAAATTTTTGGGAGGACTCAACTCTTAAGAGTTGAAATAGTGAAAATTATTCAATATATATCAAAATTCAACTAAGCAATACTGCCTGGATCCTGGGCTTCTATTCCTTCTACATCATCAAGTGAGTATCTAGTCCAGGTTGCAAAGAACCCTTGAGTGACCAACTTCTTGTGGCCATGCTGATAAATAAGATCATATCAGGTGACCCTCAAATTATGTCAATTTATCAACATCAGCTTACAGGCTTGGATCAGATTCAACTGGTGAACTGGAGCAGCTGTAACCCATTTTCAATCAACTGGTTGATTCAAGTCTGTTAAAGCATTCAATTTTGTTAAAGGTTTCTTGGCTTTTTGAGCTTTCCTACTCAGCCAAGTAATCCCCAGCATTATGGAACTTACTGTGACAATAGCCATAATGATGTATGAATTGGCTGTTGTGTGCCTCAGTAACAAGGAGGTGGTAAAGGTTGGGTCTCTTGGGAGCAAAGAAAAATGTTGGCTGGTGGTGTCAAAGTAAAGCAGGGATCAGGTTCCCTGGGGTTGGTCTCTTTGAACCACCTTTTGCCTGGGGGCTAGATAAGAGTTAGTCTTGTCTTACTGTGTTGTCAAATAGTTGAAAGGCGGTGAAGCTTTTTGAGGCAAACACAATCCATTTGTTTTAGAGTCCTTTGGGATAATGCACTGGGGCCTCAACAAACATGCTGGTTGGGGGCAATCTCTGTTTAGCGTAGCAGCTCAGAGTGGTAGGTCTGATCCCTGCTGTCTCATCCACAAGTAGTCTGGCACCCTGAGGGTCTACCCATGGCAGGCAGCAAACAAAAATTAAAACAAGGCTTGATCAATTATACCTTATAATTCTAATCTTTTGGTTGAAAAGGTTCCGCACCTGCTTTATTCCACTATTGTTTAGCCTATAAAGTTTAATATCAGTGTGCTATGATGTACTCTTTTCCTGATACACTAAAAACATGGCAAATTGCTGAAGCAAAAGGTTCAAGGTCTATATTAGCCACATTCTAGTCTTTAAGGATAAATAAAGTAGGTATCTTATACTGTGATGAGCCTAAACCCTCACAGGTCAGCCAAGGAATTGACACAATCTACTGTATATTCTGGATAATGACTAGGGTTGGGAAGGTCCCAGTTTTTTAATTAAATTTCCATTTGGAATATCTTATCCCAATTTAGAAAACTGTGACCTTCCCAACCCTAGTAATGACCAATATCTTATATATTACTAATGGCACCGCTCAGTGCCACCTAAGTTTTCCCACTATTGCTTCCCTAGTAGAATTGGCATATCTTTGTTGCAACTTAAATTTACACTTCAGTTTCCAGCTTATCTCACAATACTCAGGGGTGTTCATCAAGCCGCCCCATTTTGGATCTAATATCATGCCTTTGTTTGAACCCACCAACATGGTGGAACCTTGTACTTTTTTATAAGGAGCCAGGCCAATTACAATAGAGTTCCCAGCAATGACCCTTATCCAGAATACTGAAAAGCCTATCTGGATCATTGCCACATGTGTTACCCCCTGGGCGACAAAATGATTTCTCACAAAGTATAAGAATCCTCACTCTTCTCAATAAAGATCATCTTATATAAATCCCTTTAACATCTTCTTTTTGGACTGATATCTTCCCCAGCCCCAATTACTGAACTAGCTATAGTTCAGTGGCAACATATTTACACTGCTCAAACCTTAGTTGCAACTACCTTTAGGGCCAACTCTGGGTGTCCCACCACAGGGGTATATAAATCATCTTCTTTGCTTTTGATAAAGATATACTTCTTTGATTTCTTCTCTCCTCTTTTCTATAACTGGGGCCTGAGCATAGCTACATCACTTTAAACTCATGGCAGGTGAGTTTACATGTTATATATGTTACATGAGCTCGGAATATCAAGCTTCTATTTCAACTCCAATCAAAAGCTCCTTCATCGACTCAAATGATAAAAAGTAACAAACTAGCCCTAAGGTGTCTAGTAGCGCACTTCGATTACTGCTTGCTCCTTGAAAAATCGAAATCTACATTGTTTTGGAAAAATAAACAACCCTCTGGTAAACAGAGAGCTACAGAAGCAAGTTTGTAGAGATGGTATATAAAAAGGCTACCATGCTGCTTAAAATTTTGAATTCAATAGCCCACCCCTATACACGAAGCCATTAATGGCTAAGGTTCCAAATCACTGGTCAGTTGATTCTAGCCTTGGACAAAAAGGAGACCGATAGATAATATCGCTAAGCTGAGTTTGGCGTTGCAGAAAAGTTATGGTCTCACCCCTTTCGACGTATAGCCGCTAAAGAAAGCATTGTCCTCAATAAACCCTGAGATTTGAGGAAAGTTTGGGGCCGAGCCTCACAACCTTCTATGGCTACTTTTATCAAGAGTTTCTATTGAAGCATTGGTACTTTTTAGATCGACCCCTATCTTCTCATGCATGATTGAATTTCGAATTTTCTCAATCTTAACTTTCTCTTTGATCAGCAGAGAAAGCCTATAAGCTCGAGCAAAACTTTTTCTAGTACTTTATGGATTATAGACATAATACAGGTGTATAGCATCAGCATCTCGATCAGATTGATAATGTATTCTTAGATGATATCTATTTCAGGAGTGCTATACAGGACGGAATACTTGTTAACTGCAATAGTCTGTGCTTGGAGAAGTTTTGAGGCCTTGCTTTTCGATACTTCAATGCTTAAGTATACAAATCAATCAAAAAAGAAGCGAGCTCGGAAAAACAAGCTTGCCTTAGTTTTCCCACAGCAAAAAAACAAGGGGACTTTTATTTCGACAACTCTAGTTTTAATTAGACTTAGAGTCGTCGAGTAGAGCAAGCTTAGTGGAGTGCTTTTTGACGGCAGATACTATATCCTTGACTTTCATGTTATCCGTCTTGAGGTTGAGTAGCTTTCCATCCTTGAACGTGACGCTCACAAAAGGCGTAGTATCGAAGATCGAAGAAACATTAGCATTGATTTTGCATTTGGGGTTTGATTCGAGGTTCTTGTCAGTGTAGATTTGATTCAGGAAGTATTTAGCAGGTCCAGAGTTGGGGTTGAATGGAGCAAATTTGATATCGATTTTGGTAACGTATTTCAACATTTTGTCCTTTAAAACAGATTTAGACAAAAAAGAAAAAACTTGTTCAGATGGTAATTTGTTTTGAAGCGATGCAGTAGCTTTCTTAAAATGAACAATAGCTAAAAGGGTAAAATAACATAAAAAGCTTAAAATTTAAAAATTAGCAACATCTACAAGTTAAAATTAAAATAACTGGATTCGTGATTTCTGCAAACTTAGGTTGATTGAAAAATAAATAATTTATCAGTGAAATGATAAGATCTTACCTTAAAGGGATATAAGGTAGCCTTTGGATTGTAAGTAAACTTTTAGTAACCGTAACTCTCTATCTGGTTGCTCAGACAATGCAAACTTGTCATTTAGCTAGAAAAGTTTAGGCAGCTGGCTTGATTTGTAAAATGTATTAACACAAGTTTAGTTGAAAAGTTATTTTTAAAATAATAACTTTATTATGCTTGGAAATAGACTAACCTGAAAGCTGTGGCGAAGCAAATTAATTGATACTTATGCTGGGATAAGAATGAAAAATATTTCTCAGCAGAATGGTCTGCAGGGTAAACCATACTCGAAACCAGTCATAATGAAATGCTATGGGGTCCAAAGGTATATCAAAACAAGTGTGGTGTGGCGGGCGGGATGCCAAAAGAACAAAGCTGAGCTACGCCCGCTTTGCCCTTTTACAGCATCCTGCATGGGTACATGGCTAGGTTTCCTAGATGAAAACTTTTTTGTTTTTTAAATCAGTGGCCCTCTAAAATCTTTATCTTATACTATACTCTGGTAAAAGGAAAAGTGTGTCAGGAAGGCTGCCAAAAGAGCAAAGCTGTGCTATGCTCAGCTTCACTCTTTTACAGCAGCCCGCTGGTATGTGTTTCCAGTTATAGCTGGTAAAAGAAAATATGTGCAGGCAGGCTCCCAAAAGAGCAAAGCTGTGCTACGCTCAGCTTCACTCTTTTACAGCAGCCCGCTGGTAGGCTTTTATAGTCTGTAGCTGGTAAAAGGCATTTATTGATGGTAGGCTACAAATGAAGCAAAGCTGTGCTACAGCTCAGTCTTACTCTTGTACAGCTGATCACTGGTATTTTTTTCTGTTATCCTAGCAAAAATTCTTTTTGATCAGTTTAGCAAAGAATTCTAATTTTCTTCATTATTTTAGTTGTTCTAAGATGATTTATTGTCATCAAAGGTTTAGTTTTTTGATATAAAAATGACAGTTGTAGTGTTTGTGCAACCTACATTAGAGAATTATGGGGATGCAAATCATTATCTTTATTAAACTATCAGCAAGACTCTTTTTTTACAGTAGTTTTCAAACCTGTTGAGATAAATGTATATTATTCAGTTTAGAACATATGAACTCAGTCTAAATCAAATCAAAATCAAAGTTGATCCAAATCTATTGTAATTTAATATAAATTCCTTGATTTTTGATTTTGTTTTTAGACTGAGTTTATGCGTTCTAAACTGAATAATATATGTTTATCTCAACAGGTTTGAAAACTACTGTAACTTTATTTTATTTTTATTATGGGATATATGTTTGGCATTTAACAGATGGGAGGCTATAGCCTTTATCCATATCTTTAATGTACAATTTTATAAATGGTTTGTTTTTATTTTTGATATTAAGTTTTGGATTGTAAAGGAAAACCAACATGTTTATTTATTTGAAAATATTAAGTACCCAAGATAAATTTATTTTTCTGTTGCTTAGCTTATTTAGTCTATAGTCAAAACCATATAATACTCTTTTTTAACTGAAATAAGTATGTTTGGTTTGTTATAAATTTTTGTTCTGAAATAATTTTTATGTATTATACATCTAAAATAATTATTTTTTAGGCCAGATAGATACCACATATTAGCTTATACTTTTTATTTTTTAGTAGTATCTGAGTTAATTGTGGTTATTTCTAAAACAATTTAATGTTTTTCTATTTGCCTGTGTCAAGTATATACTTTTGAGAAGTACAATAAACAAGATAAAGAGGAAAAGTAAGAAGAGAATGATAATTCATTTGATATGAATATAGGGTAATATATAGTATCATGGAAAGCCACATACTGTCCATGTACGTCTTGGAGGTCATGGGGCTTATCTGAGTAATGTTCCTCTTAAGTCACAAGGCTTATTCAAGTTGTGTTCTTCTTAGGATCTAGATTGTTTGATCCCTGTAATAGATGTCTGAATGATAGTAGTGCCACTGGCTTGATAATTAGTTGGTGAGCCATTTGGTGACTCATTTGGTGAACTACTTGGGGTGGTAATTCCCCAAGAGGGAGTAATCAAAGATGTTGCGACACCTGGGACAATTTCTCTAGCATATTTATCCTTTTAATTTTTTATTAAAAAGCTTAAAAATAAAAGCCATCTCAATTAAAATTCTTTTTTTAAAGTGGTGATGTTTTAATTTTTTAGGGTTTTAATTTTTGATAATTAAATAACAAAGTAGCTTTTAAGATAGAGATCTTTATAATGATAAGGCAAATGTAATAAAAAACATACATAATAAAATAATCTTTTTTAAGTAATATATTTTTTAGACATTTTAAAGTTAAAAATATTTTTCAACAATGTTAGTTGGATCAAAATCTAAAAAAAAGTTGCCAAAATCTTTCTTTCAGCTCTATAAATAAAATAATTTAAGCATAGAACTTGATTAAGTTTATAACAGTTCCTGAGTGACAATATGAAGTTTTTTGGTAGTAAAACTTTGCAAAGGAGCCTTAAAGTGACTCTTTTAAAACTAATAAGTGCAAAAAAGTTTATAATTATTCTGAGAGCTAATAGATAATTTTAATTAAGTGAAATGATTTCATTTAAGATTTATATAAAGTATATAAAGAAAAACATCTTTTTGAGAGATAGTTGTATCAAAACTGATTGAAAAATAGTAGATATCATAAGATTAAAAATACTTATCACAGCTAATTTTTGCTAAAAAAATTGCACTAACCCAAGATCTGTTTAAAGCCAAAATCTTGAGGTTTAAATTTAGGTTAGTGATAAGGAGCGCCTTTTGGGAAAGCTTCAGATATGAAATTAAGAAGGAGAGAAGTATGTTTTATTGGATAATACTTTAGACTTATATAGACTTGACTGTGGCAGGGATTTTAGTTGGATTGAACCTAGGGGTTGGTCATGTGCAGGATGGGTTCAAGTTGCTGGATACTTGGACAGTCATGTGATATTGGTTTGTTGCCATTTCTGGTATGCCAAACTGTGTATTGGAAAGGCACCAAATTGGGCAATGACTGGATGTTAAGTGGGCTGGTGGTAGCCAGAATACTTGTACATCCAGATCCTCAACACCCCCCTTAAGGGGTTACTCTGGTACATCAGGAGAGGGCTTTGTCTTGACGGCTGCTGCCTGATGTTCCTGGAGTTGTTTGCTAGTTGGTAACAACCAGGTTGAGTGTTCTCCTTTGCTAAGGCAGAGGCAGGATCTGTGGTACTTCTTGGTGATGGGCTCTTTGGTGCCCTGGAACTTAACCAGGTAGGTGTTCCTGTCTGGTCAGTATTTGATGATTTTTCCTGGTCTCCTGTGTACTGAGTCTAGCTTCTTTCTGCTCTCAGCCAGGACCCAGACAGGGGAGTTGATGGGGGTTGGTTCCTCTGTAGAGGTTATCTTTTGTGTTTTGAGCCTTTTTGTTTCTGCTATTTTAGCTTTGAGGCATATATGTTGTAGCGCTGGTGCTTGTTCCACTGTGAGAGGTTTTCCTGGGGGAATCTTTATGTATGGTTGGTTATTACGGGTAACTATTGCTGCTTTTTACCTGTATGTTAGTTCAAATAGGTGAGTAGCCTGTCCCTTGATTGGTGCGGACCCGGGATACTAATAATGTATGTTTCACGTATAGCGGCCATGTGTCTTTGGCTTTGACATCCATTATTTTCTTGAGGGTTCTGAAAAGGCTGCTGTTTAGGTGTTCAACTCTGCTGTTGGCCTGTGGCTGTAGGGCAAGGTTGTGGAATGTTTGATGTTCTTTGCTTTTAGGTTGTTGTTTACTACGTGACCAGATAACTCTGTTGCTCCATCAGTTATGATATAGTCTAGAGTACTGTAGTCAGCTATGATTCTTTGTTAATGAATTGGTTTATTATTTCTGCTTTGTGATCCTTTGTTGCCAAGAAGATAGTCCAGAGTGTGGCAAAGTTGATGGCTATAATCAGGAAATGTTGCTTTGTTTTAGTTTCTGGTAAGGGTCTCACTACGTCCAGTCCCCAGACCTTGAATGGTTCAGGGTCTGGCACTGGGTTAACTGTTGGCTGAGGAGCTTTGGTGCTGGCGTATTTCTCAAAAACTGTGCACTTTTTCAGCACATCAATTATGTCTTCTTTCAGATTGGGCCACCATATTATCTCTTTTAATGTGAAGTATAGGTTGTTAGCTTTTGTGTGTCCTAGTAGACGGTGATGTCTTAGGATGGTGTCAAATCTTTGTGCAAGTGGGATGTAGGGAACATGTTTGTCTTTAATGATTCAGTATACAGTGCCATTTGATACATGGAAATATTTTTCATTCCTTACTAGTGTATCATGGGTTAGTTGGTGTGTGGAGGGATCTTTCCCTTTTTTTTGTACTCAGTGTTGTATAGGTTGGGCCAGTCAGGGTCCAGGTGGTCAGGATGATCCTCTCTTGGCTGACATAGCCTAGAGAGAGCATCAGCCATGACCAGCTCTGACCCCTTTTTGTACTGGATGTCCAGGTTAAGCTGCTCAAGCAAGGACATCCATTTGGCTTGTTGCTGTGTGAGTGCATTCTGAGTATTGAAATGGATTAAGGATTTATGGCCAGTTAGTACTCAGACGTTTAAGTGCCCTTCTAAATAACATCTCCATTTCTTGCATGCGTGATATATTGCTAGCAATTCCTTGTCGTGTATTGGGTACCTCTGCTCAGTGTTGGTTAATTTTATGCTTTTGTAACATACTGGCAGGAAGTCTTGCTTCCCTGGCTGGCAGATATGTAGGACTGTGCCAATGGCAGTGTCACTGGCATCCGACTCAAGCTTGTAGCACCTGTTGTTATTAGGGTATTGCAAGATTGGTGCTTTAATCAAAACTTGTTTCAGTAGTTGGAAATTCTTGTTGCATTCTGGTGTCCAGATGAATTTCTTTTTGGCATTACCTTTGGTTAGGTCATTGATTGGTATGGTGAGCTTTCCACAATCTTTGATATTTTTCCTTAGGTAAGCTACCATTCTGAGAAAGCATCTTACTTGTTTAACGGAGGTGGGACGTTGTATGTTATTTATGGCTTTTATTTTGTATGGATATGCTTTGATGCCACTGTCAGAGACAATGTGGCCCAAGAACAAGAGTTTCTTTTCCATAAATTGGCACTTACTAGGCTTGGCGTAAAGTTTGTGCTTTGCGAGTTGATTGAGTGTCTTGTGGACATGCATGATGTGTTCCTCTTTTATTTTTGAGAATATAATGATGCTGTCAAGGTAGCATAATGTATTCAAGAGGCCATTTAGTGCCTTGTTAATTATGGTGACAAATTTTGCAGGGGCGTTGGTCATCCCAAAGTTCATTACTTTACATTTAAACAATCCAAATTGCGTACAGAATGCGGTCTTTGGTATGTCTTTCTCTTTTACTTTAACTTGATTATAACCAGATGTAAGGTCAATCTTTGAGAAAACTTTTTCTTCAAAGAGCCTTGCAAATAGATCTTCTATGAGTTGAAGGGGGTATTTATTTTTTATTGTACTTGAATTTAGTGCTCTGTAGTCAGTAACTAGGCAAAGAGATCCTTCCTTTTTCTTTACAAAGAAGACCGCTGCCCCCACGGGGATTCATATGGGCAAATGAATCCTTTGGCTAGATTGTCCTCAATATGGGTCTTGAGTGTTTGGGTCTCCATGGGGGGAGAGTCTGTAGAGGGGTGCAGGTTTAGGCATGGATTTGCATAGGTCAATGCTGTGTTTGACCTCCCACTCAGGGGGTAACTCTATGAGCTCTTCCTTGAATACATGAGCATATTTGTTTAGGAGTGCTACAAGTTCTGGGCATTGGATCTTTTTGTGTTTGTATGTTATTGAATTTGGTGTACCTCATTATGTGGAAGGTACTGTCTTTGGTTAGACCTTCTGTGTTGTCCTGATTTATGACTTGGAAAAATACTGTGTCTCTTAGGATGAGATTGTTAGGTTCTTTGAGAATTTTTAAATTGACTCTGTTGCGTTTGATGGTCATGGTCTTTGTTTTCCAACATACACTGGTATTCACTCTGGTGAACCAGTCCATGCCTGCTACAATTTAATAGTTTATGTTATTCATGACAAGTCCTTTGATGAACATTAGGATGCCTTGGAGGTAAATTTTGAAGGGATTTGTTTTGCCTTCAAGTAGAACCTTAGATTTGCCTGCCATTCTGGTGTATTTGAAGTTGGATTTGACAACTGGTATCTTATATTTGGTTACAAATGGTTTGATAACCATGGTGTTTTGTGCACCAGAGTCAAATAAAATTTTATTTATATGAGATTTATAAGTGCATGGATAGAAAAGAAGTTTTGAGCAATCTTTAATTTTTACATTCATAAAAATGGAGGATTGCAGGACACGTGAGATGCAAGCAGCAAAGTTCATTCCTTGGTACAATTTCTTGTCAGTTTGGGGGGAGTGTGATGATCCACATGTAAACAGGTTTGCAGGCAAGGGTTGATTTGGCTTCAAATAAAGATGCTATGCTGAAGATGGACAATGTGTTGTTAGTTTGTTGCAGGTAGAGGCCTAGTAGGGAATGATGGCTACTAGGGGAGATAAGGCCTAGCTAGTAGGTGAAAAGACTACTAGGGGCAGATGTTGTCTCCACCCAGCAGAAGATATTGGCTGCTGTGGGCTAGAGATCTTCACCCAGCAGGGAACTGTGGCTGCTTGGGGTGAAGAATGAGATAGCTCAGCAGGGAACTTTGTCTGCTTGGGGTGGGGAGTGATCCAGCCTGATGGGTAGCGCTTGCTACTCAGGTGGAAGATGTTTAGACCCTGGCGGGTAACACAGGCTGCCGGCAACTGTGGTAAGTTCAACTCCCTGGTGATTGACTCCCTGGTACTTGAAAAAGTGTCAAGTACCAGGGAGTTGAGTGCTGCATAAGTGAATCTATTAATAGTTTTGGCTTAACTGATTTTAAGCTAATTTTTACTAGTAATTTTGGGGTTTGAAACCAAAAACTGAGTTTAAATTCACTTGAATTCAACTCTGTTTAATAATTCAGTTAGCTAAAATACCAATTTAAGGGGCAATTTATAAGTAAAGTTACTAGTAGAAATGAAAAAAAACCTGTGTTTGACACTCTAAAACAAAAAGTGACTAGTTTGACACTTTTTAAGCAAAATTTTAATTTTATTAATAAAATACATATGCGCTTATATAAAATTTGTTATTTACTATTATATTTTTATTATTAGTGTCCATAGTTGTCAATTAGGCTCCCAAGCACCACTATACTGTATTTAGTGGTATATACATTAATCAAATACCCCACTTGTCTTACATTTGTCATTCCCAGGTTTGTGGATTAAGTGGCACCACATAAATTAAGCCCAATTTATTAAGAGATTTCATATGTAATTTATAAAAAACGGAAACTTGACTCCCCCTCTGTTTGACTCTATCCACTTGTCACCCAATCAGTTTCAGATTTAACTAATCAAAGGCTTGGAATTAAGGCTAAATTAATAAGTGACGCACTATGAGCGCCACTTGACACTCATCCACTCAACACTTTAACTTGGGGATTAGTACAGAGAGCTTCTTAACATTTTAACCAACACTATGATAAATAATTCACTCCCAGCTCCTCACAGCATACCCTATTCACTAATAAACACCTTCCTACTCATTTACTTTTTTAACTTATGCTGTATTTTTTTGAGCCTTGAAACTGCCTTGCTTTTGGGTTAATTTACAACCCTGTTTTAAATTTAAGCAAGTTTTATATGTAAAAAACATAGTAAATTTGATTTTTCTGCTCAACTCTGGCATACTTGACAGTGAGAACTCAGCTTTTCCCAGCTGATTGACAGTGCCAAACTTGACACTTTACTATGTTTTGAATTTTCAACTCTCAATAAAAAGAATTTCCACATAATAATTTTTTTTGCAATTATAATCTACTACTTTTCCTGCTACTTTTCATATAACTTTTCTATACTTTTTTTATTCTTAATTATACTTTTACATTGATTTAGCACTAAGATGTTATGCTGAACCTAACATATTTGATGCTTCATCATAAATTCACCTATTTTCTATGTTTTATCCTTTATATCTATACTTTGAGTTTCTATTTTGCTTTTATTTACTTTGTTATGTTTTTTCTTCATAAATAAAACTTCATTTGTATACTTTTTATTTAGCTTTTGCTTTGGTTTGCCTCTTTGTGTTTTATATCTTTCATACTTTTATGTTACAAAACTAAACTTTCTCTTTAGCCAAGATCAAATAAGAACAATAAGCCTACCAAGCGCCAAGCTTCCAAGGGCTCCAAGGAACCAACCACCACCCCCAAGCATGTCAAGAAGCCTGCAAAGGCAAAGTCTCCAACTCCATTTCCCCTCACCCCATCTCCCCCCACTCAATCTCCTCCTACTCCATCCCCTCCCACTCCTCCCCCCCCCCTCATCTTCAACTCCCCCCCAAAATCCTCAAATAAAAGTGATGACTCTCTCACTGAGCACTCATTTTACGAGTCAGAGGCCGGCTCTGAGCCCACTAAAGAGCACTGTACCAAGAAGCCAAAGGCTGCCAAGGAGCCCATCTCTTCTTCTGGTAAGAAAAAGGAGGCATACAAGCAGGCCTCAAAGAATCCTTCCCCTCCCCCTCCTGATGGCTCTTCCCCTCCTCCCTCATCTGACCCCCAAGATGAGCCTGATGAGTACTCCAAGAAGTTCAAAACTTCTGGTCACGTGGCTTGGGATCCACTTATCATCCACAATATCTGCAACGTGGATGGAGAGTTCAAAGTTCCCAAGCGCTTCCCCCGTTACTTCCCAATCATGTCAGTAAAGGGCAGCCCTGGCTACATCTCTGACAATTACATTTTCAACTGTACCAACCAAAAACACCAAACTAAGAGTAAGTGCTTTGTATTTGAGGACAAGACTTATGGGGCCTGGCTAAACACCAAGGGTTGGGAATGGGTTACTGCTGAAAAGGGGGAGCACACCTGTGAGCCCCCTAATCACCTGATCACTTGTATGCTGAAAGTGGTACCTGGTCCAAGTCATCCCAACCTCTGCCAACCTCTGCGCTTCAGATCTGGCCATCAAGGCCCTCCAACACCTGCAGCCCAACAATCTTAAGTTGGTGCCCAGCCAGGAGCAACTTGTTAAGTTCATCAGCAATAAGTGTATTGTCGCCAATCCCCCTCCCCCAAGGCTTCAGACGTCCTCTCAGAGCTTACGCTCACCCACAAGCTCAAGCAGCTTTCAAGTGGGGCACGCTTCATCCTACATGATAATGGGCCCAGAAGCAAAGACTGCATAATCTGCTATGCCACTCAACAGAACCTGCTAGAGTTAAAAAGGGCTTCAACCTGGCTAGGTGATGGTACCTTTGCCACCTGCCCCTGGATGTTCAAGCAGCTCTGGATGATCCATGCCCAGATTGACATCTGGGTGATTCTACTTGCTTTCTTCCTCCTCCCTGGGGCCACCGAGGCCATCCACACCCACGTGTTCTCCCTCCTCTGCCAAGTGCTTTCCCTCCTTCCCCCCAACAATGACAATAATGGCAAGAAGACCCCCCCCCTCACACCTGCGCCAACCCTCCTTCCGCTGACAAGGACCAGGCCACCCTGGACTCAGTAGGAAAAGGTGAGGCTAAGAGCTCTTGGGCCTCATGTGTGCATCATGGACTTTGAGCCTGCTCAGTTCAATGCATTTGAGCACCTGTTCAGAAGGGAGGTGCAGGGGTGCCACTTCCACTTCCACCAAGCAGTTGCTTGTAACAGGCAGGCCCACACTGAGTTTAGTAGGTTGAGCTGGAGGGACACTTCAGACACCTGCAAATTTGTGCTGGCACAATTCAGTGCCTTGGCTTTTTTAAAGCCAGAGCACACTGCTCAGGGGTTTGAGGTGCTCTCAAAGGATCCTTAAATAGCAAAGTACCTGGAGTTCAAGCCTTTCCTCAAGTACTTTGAGCCCCAGTGGATTGGGAAGGTTGTCACGCAGAGGTGAGGCAAGGCCTGCGCCAAGGCCATTTGGAACGTTTACTGGGCAGCCATCAACGGGAAGCTCAAGACCACTTCAGCATTAGAGGCTTATCACAAGCACATTAAGGCCAACTTTGGGCTTCATCCTAGGTTCAATAAGTTCTTCTCCCTCCTGCAGCATGAGCAAGAGAAAACAATCTCCAATCTCAGAGATCTTGCCAACCGCGTCCCCCCACCAAGCCTACAACCCGCACCACCATCTTCACCAAGGCCATCCAGGGTGCAGCCAAGCACAAGTATAAGGCCTCTGAGATTAAGCAGCAGCTTGATCTTATTGGCACTGCCCTCCTGAAAGGGGAAAAAATGAAAAGAGGAATGAAGGATGAAGAGTAAAATTGCTTGCTTGCTCAGTTATATGATTTTTACTTTTAACTTTTTAGCTTTAATTTTTAATTTTTAGTTTTGATCATTCAGTTTTAGTTTTAATTTTTTAAATTTTTTGATTTAATTAGATAACAGTGATCATTTTATGTATACATGGTAAGTTTAAGATGAATATTTATAGTTGAAAGTAAGTGAAATATCTAATTTTTTGTTAACTTAATAATAAAACTTATGATATTCACAGTTGTGCTTATATAAAATATATCAAAAAATATAAAATCTATTTATATTTTTGCATACCTTATATGGTTGTGTTTTTGTTTATTTTTGTTTCATTGGAATTTTAAATTTTATGGTAATAATATTTTTTATAGTTAAGAGTGTAAATTACATAGTAAAATGAGAAATAGTTGCTTATTTCTCCTTATTTTTATTAATTAGAGTACTGTTTTTATTGCATTTTTGAGCTCTCTTTGGTCACTTTAATATACCATAGCTTTAAGGCTTAATTTGTTATATTAAAAGTTTTCAGTACATCAAGATTGGTTAATTAAAAAAGTGTCAATTTCCAGTTGTCAATCAGGGAAAAAGCTGAATTCTCACTTTACTATAGTGTCAAGCACCAGGGAGTCAAACTTACCACAGTTGCTGGGCTGCCAGGGTGGAAGTATGTACCAGTATGGTAGGGGACACCTACCAGGGCTGTAAGTTTTGGACCCCTGGCGGGTAGCACAGGCTGCCAGGGAGGGGAAGAGCTCTGAGGGCTCTACGTACCCTGATACACTTACAGGAGGTCTGTGAGCAAGCACTCTACCTAACAGACTGGTAGGGTGTCCTTGTTTATGTCCCTATGGGAGCTTTAGGGAGATCCCAAAGTGAGCATTGGAGGGCATAGCTTTTCCCAGAGGTGTTATCAAGGTGGTTTGCTTGGGGAAGCAGCTGCAGAACTTGGTGTGATTAGGCCTCTGGGAAGTAAAGCTGATTACTTTACGGCTGAAAGCCCAGACTTAATCACCTGGGCAAGTAAAAACAATGACATATACTTTGATGATCTATGGTTGGATGTACTAAGTGGAGTGCCACTTGCAAGGGCCCAGTCAAACGCCAGTTCAATGTAGACTCATGCCTGGGTCTACAGGCTCTGGTAACAGGGACTGAGATAAAGAACTTAGGTGGTTTGTGTTTTGGTATCAGCAGAGAAGACTAGTAAAAAAGACTGTACAATCACAGTGAAGACTAGTTGAGGGACTGTTGGTTCATATTGAAGTTGGAACCAAAATGGTTCATTGTGCAGGTGGAACCAAGTTGGTTCCTATTGAGAATAAACTGAAGTGCTTAAAGATCATGATGCAGGAGTAGCTGGTCATGATGAAGGAGTAGCCAAATGACTGATAAGCTGTTTAAAGACTGGAAATGAGTTGTTCTGTGAACTAAGATGGACTGATTACTGGTTAAACTGATGAGCTGGGAGATGTGGTTGAAGAACAGGCAGAAGGACCTGCAGATGTGAGTGCAGGACTAGAAGATGGCTTTAAAAAGACTGGCCAGACTGGAAGTAGAAGCTGAGAGGCTAATTTTGGTGTCTTAAAAGAGGAAATATTAATATAAAGGAGCAGTTAAATAATAACTAAATACTGCCTAAATATGATAGAAAAGAAATAAATATTATGTGTCACAACATCTTTGATTTCTCCTCTCAGGGAATTAACGCCCCAAGTAGTTCACTGAATGGCTCCCTTTCTAATCAGTAGGCTGGTGGCACTCCTATCATTTGACCATCTATTACGGGGATCACACAATCCAGATCCTAAGCGGAACACAATTTGAGTAAGCCTCATGACTTAAGAGGAACATTACTCAGATAAGCCCCATGATCTCCATGACGTACATGGACAGTATGTGGCTTTCCATGATACTATATATTACCCTATATTTATATCAAATAAATTATCATTCTCTTCTTAAATCTTCCCCTTTATCTTGTTTATTATACTTCCCAGAAGTATAATCTCAACAGTGGTAGCAGAGGTAGGTTATCCATACCTACCCAACTCAAAGAAAAAATTCCTCCTAAGAAAAAGACTCAAACAATGGTACTCCCCAGCGGCTGGAGAGACTACAAAGAAGGACAAGAGTCCCCGCAGGCCTTGTTATCTACGACAACATCCTTGTCCCTGTTGAACAATACAATGCCCTCAAAGCACACAGATTGTTACCCACAACAACAACTGCAACAACACCAAAGCAGCCTGAGATACCCAATCTTGTGTTCCAGTGCCTATGCACAGCTGAAATTGGCACCTTTGCGGGACTATTTCAGGAAAACACCTCTCTTTGAATCAACAGTATCAAAAGAGAGTTCAAACAAGTAGTATACCCCCACAGACTCTGGGTCAGTGAGATTTCTCTCTGCGTCACAGGAACTGCATCACGTTTTGTAAGCAGATGACTAGCTCAACACCCCAACCAGAAGAAAACTGGGAGCTCTTTAAGAGTGCATTCCTCAAAAAGTTCTCCATGAAGGATTCCAACGTAGTAATAATGATAAAACTCCAAACCTTCAAGATGACAGGAACAATTGAGTAGTACATTGCTGCATATGAATACCTACATGACTGCACGCCCAACACCATCAACTTTGATGAGCCCAGGCCATGTTTGGACTTCTAAAATGACCTCCCCATGCACATCAGATGTCAGTTTGACATGACCTGCTGCAAGAACCTTGAAGATGTATTCTTGGAAGAAAAGCACACAGCTCAGAAATCTTATGATCTACATGCAACCAACAAACGCAAGGAGCGCCCTTCAGCCAAGAAGGACACTTGTCCCAATAAGCAGAACAACTGAGCTAATAACACCTGTCCTTGAAACGGGAATTGTATAGCCCAAGCCAATCAGGCAAGCACCAAAGATACCAACAAGGAGGGAAAAGCTCAGGGGAGTGCTTAGGCAAGCCGCCCTCCCCCAACTCACAAGACTTGTACAGAGACCAGGACATGGACTCAATTATCATGATCCAATTACCCTCCAGCAATCCTCTACTGTTTGCCGCCTAAACTGGAAATAAACTCCTTGCTTATCATTTCTGCTTTTGCAGATACCAGGGCACAGCACTATTCAATACTGGAGCAGATCAATCCCTTGTTAACAAGAAATTTGCCAACCTTATGAAATTACCAACAGTTCAAAGCAGTGTCAGGAAAGTCATCATGGCGGATAACAGAAGTACACCATTCACTAGAGAAAAAAGCCTTTCTGCGCTCAAATTGGGGACGTGCAAACAACAATTAGCGGCCCTATCATACCAATCCCTAAATACAATGCAATACTAGGTCTAGATTGGATGCAGAAAACCAAACCCCATATTGATTGGGACAGTGCCACTCTCACTATCCAGTGCGGCAAAGTACACCATCACATCTATCTGACTCACCTTGACACTCTCATGCACAATCATGTATTTGTAAAGATGATGGAAACAGAAGAGGAGATAGACCCCAGCAAGATCAATTGGATAACTGTAGATACAAAATCATTCACTTTAAGAATACAGAATCTAGACGTGAACAGGACTACATCTGTGGTCAGCTAGTCAAAGAATTCCCTTCTGTCTTCCAGGAATCACTTCCTGGGTTATCACCCAACTGTGGCATACAACATGAGATCAACCTTAAAGGAAGCATACCCAAGGCACACCCTATCTATTGCTTAACACCCCAATAAGAGGACACCCTAAAAGCCTACCTTGACAAGGCTCTTGACAAAGGCCTCATTAGACCCTCAAAATCACCCTTTGGCGCTGCTGTCTTCTTTGTGGCAAAGAAAGACAGAAGACTCTGCCTGGTCACCAACTACAGGGCACTCAACAAGGCCACAATTAAGAACAGGTATTCCCTGCCCCTTATTGACAACCTTTTTGACGCCCTGGGGGGTCCCAAATCTTCACAAAAATTGATCTGACAGCAGAATACCACCAAATTTTTGTGAAACCTGAAGACATCCCAAAGACAGCGTTCAGAACTAAATACAGATCCTTTGAATGTGTTGTCCTCAACTTTGGCATGAAAAATGCCCCCAGTACCTTTGTGATGTTTATGAACAAGGTCTTTAAAGAACATATTGGGAAACGAGCAATCATCTACCTGGATGACATAATCATTTACAGCCTGAACTTAAAAAAACACTGGGAAGACGTCCACCTAGTTCTCTGTACCCTCAAAGAAAATCAACTCATTGAAAAACCATCAAAGTGTGACTTCTTGTCTGAACTCCCCTTCCTTGGCCACATTGTCAGCAAGGACGGGATCAAACCAGACCCAGAGAAAATACATGTCATAACCAAAATGCCATCCCCCAGAAACAATAGTGAACTCTGAACCTTCCTAGGCATGATAGCCTACGTCAGAAGGTTCATCCCTGACTGGGGCGCTCTGATGGCCCCTCTGTCAGCCATTACAGGCAAAACAACTAAGTTTATAAAGACTCCGTTACAAGATCAACATTTTTGCCAATTAAAAGAACAAATGGTTACCGCCCCATCTTCTAATATCCAAATTGTGAAGGGATATACAAACTAGAAACTGACGCCTCTGACTGCGCCATAAGAGGAGTACTCCACATCCAAACAGCAGAGAAAGACTTCCTCCCTGTGGTATACAAATCAAGAAAGTTATCTGACGGTGAACAAAGTTTCCCCATTCACGACAAGGAATCAGTGGCCATTGCACACTGCCTCCTAAAGTGGTGATGCTATCTGGAAGGAGCTCAGACTTTCAAAGTGCTTACCAACCAAAAATCCCTAGTGTTCTTCAAAACACAACAACACCTATAAAGGAGACAAGCCAAATGGATGAGCCTCATACAGAGATACCCCATGCAAATCAAATAAAAACCAGGTAAAGAAATGCTTACTGCAGACACCCTATCAAGGATATACAGCAAGCATGCCCTCTGCGCTGATGGCAACCCCAACTGGACCATGCTCATCATGGGGAATCTCCAGGAAGGCTTCTCACCTGGTACACCAATGGACATCCAAGAGAAAATCCTTAAGAACAAACATTTTTTCAAAAAAGTATATGGTATCCTGCATCAAATACTCCCAAGTGGTGACACTGTACCCTACGTTCTGTCAACTCAAAAGATTGACACCATTCTCAGATATCGCAGGGACCTGGGACACACCTGTAGCAGGAACCTACACTATTACCTTAAAACAGGCTACTGGTGGCCCAATATGCTAGATGACATCAAAGAGGTACTGGAACAATGTGAAGTCTGTGAAAATTACACCCAAACCAAAGCACCACCCAAGTCAGTGGTACCTGTATCCATCACACAACCCTTCAAGGTATGGTTGTTGGATATTGTGAGACCAATGCCTGGTGAAAACAAAGGGAAAAAGTATATCATAATGGCTATTGACTATGCAACCAGATGGCCTGTGGCACAAGCCACAAAAGAGCATAAAGGCAATGATGTGAGACAATTTATTGGCAAAGAAATCATAGGCAAATTTGGGAAACCTGACCTCCTGATCACATATGGAGGCACCAAACTTAAAGCCATCAACACCAATGTCTACCTTGCCAAAAACGGGATAAAACACATCACAGCTAACCCATATCACCCTCAAGCAAATGGACAAGTGGAACAACTAAACAGTGCGCTTGTAGAAGCCATCAGTAAGTTATCTGCTAACAATCCAAAGGCTTTGGTTGACATGCTTCCAACAGCACTTATGGTCTTTCAAACACAGGTTAACCATAATATGGGCAAAAGCCCATACAAACTTGTCTATGGACAAAAACCCACTCTTGTTAGTACAGCTGCAGGACCTCAATTACCTCTACCTAAGAAGGTGCCAGAGGCTAACGGCCCCAACATGCAGCAGGCTAGAAAGGACCAAGAAGACATGGAATGTAAACAAGTTGAGAGAGAAGCAATCCTGCTATAACAGGAAAGGTTCCAACCCAGAGACAAGATCTTGGTTGTCAACCATGACCAGCACAAATTAGACCCAGGATTGTGTGGACCAGGCATTGTTATGGAAGTCAAACCCAATAATACCTACCTCATCAAGGGCATTGGAGCATAAACCAAGCTGAAATGTATGCACCACAATTGACTCCACCTATGTAAAGCCAGAACAGCCCAACAAAATTCAAGACTCCCTGTTCCCAACGCCAAACTGGATCAATACCAAGCATGCATCCCTAACTCTCTGAAGAAAATTCCCAAGGCTCAGTTTTCCAGCACCCCAGGGAGAGATGTTGCAACATCTTCAATTAATCCCTCTTGGTGAATAACCACCCCAAGTAGTTCACCAAATGGCTCACTGTCTAATCAATAGGTTGGTGGCACTCCTATCATTTGACCATCTATTATAGGGATCACACAATCCAGATCCTAAGTGGAACACAACTTGAGTAAGCCTTGTGACTTAAGAGGAACATTACTCAGATAAGCCCCATGATCTCCATGATGTACATGGACAGTATGTGGCTTCCCATGACACTATATAATATTCTATATTCTATCCAATAAAGTATCATTCTTCTCTTGAATCTTCCTCTTTATCTTGTTTATTATACTTCCCAGAAGTATAATCTCAACATATGAACAGAAAGAAAGAGGAGGAAAAATGACTTACAAAGTTCTAAACTGTAAATTTATTGAGTTTGAAATGGGGCAGAAAGAAGCCAGAAAGAGGCCAGAAACAGGACAGAGAAACTGTGAGGCAAATAAGCAAATTTTACCAAGAACAACTAGGAGAGGCAAAAATGGCATGCAACAGGCAATTTTGAAGCTGCAAAGCGTTGAAGAAAACACAGGGAAACATGGAGAAACATTGTAAAATTGAGGGTTTGAAATTTGCCTAAGTAAAACATATATGGAAGCGCTCAAGATTTTCTGGGGAAACATGACAGGAATCACAGCAAAACCGTTTGAAACGCAGAGCAGTTGTTTACCCAGAGCAAGACAGCTTTGGGTTAAAGCCATAGTCAAGAGTGAGTCATTTGGGTAAACTGTTTGGCAAAACAGTTGATTGAGGCATATGATTGACTGCAAGCCAGAGTCTATTTAATCAGTGTTTTGAGGGCTTTAACTGAAGAGTTAAAGCCTAGAAAATGAGGAGCAGAAGCAGAAAATTCAGGGCTTTTATTGATTGAAGTAAGGTTTGAAGTTTAATATATTATAGAGAGAGAAAAACTGGATAGTTTAAGCTTTTTAAAACCAGAGTTCTGGGAAAGATTTCAGTCTGAAACAAGGAGCTATAAAAGGGGGAGCTATCTGAGACTCTTCAGGGATTGGATCAAGTGGATTATAAAGGCCACAAAGACTACAGAAGGAGCTGAAGACCAAGCTAAAGGTGCAGAATCCAAAGATAAAGCATCCAGAGCTAGAGAGAAGGGGCCAGAGCTGGAGCAGACCACAGGAGCCCAAGACCAAAGTGCAGGAGCCCAAGACCAAGTACAAAGACTCCAAGTATTGGCAAACCCATATTTTCCCCTTACACAGGCATTATATCAGAAGGTTTCTAAGAGGATCTTCCTTCTGAACATGAATAAAGGCCTATTACACCCTCTGCCCAAATTTTCAGTAATTAGAGTACAAGCTAAATTAGTGAACTACCCCATATCTTTTACCCTAGTCAAGGGGGAGAGGATACCTATTTTCAGAGTTGTAGGAGATTTTCCACTAGTAAGTCTTCCTAGGAGGAGTGGGAGAGATTGACTTGGCATCTTGAGATGACAGATAGGGGAAGGGAGTTTATAAGGAATGAATTTATCAGGTTGTTACAAGAATGGTAAAGACCCATAGAGGGGTTGGCGCCCGCTGAAGTACAGGTGCATGGTGGGGATGCCCACCTAGTGATTGAAAAGGTGCTGGAAGAGTTTTCAGTTATGAAGTTCAAGTACAAGCTTCTGATCTACCACTCACCACTGTTGGGAAATGACGGCTTCTCCAAGCCGGTCCCTGGCTATGACCAGGACACACTTTGGGGACTGGTGACCAGGAACCCCACAGGGAGATAGGGACACTTAAGCCTGTTCCCCCTCCTCTTTCCCTGTTCCTCTTTTTTGAGACCTTTGAGGTCAGAGAATGTGGGGTCAGATTCATAGCGGGTTGCTACTTCAGCATTGTTAACTTTGGCGGTGTCCTCTTTCTTGGGACAGGAGTGGTTTGCGCTTTGGCTGCAATTGCCATTATTACAATTGGAGTTTCTGTTGCTATGATTGGTGTTTTGATGCTTATTGCCATTAGAGTTGTCCCTGCCATTGCCGTTTGAGAAGTGGTTGCCATTTCATGCAGCATAGACCATGTTTGTGCATTTTTCTGTGTGCTTGGCTTCTGCAATGAGCGCAGGCATGGAGGTGTTGGCCTCTGGGTGGATGAGGGCAGCAACAGAGGGTTTCATTCTGTTGATGAATGATGCTCTAGTGTGCACGTTGTCAGCTTGTGCTGGATTTTGGATCTTGTGGTGTATCTCTTCAAATTCATTGGTGTAAGCTGTGATAGTGGTCTTCTGAGGAAGATTGCTGAGATGTATTGCAATGTCTTGGAGGGATTTGGTGATGCAGAAATTGTGAGTGATATTGGCTTTGAACTCTTCCCAGTTGTCAAGCTGATTGTCAGTTTGTGAGCCAACCCAAGTGGCAAACCAGTTAGCTACGGCCCTGTACAGGCGTTTGCTGGCTTCCTGGACCCATTTTTTATGGGGGATACGGCTGGCGCGGAGCTTGGCGGCTGTGTGGTCTAGCCAGTTGATGATGTTTTCTTTGTTTTTACCAAAGAACTTGTCAATACCAATGTACTTGGTGTTGGTAACTTTACTTGTGGTAGGTGGTTGTGTGTTTGTGGTTGGAGAGAGAAAATTTATTGAATTATTTTGGTGCATGCTTTGGGCATGACCAGTCCTTCAAATATGGTGCATCCACTAGGTATATCCTTGTCAATGTCATGGGCGCGGAAGTACGTTTTCCAGGTATCCTGGGATGTGGCCTGGTTGAGTACGTGAGCAAAGGTGGGCAAGTTCTGTTCAGTGATTTTCTCTTTCATTGGTGTGGTCAAAAACTGCAGCTGCTACCAGTGATAAGGAGCGCCTTTTGGGGAAGCTTCAGATTTGAAATTAAGAAGGAGAGAAGTATATTTTATTGGATAATACTTTAGACTTATATAGCTTTAGCTGTGACGGAGATTTTAGTTAGATTGAACCTAGGGGTTGGTCATGTGCAGGATGGGTTCAAGTTGCTGGATACTTGGACAGTCATGTGATATTGGTTTGTTGCCATTTCTGGTATGTCAAAATGTATATTGGAAAGGCATCAAATTTGGCAATGACTGGATGTTAAGTGGGCCGGCAGTAGCCAGAATACTTGTACATCCAGATCCTCAACATTAGTAAATTTGAAATTCAAAAAAAAACTTACCCTGCCCATGAGCAGCTTCAGGGTGAGAACTAAGTTTAGGTGGTTGGTAAAAAACTTTTACCAAACCCCAAGATCTGCAGCAGTAAAAACAGGTCTTTTATTAAAAAAGTTAGTAATTAACAAAATTGACTTACCAAACCAAGATCTGCTTCAGGGCAAAAGTCTGGTCTTTTTAATTCTGGGTTGGAAAATCAGTAAAAATAAAACTTATTAACCCCAAGATCTGCTGTGGACCAAGTCCATCTAAAAGGATTCGAAGAATATTAGTAGTTTATTGGAAACAATTACCTGCTGAAATAAATCTTTGTTTAAAAAAAGGTTAGTGAATCAAAACAATACTTACCAAACCTTGATCTACTTCATGGTGAAAATATTTTTTAATATAACTTAGTTAATTTAGTAAAAAAGCTTACCTAACCTTGATCTGCTTTGCAGCATAGCTTCTTTTAAAGAGAAATGAGGTTAGTAACTTAAATTTGAATGAAAAGATTACCTGAAATACAGCTTTAATTTTGAAGTTGAGAATGAGTTGAGATTTTTTCCTCTAGTTAAATTTTTAAAATTATGATTAGCTTTGAATTTTTATAACTAAGCTTACATTTAATATATTTGATCTTTAGTACTTCAAACAGTTAGTATAGTGCATAATTTTAAGATTATCTTGTTGTTTAAAGAGAATCTATAGTATTTAGAAGTTAAAAAGTTAATATCAAAGCTAGGTGAGGCTTACCTTTTTTATCAAATGTTATCAAATCTTGGTGGGTTAGAATCTGATTGCTTGTTCTTTATGTAACTGTAAATAATTGAATCCTGAATTTGAAATTCTATTTCTTGGCCAATCAAAGGGGACTCAGAAGCTTCTAAACTAAAACCGGAACAATTTACATTGGCAAGCAAAGATAAACACCCAGAGGCTCTGCCGGCCAGACGGGCAGCCTGACAGGCTGCATGGGCAAAAAGCTTACTCAGAGACTTTTCAGGGAGAAGCAAGACAAGTGTGGTGTGGCAAGTGGGGATGCCAAAAGAACAAAGCTGAGCTATGCCTGCTTTGTCCTTTATACAGCATCCTGCCTGGGTAGGCGTCTAGGTATCCTAGCTGAAAACATTTTGTTATTTTTTTAAATAAGTGGCCTTCTAAAATCTTTATCTTATACTCTAGTTGGTAAAAGGAAAGGTGTGTCAGGCAGGCTGCCAAAAGAGCAAAGCTGTGCTACACTCAGCTTCACTCTTTTACAGCAGCCTGCTGGTGTGTTTCCAGTTTTAGCTAGTAAAAACTATGATTAAAAATAGTTGTGAAGTTACATTTTATGGAATTTAATTTTTTTGGCTTTTTAATGATTTTTATCATAAATCTTTTTAGTGAAACCCCATGGGTGATGGCAGCCTGCTAGTATGCATTCCTGGTCTCATACCTAGCAAAAACCTGTTTAAAGATGCAGCCTCCTTATGATTTCTTGGTAAAAATTATTTAGATTTTTCAATGAAAAAATATCAGAAATTGATGAGCATATAAATTTAAGTGGTGAGCAGGCTACTAAAAGAAAATAGCTATGCTAACTCAGCTATATCCAAGCAAAGCTTCCCACTGTTATATTTTTCTTGTTTTCTAGCAGAAATACTTTTTTATAAGTTCAGTATGTCTTTTTAAATCTTATTTATTTTTTGTTTAAAGATGGTTCAGTGATACACAAAGTTATAGTTTTCCATAATAAAAGGATATATTTATTTTTTTGCAACTTTCATTATAGTAGTATGGGTGGATGCTTTTAAATAATATATCAATCTATTATCAAGGCTTATTTTATATTTTTTATTATATCTTGCCATTTATGAGTATTGTTAAAGTTTCTAATTTTATATTTATTCATTCAACCATTAGCTTGTGTTTAGAGCTTCTACAGATTCAAGGTTAATATAAGCAAGTTATTTGAATTAAAAAAGAGCTCTAAAATATACTTTTAACTTTACATCTTATAAAAAAGGTAACATAAACCATTAAAATTTAAAAAAATTCTATGATTATACAGTAGTTTTAAAAGCTATGGCAACAAGCAAAAACAATTCAGATTTAAACAAAATTGAAATGAATACAAATCTATTGTAAATCAATAAAAATTTGTTTATGTTTAATTTTGTTTGAATCTGAGTTTATTTTGTTTAAATCTGAATTGTTTTTTCTTGTTGCCATAGCTTTTAAAACTACTTTACTGTTCTGGTAGTAAATCTTTAAAGTAGCTTAAAAAGTAGAGATTTATAGAGCTCTAGAAAAATTGAAAAGTACAACTAAAATTTATAGATAATAGATTACAAAGTAATATAAATAATTATAATATTTTGTTACTTGTTTATACACCACATATATTAAAAGTGTTACTTGGAACAAAAAAGACGTAAAATCAAACAATAGAAAATTATAGTATACTTGTTACTTGCAAATTATACTTATAAACCCAGGATCTGCTTTGGAGCAATGAACCAGGGTCTGATACTTAGGCTAGTAATCTGTCAATTGAAAGTCTTGCCTAATCCAAGATCTGATGCTGGTAAAAAGGTTTCTATAAAAAAGGTTAGTGAATAGAGAAAAACTTACCCAACCAAGATTGTCTTCAGTGTCATGGCCCATACCAGAGTCTGGCTGGTCTCCTGCAGGGGAGGTGGGCCTGGCCTGGAAGGCCAAGTACACAATAGGCGCAATTCTGACCAGATAGTTGACTACAGTAGCTAGGGATTGTCAACTTCCAGTATGGGGCACAACCTGGTTGGCCAGCCTTAATACTGTGATATAGACAAAACCCAACTTACTGAAGTCCTAGGCAGGAGGCACAGTTGATAAGGGAGGAGTAGGAGGAATCTCCAGCATGGGGGGCAAAATGATCACTCTTGGCGGCCAGGAGGAGCAAATACGTGAGATTGTAAAGTGTAGTGTAGTTACAAATAAATACAAACTGAATAGTTATATTAGTGAAAAAGTAGATAGATCTTGTAAGAAAATAAGGAATCCTGAGCATAAAGATGTTTATTTTTAAGATGTCAACAGTGAGGAGTGCTTCTCCTCCTCACTATTTATACTTACTGGTAATTTTGAGGCTTTTAGTACCACCAGAGAACTGATGGCATCAATTGCAGTTAAACTTACAATTTTCACTGGAATTTGCGTACTTGGACCAGGGGGTGAGTGCTCATTGGTTGATATGACAGGAACCTTTCTTGAACTACAGCATGCTCAGGTGCCACAGTTATTTATAGATCCTGCAAGTGATTGAGCGCCCAATCACACAATCAAACAATCACGTTCCTGATGTACCATTTCCCAATAGTTGAGGGGCCCAAATTTGATAATAAAATCAAAGCCAGGGATTTGAGGCTTGTGTGCCTCTCAAATCCTGGGCCATTTTTTAGTCAAAAGGGGGGTTTTCTTGCTCTGGGAGATACTTGGTAGGGGTTCCCAAGCTGTGGGATTTTTTGCCTCTAGGAAGGCCAGCTCATTGTCCAGGGCTTTCTGGGCCCTGACATTTGGGGTAAAAGTATGGCCTTTTAAATCTAGGTTTTAATTTAGTGAAAAAAACTTACCACCCCAGATCTGCTGTAGACTAAGCCTATCTAAAAAGATTGAAGGTTAGTATTTTTAAGAAAGGGCTTACCTGAAATGCAGCTTGGTTAAAAAATATTAGTGATTTAAAACATTGCTTACCATTTCTGTGTTAAAATTCAGGGAAAAAATCTTGGCTTTTTAATTTAGGTTAGTAAATTTTATAAAAAATGATTTATCCACACCAAGATCTGCTGTGGACCAAGTTCATCTAAAAAGGAAATGAAGGGTAGTAATTTGAGTGAAATACTTACTTGAAATTAGCTTTGATTTGAATCTCTAAATGAATTGGTTTCTTTTACCTTATAGTTACCTTTTTAAATTAAAATTAGCTTTGAATTTTTAAAAGTATGCTTACCTTAAATCTAGTATAGACCACTCTTGTCCCAGAGGAAGCTTTTTACTATGTTTTTGGCTGGAAAATCAGTCCAATTTTTACATCTGAACAAGGCCAACAACAGTATCAGTTTTGCCTATTGGATAGTAAAGTTTTGGTAGTAAATGCTGCTGCAGGAATAGTTGTGGGACACTTGGCAGTGTCTCACGGCATCCCTATATGCAGCAGTTTGATTTAAAGTAGATTATTATAAGAATATGTGTATACTATTTTGGTATGCTATTAAGGTAAGTCATTCAAAAATGAATTTAAAAACTTACTAATAATAATTGGAAAGCAAGATGCCATCATTCACTATTATTGGATAATTTTAAGCTTAGGAGATAAGATTGGAGCTTGCTAAGTAAGGTAAGCATGACTAAACACAATACTAACTTTTTCACTTCTGTATACTAGAGATTCATTTCAACCGGCAAGGTAAGCTTTGGAATTAAATGTTGAACTAACTGTTTTAAGCATGTTAGATCAAGGACATTCAAGGTAATATTTATATTTAAAAGTTTGAAGCTAACCATATACTTTAGAAAGGTAAGTAACAAATTTTTTAAAAAACCAATTCAGTCAAAATTAGAAAATTGAAGCTCATTTCAAGTAAGTATTTCACTCAAATTACTAACCTTCATTTCCTTTTAGATGGACTTGGTCCACAGCAGATCTTGGGGTGGGTAAGTTTTTTCAATAAATTACCAACCTAGTTTTAAAAGGCCAAATATTTGCCCTAAAGCCAATCTTGGGTTGGGTAAGTCATTTTTTCACTAAATTACCAACCTTTTTTTAGAAAACAAATTTTTACCTGTAGCAGATCATTTTTTAGGTAACTCACCTTTTCCAAATTACTAACCTTAATTTCAAGCCCCAGGTTTCTGCCTACAGCAGATCCTGGGTTGGGTAAGTTTTTTTAGAGTAAGCAGATATTTTGCCAAAAAATGTTTGTTCAATTTAGTTTTTTGATCCATCTAGCACTTTTTTACCCAAATTCAACTTTTTACCATTAAAGTAATCTATTTGACTTCATTGCTTTAAACTTTTTTAGCTATATCTTTGAATATTAAGTTTAATCTTATTTTTACATGATTAATAAATATTAAAAAGTTTATTTTAAAGTTACTTGGTTTTAAGTTCTTTACCAAGCAATTATAATTTTCTTAGAAAACTTTAATTAATCTTCATGGTTTAATGATTATAGTCAAGTTTTGGATAATTGTGATAAAAAAGTGTCCTGTCTCCTTAAAATCTTTTTCACCCAAATATACATTTATAATAATTTTTATTTCATCCCCATCTGCAAAACTCCAGCACCAAATAAACTACTTTAAATATCATATATAGTAGCTACTATAGATCTTTTAACTTTCATCTGCTCATAAAATTAGAGAGTTCCTCTTTTAAAAGACCACCCTAATTAATTTTTTTCAGAGATAACAAAAATATATTAGAAATTCATAAATAATCAATTTTTAGACAATATTACAATGGTTTCATTTTATGATGTTTTCTACTAAAATCTAAAGCAGTATAGCTTACCAGAGGGTACTGAACCCACAAAATTAAAAAAATGCAATCAAATAAAATGATATGAAGCTAATATAACAACACATTAGATAACTAAAAAGGTCTACAAAATCAGACACTATCTTATCAAAAATAGGAAATAATGATATCAAAAATCAGATTACCACATAGAATTAACATGTATTTAAAAAGAAATTCATATCAATATGTTAATAAATAAAATATACAGCCACCAAAAGATAAATACTGTATCTTAGTAAAAAGTTGTACTACAAAAAGAATATATTAAGCCTATAAACTACAAAATAATGGTTCAGGAACCAAAGAGATTTTTATAACATTTACTTGATCTTTATTAATATGGGTACTGTAATGTCCATTGGAGCTCAAAATATATACTGAAAATAAATAATTTAAAAAGCTGAAGTTTCAAGATGTGAATAAAAAATACAGTGCTTTTCAGAGCTGTTGAGATAGACAACCAAAAACAAGTGCTGGGCACACAGTATTCATTCACAACACAAATCTTAAGTGGGCTAATTTTATTGTTAACATGTATAAATTGTTAATTTTTATGTGAGAAAACTTGCTGTTGCATGTTTGGGTTTGTTTGTGTATCTCAACAGCTCTTAAAAGTACTTTACTTAATCTCCAGTCTCTTAAATGTCAAAATATAATGCATAAAAAAGGTGCAAACCTCTAATAAAGCCTTGATAATATTATAATAGAGTATTTACAAAGCATACACCCATATTTCTCTAATGAAAAGTAGTAATCATAATAAAGCTATCATTTTTATATTAAAAAATTGCTTTAGAAATCATTAAATCATCTTTTAACAGCCAGAATAGTAAATAAATTTAAAAAAGACATACTGAACCACAAAAAACTATTTCTGCTAGGGAAGAAGAAAAAGATAACAGTGTGAAGCTGTGAATAATAGGGCTGAGTTAGCATAGCTTTTTCTTTTGATAGCCTGCTCACCGCTCAACTTTATATACTCATTGATTTCTGATATTATTTCATTGACTAAATCTAAATAATTGTTATCAAGAAATTATAAGGGTACCCACATCTTTAAACAGCTTTTTACCAGGTATGAGACCAGAAACAAACACTAGCAGGCTGCTATCACTCATGGCTTTTCACTCAAACTTTTGTGATAAATATCAATAAAAAGCCAAAAGATTTAAAGTCCAAAAGATATAACTTCACAACTATTTTTAATCATAGTTTTTACTAGCTAAAACTGGAAACACACCAGCAGGCTGCTGTAAAAGAGTGAAGCTGAGAGTAGCACAGCTTTGCTCTTTTGGCAGCCTGCCTGACACATCTTTCCTTTTACCAGCTATAGACTAGAAACACATATCAACAGCCAGCCATCTTTAAACGCTTTTTAACAGCTTCAGACTAGAAATACGTACCAGCAGGCTACCGTAAAAGAGTAAAGCTGAGCGTAGCATAGCTTTGCTATTTTGGAAGCCTGCCTGAAGCATCTTTCCTTTTATCAGCTATAGACTAGAAATTCATACCATCCAGTCATCATTAAACACTTTTTAACAGCTACAGACTAAAAACGCGTACCAGCAGCTGCCAGAAAAGAGTGAAGCTGAGTGTAGCACAGCTTTGCTCTTTTGGCAGTCAGCCTGGCACACCTTTTCCTTTTATCAAATAGAGCATAAGATAAAGATTTTACAAGGCCACTGATTTAAAAAATACAAAAAAAGGTTTTCAGCTAGGATACCTAGACGCGTACCCAGGCAGGATGCCGTAAAAGGGAAAAGCAAGCAAAGCTCAGCTTTGTTCTTTTGGCATCCTGCCTGCCGCATCACACTTGTCTCCTTGATAAATTACGCTTCAAAAAGTTAGTATGGTGCATATATCAAAGCTTACCTATTAGTGTCATAGTGAATCTACAGTATTGAAATTGAAAAGTTAGTATATTATCTAGCTGGGCGTACCTTGGCCTTGTCTTGTCTTCCTGGAAGAGAAATGAACAGGATTGACCAATCATAATTAATGAAAGCATTCTAAGCTCCCATAGATGTCAGTAAGTTTTAAAATAGAAATTTTAATGTCTTACCTTAATATTGAACCGGATCAGTTTATATCCAGACCTCATATATTCTACTTTAATCTCTACTTACGCAGGTAGGGATGCCACAAGACACTGCAAAGTGTCCAACAACCCCTCCTGCGGCAGCACCACCCATTAGAACCAAACCATCCAATAGGCACAACCAATATTGTTGTCAGCCTCCATTGGATGTAAAAGCCAGAAAAATTTTCCAGGCTCCCACTTGAGAAAAAGTTTCCCCAGGGACCCGGCAGGGTATAGAAGATACCTATTGTTGCAATATCTTTAATTAATCCCTCTTGGGAAAGTAACTCCATGAGTGATTCCCCAACCAATCATTAAGTCAGTGACACTCTTATCAATCACACTTCTAATATGGGGATCAAACAATCTAGATCCTAAGAAGAACACAACTTGAACAATCCTTGTGACCTAAGAGAAACAATCACTTGGATAAGCCCCATGACCACCATGACATGCATGAACAATATGTGGCTTCTCATGATACTATATAACTCTTTATTTCATATCAAATAAAGTACTATTATATTATCAATTTCCCCCTTTATTTGTTTTATATGCTTCCCAGAAGTATATACTAAACAGTGGTAGCACAGGTAGGTCATCCACACTTACGCAACTTAAAGGAAAAATTCCTCCCAAGAAAAGAATCCAGCAGATGGCACTCCCCACAGGCTGGAGAGACTACAAAGAAAGACAGGACGTCCCTACAGGTTTTGTTGTCTTCAACAATCTCCTTGCACCAACCAAACAGTACAACTTTATCCGTATTCAAGGAGTCCTGAACCCACCTCCAACTCCAATTCTGCAGACAACTGAAATACCCAACATCATATTACAGCGCCTACACTCAGCAGAGATTGGAACTGTGATATTAGGCTGTTTGACCACAAATGATCAGGCTAATCATTGCACATAGATATTAATTGGTTATATGCTGTATTATCACTTGGTTATCATTATATTAAGTGTAGTAATTATACGCTGTATAATCATTAGTTTATTATAATAGATATGACAGTTACACGCCATGTAATTGTTAGTTTATTATAATAGATGTTGCAATTATATGCTGTATTATCACTGATCATCATTCCAATGTGTACTAAATATACGCCGTATATTACTTGCTTTATTATAATTGATGTAACAATTATACGCCGTATAAACATTAGCCAACATAGTGATTATCATTGATTCTATGCTGTATAACCTATAGATCATCTATCACTCACCCCAATCCACCCTACTGGACGTTGTATCAACCCAGCCCCACACTGCCTGATGGGTGTATATGATCATATCAAACAAGTGATAGCAAAAGATCAGGAAATACTGAGTTTGGGTCAGAGCTACACAGCGTATAATCAGGTTTCTTATTGGTTTGGGTCAGCATTACACAGCAGATAATTCACAGGTCAATACTGGATTGAGTCTGCTATTATATGGCATATAATCCTTAATTTGACCTGTTGCATTAATAAGCAGAAGACTCGCCAGCCAGAAAAGGATCACTGATTAAGCCCTACAAATGGAATACCAAAATTCCACCTTCCAATGCTGGAAGACAGATTAAGGACCATTTATAAGTGTCAACTAAATACAGCGTAGTTTCCCAGCGCAATAATAGGTGTGTAAGATACAGCCAATTGATAAATGACAGTAGGCTAGCTCAAGAAGAGCGCAGGCTGTAGCTGAAGTGCCATGTATGCCTGCAAAGGCCAGTAACAACACATGTGCCAAGGACAGCCAATCAGGATAGGTGCAGCTAGCAAAGATAAATCTATTGTAAAGGTAGCCACTGAGAACTGTCTGAAAGGACAAGAACAAGGGTTGTTGCAGTATATATTGATACAGACGCCTGAAAAGATAACAACAAGTTCTTAGTTACACCTGGATAGATTGCAGCCACTGGCTAGATTGTACTCCAGTTTCAATAAATATAATTATCTTCAAAGTTCTATTCTATTGTAGTCTGTAGTGCTCTTGCATAGAATTAGGTAGAGTACATTGGCAAGGCTAACATCTATCTGTAGCTTTGAACATACCAGCAATAACACAAGTTGCTCAACAGGAACGTTTGCAGGACTACATCAAGAGAACACCAACCTCTGGATCCAAAGCACACAAAACAAGTTTACACAAGTGAGCTACCCCCGCAGACTCTGGGCCAGTGAGATTGCCCTCCGCGTTACAGGGGCTGCCTCACACTTTGTAAGCAAATGGTTCAACCAACACCCTGGTCACAACAAAGACTGGGATATGTTCAAAGCCGCCTTCCTCAAAATTTTTGCCATGAAGGATTCCGATGTAATAATCATGACAAAACTCAGAACCTTCAAAATGACAGGAACTATCAAGGAGTACATTGCAGCCTATTAAGATATACATGATTGAGCTCCCAACACCATCAACTTTGATGAGGCTGGACCACAACTGGACTCCTACAATGGCCTCCCCACGCACATCAGACGTCAATTTGACATGATCCGTTGCAAGGACCTCCAAGACATGTTTTTGTAAGGGAAACAAGCCACACAAAAATCTGACAACCTGCATGTAACCAACAAATAATAAGAGAGTCCTACAGCAAAGAAGGACCCTTGACCCAACAAACAAAACAACCAAGCTAATAAACCCCATCCTTGAGGCAGAAACCGTACAAATCAGGCTAACCAGATGAGTACTGACAACACAACCAAGGAGAGAAAAGCCCAGATGAGTGCTTATGTGAGCCTTCCTTTCCCACCTTACAAGACTTGTGCAGGGACCAGGATGTGGTCTCAATCATAATGATCTAAGTACCCTCCAGCAAACCTATACTATTTGCTTCCCAAACTGGAAATAAACTCCTCATTTATCCTTTCTGCTTTTGCAGATATCAGGGCACAGCACTATTTGACACTGGAGCATAACAATCCCTCATTGACAAAAGATTTACCAGCCTAATGAATCTACCCACGTTCCAGAGCAATATCAAGAGAGTTATCATGGCAGATAAAAGGAGCACACCAGTCACCAGAGAGACAAAGCCCTTCTGGGGCCAAATAGGAGACGTACAGACTACCCTTAGTAGTCCAATCATACTGATCCCCAAGTATGATATAGTACTTGGTCTAGATTGGATGAGAAAGACCAAACCTCATAATGACTGGGATAGCGCTACCCTCACCATACAGCAAGGAGAGGTGCACCACCATGTATACCTGACTCACCTTGGCATACTCATGAGAGACCATGTGTTTGTAAAAATCACAGAAACAGAAGAAGAAAAGGGCTCTAGCAAGATTGATTGGAACACCTGCAGGTATGAGATTATCCACTTTAAGAATACAGAGACCTCACATGTACAAGACCTAATCTGACAACAGCTAGTCCTAGAGTTTCCTTCAGTTTTCCAAGAAACATTACCAGGTCTACCGCCCAACCAGGGCATTCAACATAAAATCAACCTCAAAGGAAGTATATCAAGATCACAAACTATCTACTGCCCAACACCACAAGAAGACAACACACTAAAGACCTACCTAGACAAAGCCCTTGAAAAAGGACTCATAAAACCATCCAAATCTCCCTTTGGTGTGGCTGTCTTTTTTTAGTGAAGAAAAATGGAGGACTCTGCCTGATCACAGACTACAGGGCGCTCAACAAGGTCACAATTAAGAACAGGTATCCCCTGCCCCTGATTAATGCCCTTTTTGATGCCCTGGGGGGGGTCCTGAATCTTCACAAAAATTGATTTGACAGCAGGCTATCACCAAATTTGTGTGAAACCTGAAGATATCCCAAAGAATGCATTCAGAACCAAGTAAGGGTCCTTTGAATGTGTTGTTCTCAATTTTGGTATGAAAAATGCCCCCAGCACCTTTGTGACTTTCATGAACAAAGTTTTCAAAGAACACATTAGAAAGCAAGCAATCATCTACCTGGACAACATAATCATCTACAGCCCTACTAAAGAACAACATTGGAAGGACGTCCACCTAGTTCTCCACACCCTTCAGAATAATCAACTCCTAGCCAGGCCCTCCAAATGTGACTTCTTTCCAAAAGAACTTCAATTTTTAGGCCACATATATCAGCAAGGATGAAGTTAAGAAAGACCCAGAAAGGATAAGAGCCCTCACAGACAGGCTAGCATCAAGCAACCAGAGTGAACTCCAAACATTATTGGGAATGGTTGCATATGTCAGATGATTCATCCCCAATTGGGGAGCCCTAACTTCCCCCTGTCTGCCATCACCAGTAAAAGAACAGAATCTGTGTGGACTTTGCTGGGAGAGCAGAATTTCTGACAACTAAAAGAATGGATGGTTACAGCTCCCATCCTACAGTACCCTAACCGTGAAGGGGTCTATGAACTAGAAACTGACGCCTCTTATTACGCAATAGGAGGAGTAATCTGAATTCAAACTTCAGAAAAGGACTTCCTCCCTATAGCATATGAATTAAGAAAGCTGTCTGATGGTGAGCAAAGATATCCAATTCATGACAAGTAACTGTTAGCTATTGTCCACTGTTTAATGAAGTGGCGATGCTACCTGGAAGGTGCACAGATAATCAAAGTAGTACCTAACCACAAGTCATTGGTGTTCTTCAAGACTCAACAACATCTATCTAGACAACAAGATGAATGGATAAGCCTTATCCAAAGGTATCCCATGATAATTGAATACAAACCAGGAAAAGAAGTGCTTACCGCAGATGCCCTGTCAAGGCTATACTGTAAACACCTCCTATGCACTGATGGAGACCCTGATTGGCCCATATTAATCATGAGGAACCTCCAAGAGGGGTTCTCACCTGGTACACCAATGGACATCCAAGAGAAAGTCCTCAAGAACAAACATCTCTTCAAAAGCGTATATGGTACTCTACACCACATACTTCCAAGTGGCAATACTGTACCCTACGTCCCGTCAACACAAAAGATTGACACAATCATTTGATATCACAGAGATCTGGGACACACCCGTAGCAGGAACTTGCATGAATATCTCAAGATGTGCTACTGGTGGCCCAGCATGCTGGACGACATCAAGGAAGTACTAGACCAATGTGAAGTCTGTGAAAAGTATGCCCGCTCCAAGGCACCCCCAAGTCAGTAATGCCAGTGTTAATCACACAACCCTTCAAAGAGTGGTCACTGGATATTGTGGGACCAATGCTTGGTAAAAACAAAGGCAAAAAGTACATTATCACAGCTATCAACTATGCAACTAGGTGGCCTGCAGCACAAGCTACAAAAGAACATAAAGGGAGCTATGTAAGGCGGTTTATTGGTAGGGAAGTTATAGCTAAGTTTGGGAGACCTGAGCTCCTGATCACCGATGGAGGGACTGAACTTAAAGCCATTGGCACCAACCTCTACCTCGCCAAAAATGGAATAAACCACACTATTGTAATCCATACTACCAACAAGCAAATGGAAGATTAGAGCAATTGAATGACTTCCTTGTAGAAGGGCTCAGTAATTTATCTGCCAACAATCCAAAATTATGGGCTGATATGTTACCAACTGCACTTTTGGTGTGCAGAACACGGGTCAACTGTAACACAGGCAAAAGCCCATATGAACTTGTCTATGGGCACAAACCCGCTATTGTTAGTACTTCTGCAGGTCCACAATTACCTCTGTCCAAGAAAGTGCCAGACAACAATGACCCAGATGTACAACATGCCAGAAAGGACCAAGAAGACAAAGAAAAGAAAAGGATTGAGAGAAAAGCAGTCCCATTATAACAGGAGCGCTTTCAAGTCAAGGACAAGATCTGGGTTGTTAGCCACGACATGCACAAGTTGGATCCAGGGCTATGTGGGCCAGGCATTGTCATGGAGGTCAAACCCAACAATACCTACCTCATCAAAGGTATTAACACTTGGACAGAACTCAAGTGCATGCACCATGATCGACTCTGCCTACGCAAAGCAAGAACAGCACAACACAGCTCCCAACTTCCTGTACCCAATGCCAAACTGGATCAGTACTAAGCCTGATTTCCTGACACTCTCAAGAAAATTCCCAAGGCTCCACCTTCCAGAATCCCAGGGGGAGATGTCGTAACATCTTTTATTGCTCCTTCCCGGGGAATTAATTCTCTGAGTGACTTGCTAAATAATTTTCCAATTGATCATCAATTCAGTGGCACTACTATCATTCAATCATCTATTATGAGGATCAAACATTTCAAATCCTAAAAGGAACATAACTTGAATAAGCCTCGTGACTTAAGAGGAACATTACTCAGATAAGCCACATGACCTCCATGGACAGCATGTGGCTTCTCATGATACTATATGATACTCTAAACTCATATCTAATAAAGTATCATTCTCTTCTTATTTTCCCCTTTATCTCATTTATTATACTTCTCAGAAGTCTATACTTGACAGGAAGTGTTGACATGGAGGATGTTACATGTAGACGGTTTAAATGCTGACAGTTGCTCCCTGGAATAAACTTGAGCTCGCTTGCTAATAGGGTGCTTGGCAGGTCTATATTGCTCAATAAAAGTTTTTGGACATGCTGAGGGCTTTTGAATGTGGGCTTGATATCAGAACCCGTCCAGTAATTGATGCAATGTCTATGCATGGACGGCTTATTCACGCAGCAGACTATCCATGGGGGTGCATAAAAACTCAACATTAACTATTTCGCGGACCCCCCTGCTGAGCGACCAGAGTTGAAATATATCGGAATTTCTTGTTGGGAAAATTAACATTTACTTGCTGGGGTCAGGAGAATCCTGAAAAATACTGATATGACCCTTTGGGCCCCTCCTCAGCTTTTGAAGAATCAATCATCTCTGATGGGATAGGTACTAAGAGTCCAAGCCAATCTTCTACCCCTTTGGGACATTTTGCAGCAGGCTTTCTAAGCCCTTCTTGGACCCGGATCAAACCCTTTAGAGGGCCCAGTTTGGATCTGGGTCCCCCAGCTCTGGGTGATCATAGGGAGGGGCCTTGAGAGAAAGCTGCTTCCCCTTCTGCGGCCAACCGCGCCTCTAAAGCCTGCCCCGATTGCAGGGATGTACCCACATTTGATGCGGGCCCTGACAATAACTTCCTAAAACAAAGAAAACCATGGACGTTGGAAAGGGTCTTTGCTTCTCTTATTGTAGATGTAATAAAAAGTGTAATATGGATCCTTGTTTGGGGTTGACCTAAAGGTGAAGTTGCAGTAAAGGATCACTCTTTGTAGTAAGTTATAATAGGGGTTAAGTGATATCGTGGCTGTTCCCCTTTAAATTTATAGTTTGACTTAATAATCCAACATAAAGATTTGGCTTGGGAGAAATGCAATTTTGGTTGGACAAATGCTAAAACAATGTCGGCTTACTGAATATCGACAAATTGTCAACATTCAGTGAGTCAATTTGCGGGATGAGTTAATTCAGGCAGTTGCCATTGATTAAGCATGTGGGTTTATTATATCTAAGTTGGCATATCTTTGGATGGCTGCAATGTTATGCTCATGTAATTAAAGTGCTGGGCTTTTGTTTATTCCAGGTGTGGTTGTTATGAAAGTATCCTGTTTTGGTGAAGCCTTTTAAATAGCATTTTCTCGGACATTGTGGTTCTATTGTAATGATTAAAGTCAGGGAGGGTTGAGCATTTACATGGTTGGCGAATATTGCTCGAATGGGAATTTCTTCGTAATATGTGGCCAAGGTGAACGAAGCAATGGCTGTATGCTATGGACGATAACCGCTGTAATTGGATTTGCACTCTAACAAGTGTCCATACAAGACCTAAAATGGGATGCAAGAATATTGATCGTTTCGTTGGAACGGATCTGTTGCTGGCGAGCATGTCACTTTCAGGTCAGCCTACTTTTTGATAGCTGGCCTGTCTACCAGTGGGAGTGATTAGAAGGATCTCCATGTCTGCGCAGCACTAAAGTCTCACCAAGTAACCCTTCTATTGGGTGATTTGCTCTAAGCCAAAGGCTTTCTATTGGTTACTTAAGTAGAGCATCATGAGATGATGTCATTAAAGTCTCGTGTCTCAGCTCGGCTTATAAGCGGGTGCCGACCGAGCCTGAAAAAGCTGTTTAAATTCTACATCAAATCAAAGATACTGGGCTTCAATGCTACTTCTCTTGAAGCCAGTGAAATTGGTGCTACATCATAAATGCAGGTTGATTTTGGTTTATTAACCATTGTAGCTGCGAAATTAAAAAGATAAAAGTTTATGATCGCTAGCATCATTTGTTGACCAGTCCAAGCCATTTCCATCAAGATAGGAACTACGTATCTAGCCAATCATAATTTAATAATATTATTTCGTGGCTTTTGATTGGCTACCCCCTAGGCTACCACACGTCGACCCTATTAAGAATCCAATGGATAAAAAGGTGACTATGCAACGCTGGATTTATGCGGGGCTTTTGGGGGCAAGCAACATTGTCGCCCAAGCTGCCATCCTATTGATTTAGGCTTCAGAATAGCTGATCACATAACATATCTCTTTTATTCTCCGCCATACTTCAACAATACAACCTTACTCCCGTACAAGTTTGTACTTCTCATACCCTTTGGTTGGTTTTAAATCACCCTCTCTTCATTCCAGAAAAACCTGTAGTCCCTGACATCTCTTCCTATTGTATCTACTAAACCTTTCCTTATTTATACTTGCCCTTCTCTAAAATGAGCAACGCCCCACCGAAACATAATTCTTTGAACTATCACAGCAGCTTCCTAGAGGACTACTCCATTGATGATAATATCGGCCATGGCTCCTTTGCAACTGTTTACCGTGCCCTTCATAAAGTAATTCCTTCCCTTACTCAAGCAACAAAAGCAAGTCTAAATATAAGTTTTAGAAAACCAACAAATGGGTCGCTATCAAAACTATTCTGAACAGCAAACTTAACCCCAGGCTTATCAAGAGCATTGAGTTTGAAATTAAAGTTCTGCAGGAAATGAAGCACCCCAATATTACCGAGCTATATGAGATCAAGGTAAGAACTTGGCCCTAGGATCCTCTTAACTTTGATCAGAGGACTGAAACCAAGGTTTGCTTGATTATGGAGCTGTGCTCTTTCGGTGACCTCTCCGAGTACATCAAAAAGAATCGCCTCAAGCCTGGAACTGGCAGCCCTGCGGGTGGTTTAAGTGAGGTTATTTTTCGACACTTCCTCTTGCAGCTAGGTATTTAAATTCACTAAGACCTCTATTTTCTGATGCTTGTTTTCTTTTGAAGTTTCTGCATTTAAGTTTTTACGAGGAAAGGATTTGGTCCATCGGGATCTTAAGCCTCAGGTATTTTGACTTGGTTATGCCACTCTTAAGCTTTTGCAGAATATTCTACTTTCTCAGCCCACTGCTGACGGATCGGCTTCTGCCACGGATATGGTCAACTACACAGACACTCTTCCCCAACTTAAAGTGGCCGACTTTGGGTTTGCCAAAATTCTCCCCTCTCAAGCCTTGACTGAAACTGCTTGCGGTTCTCCTCTTTACATGGCACCAGAAGTGCTTAAAAAGAACAAATACAACGCTTCGGCCGATCTTTGGAGCATTGGTACTGTCCTTTATGAGATGGTTACGGGGCGAGCTCCGTTTAGAGCCTCGGACACAAAGGAGCTCCAGAGAAGGATCGAGCAAGGAGCCGATCACATTTGGTTTCCTGGAGAGCCAATTGATATCCCAAACAGTCCTCAACTTCAGGATCTCGGGGATGCTGCCCTAAGCTTTGGGATTGATGAGAATCTCGTTAGTGCCGATATCAAGGATCTCATCCGTGGGCTTCTGGTGCGTGATCCCGAGCAGCGCATAAGTTTCCAAGACTTTTTTTCTCATCCTGCCGTAAGAAGTTTTGAGGCACCACCCAAGCCTGTTCTTTCCAAACCAAAACCAAATTTTCATTCATTCACCCTTCAGAATTCGCAAAGCAAGTTTAGCATTGACGAAGGTCTACTGACACCGTCGAGCAGTGATATCAAAGAACTGCATTTCCCAATAGCACAGGAGAGGCCACGCCTAAAGCACACAACCTCCTCTAACCGCAGCAATGATCAGCTCCCAAAGGATCGTCAGAGTACGCGGCGGACCACGCATCACACCCGCTCTCAAAGCGCCATTGTACCATCGCCATCTTACAAGTACCCCCCGCCTAAAGATCTTGATGACGATGGCTTTGAAAAGGACTACATTCTTATCGAGTCTGAATTCGACCATCTCCGGCTTAAGGAGCCGCCCCGGCCAAAGGCGAACCCGGTCGACATCCCCCCAACACCCAATTCCTCACATTCGAGGATGAGCCCGCGAGATCCAAGCTTTGATGTCCTTCCCATTCCGAAATCCCTCCCCAAATCGCTGCTTGGCGAGGCGGGCGACTTGGAACAATCCCCCCAGGAAAAGAGTTCACCCCCCAGGTTCCGGCCACGGAAAGATTCAACCTCGGATGGCTCGCAGCCAGGCGATGGCGGGTGGAAGGTGGGCTCTGGTGCGGCGTCGGTTCTGGCCAATGCCATATCCAAAGCAACTACGAAACTGTTTGGGACGCGCGGACTATCACCACCGGCAGCTCAGTATCGTACTGACACGGCAGACCCCATCTCCTTCCCCTTGGACGGGCCTTCGGCCAATGATGAAGAGTGTGCAGTGCTGCATGAGATGGAAAAGGCAGCGTGCCAAGCTTACGCCCTCACCAAGTTTGCTGATCATAAGCTCGACCAGCTGAAGCGCGAAGACTTTTTTGAATCTCAAAAGAAGCCTGACGTCGAGGAGGATGTAACGACGCTCAGCATGACTTGCCAAGAGGCCTTCTTGCTGTATGCCAAGGCACTTGGTCTACTCTACCTTGGATTTGACAATGCTTCCAAATACTGGTCCAAGATATCCCATTTGCAACATGACATAGTAGTCAGCCCACGTCTCAGCAAGGCATCCCGGTGGCTACAGGACAAGACTAACGAGTGCCTCGAGAAGGCGGAGATGGTTCAATGTAAAATGGCCGAACGCAAGTTTGCAATCACGTCCTACGACACTGACATTCTCATATACAACTTTGCCCTCAACAGCGTAATTCAATGGTTAGTTCTTTCTACTAACTTTTCAGTGTCAGGACGGTGTATTTAAGGAAATTAAAGGCGAACGTATTCTCGAGAGCGAGACCGACTATCTGATGGGTCTATGGATGCTACAGGCCATCATGTTTCGGGCGCCCCAGGATCCCGTTCTGACGAGTAGTGACATGGAAAACATTCGCCAAAGTAAGGTTCATGTGTTCTCTCTTTAACTTTTAGTGATGGCGATGGTTGAAGATCGGCTGGCGAACTTTAGGAAAACTCTCGAGGAACTCGATCTGCGGCAGTATGCCCTTGGCCACTCGTTTATCCCTTACAGCGATGGTAGTCGCCCAAGCCGTACATAATTTGCACCCTAGTTGTTGCCCCAGTCCTTCTTCACCTGTAATCATAGTCCACGCCCCATCCTTGCTAACCGCTCGCTAATTCTATACATTGGTTTTTCGTGTTTTTATGTTGATCATCCCTGTAGAGACATACCCGGTCTGATTAAAGTTAATTTATTCTATCGACCACCCGACTTTTTTCAATCCAAGGTTAATCAACCTCCAAAATAAACAACATATCATGCACACTTTAACTTTTTGCTTTTTAAAACATTTTCAACTTTGCTTCAATTCATGCATCCATTTGAAAATTAAATTCCACTTCTGACGCCATCAAACTTGATCTCTTTAAGAAAAAATATTAGCATTTGGTTCCGAATTTCTTAAAAAGGTCAAAAAAACATTGGAAATTGTGAACACTCTTGATTGATGCCATCCAATATCACACATCCTTGGAACCATCTCTACACATAACTAACATATGGCGCTACCTCCAAGACAGATTTTCAACTCTCAGACACCCCCGCTTTCCATCTCTGGATCCCAACTCAAACCTTGATCCATGTAGCGTTTGATCGCTTTAAAACCCAAAGTGACATATCATAATTTCAAACCAGGATGTCAGGCTCCACTCTGACGAGCCTCCTGGCAAAGCGATCAAGAAATCATACTCTACAGCATGCCATCATCGATACAATCACCAACAAGAAAAAGCTTGACTGCGAGTCCCAAAACTGAAGATATTCCCAACCGAACCCCAAACCTCCCGAGCGCCAGCATAGATGAACCCGCAACACGTGACGGATCCCCACCCATAAACCAAAACCAAAAACCCTTGGTATCAGTACATGCGACCACCTCCCACGTATCGCAACCGACAATATGACCTGCTGGATCAACCCACACCGGCCGACTCTAAATATACTCGAAAAGGTAACCACTAGCTGGATCCTAAACCGTCCACTTTAAATCGGTTCGGAGCAGGGACATTCAAACCCCCATCCCGCGGAAATGAGATGCTTCACCTATAGAACTTTGAATCTCCCAAACTTTCCCCGTGCCCTAAACCGGTACTCCCCAGAGGGGCTGGTCCAGGGAAGGTTAAACCGCATGGGCGTATGTGGACCCGTAGTATCTCCAGGTATATGAAATATGTTGAATCCCTTACAGCCCCCTGCTCAACCCCATTAAAAGTGGGGGGAATGATTTCGGTTAACGTTGCTGTTCTTTCTTTCATTGATCCCATTTAGCTGCTCTTGGGGTAACTAAACTAGGCAAAAGTTGTCTCTGGTTAAAGCTGGGGTTTCTTTAAAAGGTATCATCCTGTTAGATTTTTCTTGTATAAACCCAATTAAAACGATCAAGCTAAACCCATACCGCCCATGGGATAACTTCACATCTGTACCTGATCCCCAAGCTTTAATATCCAATCCCACCCTGCACAACGCTAGAGATCCAAGTGGCGTGTCCAAAGCAGGTGCCAGAGTTCTTGGTGTATAGTGGTTCAACAAGCTTCTACCCATAAACTTCCCAGACCCAGGTAGAGATGTCTCCCCCCAGCATCTAAAGTGATCCTCACAAACTCAGGAACTGGGTTTAAGAAAAGCTGAAGACCTAGCTCACAATTGATGGGCAATATAACTTGGCTTGCCCTCAAGATACCCATCCCACTGCTCCATAACATCACCCCCTAGCCCTAGAAGAAACCCTGATGAAGTTGGATTGCTCACTGACCTTGTGATGATCCACATTTGAGACTGATTTGAGTTAACCAATAAAAACCTGCCACATTGTTCTCCAAGTCCCCATCTCCCAACTTGGATCTTTCAGCACCGCCAACCTACTTGAAAGGTGTCACCCGATCAGATTCCACCCCAGCCATCCAAAGAAAAGCTTCTAACCCCCCTGGTTCAGGGTTGAGAAATTTCTCCCCAGCCAATCAACCCCTTCCCTGGTCCCCTCCCTCCCAAAGATGATACCAGTTACTAAGATTTTTTCCTTAAATGTAAGCAAGGGCTCTGCAGGTTCATTGCTCACCAACTTCAAATAAAAGCTTCAATAAAGAACTTTCAAAAGCCCTTTCTCATTTTCCTATTGTCCCTGTTTCACCCTGTACCATTTTGAACCCACCTGCCCTAAATATCATCAGCACTAGTAATTATTACCCTACATCTCATTTTTCTGGGCTGGTTGTTGGGGTTAAATTAGTCTGAGTAACTTATTCAACCTGATGCTACCTTTAACCCCAAACATTGTTGCCTAGGTTTGATTCCGGCTCTTCCCTTGCCTTTCAAGCTTTGAGCTCACCTGCCTGCCTAAGGGGGTTTAAAAAGTTTCTGTCATCCAAAGGGCTTGCTGTAAGGCTTAAATCCCTTTAATAAGTTGATTCTGGGCCTAGATCTGGGATCCCTAGACCAGAGATCTTCAGGGGGTGCATCAATGCTGCTCTCCTAAACCAAACCTGGCCTGCTGACCATAGCCCCTTGTCTGCTTCTCCTGCAAGCTACCACACCTATTCTCAGATCTCACTAGATGTCTTTTACCTACAATCTGGGTTCCCATCCTAGTCTCCTTCTCCAATCCTTTCACAACTTACCAGCCATCACTCATCCCATGGCCACCTTCTGTTAGTGTGGGGCAAGGGGTTTATCCCCTGGGGAACCCCCTATTTATTGGCATGGGGGGAGAGATTTCCTTGGAGAAACCCCCCTGTTCTAAAAGTTGTCACATTCCATCCCCCCTACTTTGACTTCTTCCGTACCTCCCAAGGGACCCATGAGAGCGTGATCTGCCATGAATCATGCCTCTCATTCACTCTGGGCCCCCGTCTAATTAGATCCAACCCTTAATCCTCCCCCTCTCAAAAGCACCCATGCCGGGAAGACCTCTAAGAGCGGCCATCTCAGCCTTGCACTGAATGGTTGCAATGATCCATACCAGGAGCTGTTTTTCCAGCAAGGGCTGTATTTTGTCAAATAAAGATCTGTTACCTAAGAAAGGTAAACACTGGTTGGGGTATTGATATATCTAGCTGTGATGGTTGGGCATGATGGTTGATTACTAGGGGTAGTAGCAAGGTGGCTCCTTGCTCAGCGCTTTTAAAGATTAACAAAGGGGTGCCCCTGGGATAGTTATACCAAGAAGTATAGGCATCCTTAGACTAGCTAAGATGGGAATACAGCTAGGGGTTTCCCCTGGAATGTATGGGCTGAGGTAGCACTGAGATCCTGATACCACTAGGGTGAGCATACAGTTGGGTTAATTTACCTAGGATGGAGGCAAAGCTTTTCTTTCTGGGGATTTTGGGTAGCTTTACAGATATCTTAGGGTTGCTGAGCAAGCATGGATAGCCCATAGCCATGATCAGGGTGGCTGCCCAGAGATCCAGCTGCAGGGCTTGATGGTTTGGATGTCTCTGGAAAGTTTTGTTGGTTACTCTGAGCCTGGAAGCTAAAGCTACCCACTCAGGCAAGTGAAACATGTAGCGGTGCATGAGGTATGCTTGCTTCTGATGACCTAGGTGAAGGCCACTGATGAAAGTCTAGCCTAGGTCAACCTTTCTCAGTAAATTTATTTCTTGATTCAGGGTGGGTTTACTGATGGGGAAACAAAGAATTAAGCCGTGGGGGAAGTCACCTGTAAAGGCTTTAGAAGTTGTTCAATAGTTGTGTCATATGTTAGGCTGCAAGAAGAAGCTTGAAACAGTTCAGGGAAATGTTTCAGTATTTCTCCAAGGAGATGGGGCAGATAAGGAAAAGAGAAAGGCGGGTTGGGAGATCTTGGCATAGGTGCCAGGATACCAAGTGTTGGTGGGAGCACTGTTTGATACAGGCAGAGCCCACCACAAGATCAGAGCTAACTTAAAGAGGTATGAGAAAGATTTTACCGCCCAAGACCACGGGCCAGCAGCCAGAATTATAGTGTCAATCACCCCAGAGAGGATGACATACACAATTCTGAATAGCTTATTTGTATGGTCCAGGGGAAGGTCAGGTGCAGACACAGGTACTGTCTTTGAGGTAATTGGAGGTTCCATATCCAGTTGATATGCAGACAGCAAGTTGTACTTGTCTCTGAATAGGGGGGCTTGGTGTAATGCCAAGGGTGTGGGGTTCCTGTTCACCAGTCCCCAAAGTTTGTCCTGGATTGTAGCCAGGGACCAGCTGGAAGGGATTGTCATTCTCTAGTAAGGGAAAATGTATCTCAGAAATATGTATAGGGGTCAAAATGGGCTTTTATTCACTCTCAGAAGGAAGATTCCCTTAGAAACCTTCTGGCATATGGCCCAGGGGGGTCAAGGAAACAAAATGGATTTACCAATACTTGGAGTCCTCCAACAATATCTTGGACTCCTTGTACTTGGTCTTGGACTCCTGCACCTTAAACTTGGACTCCGGCGCTGCGCTTAAGATCCAGCCTCTTATTCTTGGGCTTCTGCTCCGTTATTGTGGGCTTCAGCTCTCTTTATAGCTCCAATGGCCTTGTTATTCCACTTGTATAAGTACAACCAAGCTCCTACTGGTGATCAAAAGGCTTCCAAAAACCTCTTGGCAGAAACTCAAAAGGCCTGGGAAAGACCTCCAAAAAGACCTGGAAAGACCTTCAAAAGACCCGGTAACTTTCCAGCCAGCCACCTTTTTATAGTGTCCTTTTCCCAAAGGTTCCGCCTTCAAAATGGCTTTCTTCAGAAGCTTAAACCATTGCCGCTCACTTTTTTCTATAATAACTTAAGCTTACATACTTACTTTCTCAAAAGCTTAAAGTATCAATTCACTATTTCCTTGCTTATACTTTAAGCTTTTGGCTTCCAACCAATCATTTTCATCAGTAAACCTGCCAGAACTCAACCAATGAATGTAGAGCCAGAAATAGACCATTTCTGAAGTTCCACCGGGATTCAACTAGGAAAATAATTTCCACAGCTCAAACCGCTCAAAGCAACAACTCTTTGTGCACCAAAGCGTTAACCGGTCTATTATTCTGGCACCAGTTCTCCCTGAATTAAACCTAAACCCATTTAAATAGTAGAATACTATTTAAACTGTTCTTTCTGGACCTCTTCAACGTTTCCCCCATATATTTACAAATCTTGTAAAATCCAAGGAAAACGTCCCACCAAAACAACTTTGTATCCAGCTCTCATAGCAACATACCTTCATCTATCCCAGCAATTTAATAAATAAATATCTTACCCACACTTCTATCCACATCCCTTATTGATTTTACTACTAAACCAAGGCAAAAAATTCCACATTTTCCCACTTGGCAAATCAATTCAGCAAAATCTTGGCTCATTTCTCCAGACCACCAGTTCTTCATCATCTTATGATCCTTCAGTCAGCTCATTTCAGTCTCCAACAGCTCAGACCAGTCCTACAGCTACTTCTTCAACAGAAGTCACTAAACTTCCACTTAGCCAACATAAGCCCTGCCTGCAAACCACCAAACATGTGGACCATCACAAAGGGCCTTTTTTGTTGTATCTTACTCGCAAATTTGACTGGACCAGGGGATCAGTTTCAAGTACTGTAAATTCAGAACCTAAAGGTAAAAATGCAGGATTTTCAAATTCTTTTGAATGAACTCACTAACTTCATGGAGTAATTTTCATCCCAGAACAAATTACTTTTTTATATAAAAGGATGAAAAATATTCCAGTAAGTTGGTGAGTTTACGCAAAAGAATTTGGCAATCCCGCATTTTTACCTTTAGGTTCTGAATCTACAGTATTTTATCAAGGGTGAATTCCTTGTATTTGGGCTTCAAAGGGTATTCCATAAAGTGGGCAGGGCCAAAGGGAGCACCAGGCGGACAATAAACTGTGGACAGAGGGGCAGGAGGTCTGGAAGATCTTGAGCTGAACTGATAAATGGCAGGAATAAAATAGGGCAACAATTGGGGAAACCAATGTCTCATAATCTTTTATTTAAAAATGGTGATAAAGTCTTATTGTGGGGTCTCTGGGTCTATATAGTACAGTTCTTTTAGAAGCTATGGCGACAACCAAAAATACCTCAGATTTAAACAAAATGGTTTCAGATTTAAACAAAATCCAAGTCCTGCAAGATTAAGGATTCAATTAATCCAAATATTTTTGGTTAATAAATGAACTGTCAAACCAAAAAAATTTTTCACTAGCCCATTATAAAAATTATATCAAACATCAAGCAGCGTAGTTTAAACCACAAACAAAATAAACTGATACAACAAGTGAGATGAAAGGATGTCATCCCAGAGTATATTATAATCCAATCAGGATTCTTATAAGGCGCCAACAGAAGGACTAAAATGAAACAAAATTTAGGCAATCTAGAAGTGAGATTCAACAAGCATGAAACAAAATGAAGTCACATAAGATGTGTAGTGTGAGCAGCCTAAAATAGAAATATAACAGTTTAACAGCCAATCAACAGCTATCCAATTTAGGAACAGAGGCATTAATTTATTTTCATGGCTCCAGATTTGTATGAAATAGTTTTGAGAGCCTTCCAAATATGGAATGGTGATTAAAATAAAAATAAATCATAAAATTTTAAACTTCTACCTTTAGTGATTTTATCCTAGGTTTTTTACACTGGTTTTTAACAGCAATATCTTTGACAGCGCCAGCAGCCAAGCCAGCTTTAATAGAAGCAAGGCTCAGGGCATGGAGGCACCTGTTCATACCCAAGTCTTTGAGGCAGGTAACAAGAAAGCTGACCTATACCTGACTCCCAGCCCCTATGGCTTTGACTTGTTCAGTAGTCATGAAGTGTCTAGCTCTGCCCCTGCTCCTGTACCCACCCCCGCACAAGCTGCCCACCAACTAAGCAATCAGGATGGCAACCTTGATTCAGAACAACTTCCTGCCACCACCCAACCTGCCCCCTACAGCCAATCAGGCTTCAGCTCCCCCGTCCCAGCACCCCAAATGCAGAATAATTACTGCTCAGATTCTTCAGGAAATTGTGGCGCTGAACTTGCAGGGTCTGTCCTGGGAACAGATTGCTAGCCAATTGCAATTTACCCAAGTCATCATAATGCGGGAGTTCAACAACCTAATGAACAAAGGGAATCTGATTGGGATAGCCAAGAAGCCCAAGAAGGCCCCCAAGTCCCAAATCAATGAGGCATACCCAATCATGGTTGAACTTCTCCAGCGGGACCCCAAGCTTCCCTTGACCCAGGTCCGCAAACAACTTGCACACCACAGCATATGGGTTTCTGAGCGCATGGTGAAGCTCTGGATGCACAGAAAGGTGTCTTTAATATGGGTTCTTACCAATGTTGCCGGCAACCAATGGGATGGTGCTGAGGATTCCCTGTATAATCTTGGCATCAAATCAACCCCAGTCAAATGCCTGACAAGTTTGTCTGATGATGTCATGTTTATCTCCTACTATAAGCTATCAATAGCTTTTGATGATTTTGGCGAGCAAGGAAGAGCCGCCACCCAAAAAGGAAGGAAGAAGGTCAAGAAGAGGACCTTCATTAATGTGTTTCTGGCTGTTTCAGCCAAGGGTTTTGTCTACTATTGGACAACCCCAGATTTCACCAATGGCTACAAGTACAGCCACATTCTCAGTGGATTACTTGACTCCTGGGATGGCTCAAATTCCAAGCACCAGGGTTTCTTGAGCCACCAGATGGAGGGTAGCTCCACTGCCCTTGAGGCTATCCAGCAACACAGGCACCAGGGCTCTGTGTACTCAGCTGGCCATGCAGACATCCATCTGGGTGATGTTGTCTTCTTCAACATTGGATTCACACTACAGGAGCGCTGCCCTCAGGCTTTTAATGATCTTTATCTTGGGGTCCTCGACCACAATTCTCTCTTTGGGCACCAAATTATGGCTGACTTGTTTGCTCAAATGGTTTTCCACGTGAACATGGACAACCAATAACGTAAGGATAAGCACCTCCCACCCTGTGCCACAGCCACCTACCAGCCCATCCAGCCAATGACAGATGAGGAATATAACCAGTGTTATATGGTGGCCATCACACGCAATCCTCCTACCCCCACCACCCCCACCTTCCAGACCCACCCACCCAATCCCAGACCCCCCAGGCCAGCACTGCCTCTACGCCTTCCTTCCTATGCTATTCTGCATAAAAGGCATCACTCTTCCCTGCCCCAATAAACCCCATGTTGCCAAAAATTTTCTGTTTATATTATCTTTATTTTGAATTTCAATTGCTCATGTTCTCTTTATTTATAATTTTCTTTATTCTTTATATTCAGCTTATTTCTATAAAATCATATATTTACTATGTTGTGTATCTAGATCCAGAACACAGCTATTTTTAGTACCCAAACACAGTTCCTTGTGAAAATATTAACAACAATTTGGTGATCAGCTAGATTTGAATTAGAAAATTATAGGTTAACTGTTTTTAGATAAAGTTGTTACTAATCCAAATTCAAAACCTTAATGATAAACTTTAAGCCAATCAGGAGCTGAGTGATAAAGTGATTGTTGTGACATAAAGGGTCATTCAATAATTCTTTGATGCATGTGTGCTAATTAATATGATTGGCTGGATCTTTTGCCATTGTGTGCCATTGTCGCTGTGGCAAGTTGTTGATGGACTAGTGCCCAATCAGCTGCTGGGTTAGCACTAGTCCATCATCAACTTGCCACAGCAACAGTGGCGTACAATGGCAAAAGATCCAGCCAATCAGATTAATTAGCACACATGCATCAAAGAATTATTGAATGTCCCTTTATGTCACAACAATCACTTTATCACTCAGCTCCTGATTGGCTTAAAGTTTATCATTTAGGTTTTGAATTTGGATCAGTAACAACTTTATCTAAAAACAGTTAACCTATAATTTTCTAATTCAAATTTAGCTGATCACCAAATTGTTGTTAATATTTTCACAAGGGGCTGTGCAAAGTGTCAAAAATAATATGGCAATTAAGGAAACAATGCCAAAACAAAGCAAACAACACATATTGAGTTGGGTGTAAAACATAGACACAATGACTAAAAAAATGGGATAATGTAGTAAATGGGAAATAAACAGGAATAAACAAAGAAGTAATGGTATCAGAATAAAAAGATATTATTGGGGTGAAAGCTATAAAAATATATGGAAAGGTTAGTAAAAATTATATGAGAATTGGAGAAGCTGCTAAAGGACCTTGACTCTGCAGTTGCGGAGATCAAAGAAATTGACCGCAAGGTCAAAGCAAAGGTGAAGGCCGCTGTCCTTGAAGGCAAGAAACTTGACAGGGTGACATCCAAGGCATTAATGACCAAAATGCCTGACACATCAGAGAAGACCATTGAGCGCCTGATCAACATTCAAAAAACAGTGGTTGAGGGCTTGCAATTCAAGTCTTTTGCCCTCTCTGCACCGTCCATCTGGGTTGACGACCCTGAAATGTATGCCCACCTAAAACCTACCAAGCAGGCAAGGACAGAGGATAAAAAATTGCCCGTGCAACTGCTTGCGCTGAGAATGGCAAAGCCTGCCAAAGCCGCAGGCAAGGAGGAAGCCCACAAAGGTACATAAAAAATTACAATTAATAAAAATTTCAAAATACTTACCCTTTTTTGTTAGAAAACATTGATGGTGAACTCTGCCAGGTCCTGGTTCCTTCCCCCCCCCACATTCTATTTAAATTATACCACTCATGTGGCCAAACAGCTCTATCTGTCCCCTCTGTCTTGCAGGAGCTCAAAGACAGGGTCCATGGTACCTTTCCTATGACAAGGGACACACTAGCCGGGCTGATACATGCTAAGGGGGCATCTGAGTGAGCAGTTACTGCCTACAAGGATGCCCAACTGGTCTGCCTGGACCTGATGGTTCTCAATGGAGTTTACTTTTTAAACTTCATTGAGCTTGTTTGGGACATCTGGGAGACGCTCCCCTTCAAGAATGTACCAGAGATGGGCTTGGCCCATGCAGCTGCCCGCTTCCGCTTCCTGGTAGAGCATACCATCTCTTACCTCTTGGACAACTTTGGGTGTGCAGTAAGAAAACTGGCTGTTGCAGACACAACAGCCGTAAAGAAGACTCTCCTGGACTGGAGCGCCAATGAGATGGAGCTCCCTGCAGCCATGGAGCTTTACTTTGCAAAAACCAAGCACAAGAAAAAGATCAGAACAGTATACAACAAACTTTGTGAGTTTACAGAAGCCTTTTCTGGACAAAGGCTTCATCTTGTTGTTTACCTTGGGTATCTCTTCTACTTTGGAATGGGCACCAGCGTGGAGGACCTGGACAGGGTCCTTCTTGGGATCAACAAGGCCCGGCTTTCCCTGGATGAGAAGAAGGTCCCCCTGGATACAACTCGGTGGACCACGTTATCCAGGAGACTCTGGTCCTGGTTGGAATTTACGGGGTTGCAGTCCCACCAGAGAAGCTGCTGCTTCACTCCCACCTGACCATACTCCCTTTCACCAGCAGGCGGGATTATTTTAACCAGGGTGTATCCACTGCCCACAGAGTGGCAGTGGAGGTTGTGTGTCACCTTCATTGCAGGGTGGGTACATTCCGCTGAACCCATTATAGGTGCTCTTAATTTTTTCTCTATATCAATAAACATTTTTATACTCTAGATTATTTTTATTATAAATATATTTTAAGTCTTATTTTAGCAAACAAGAGTTGGAAAATATATTGCAGAAACGGTTTTCATAAAAACATAAAATTATACGTTAATAAAATAAATTCTAAGCTTGTACATTTTACATTTATTTTTTTTAATTTGATTTTTATATTTATTTGACAAAAGTGATATAAATATATTTGTGTAATCCAGTATCAAGTGTTTGGGATAGCCTCAGATGGCATAATAAAAAAATATAAAATAAAATAAATAAATTACTTACCCATTGATGGTCTTGTCAAATGTGATTGTGGACTTAGAAGCTTCTAAATATAAAATGATAATTAATAAATCTTGAATAGTGAATTAGAGAATATAAAAAAAATTGGACACACTAAGCCTTTATTTGATTGGCTATTTTGCTAGGCATGCAGGGATGAATGAATCAGTGTGGCCATAGAATTTGGCCATGGTCTCAGCTGGGATGGTGTGGATCCCAACCTGGAGCAAATCAAACAGGTCCTCAGTCCCAGTTGGGGGTCCTCACTTGACGACTTGCTTGAGCCACCCAAAGAATTCCTTGATGGGATTTAAGAAGGGCAAATAAACAGGGAGGAAGAGAAGGCGCAAATTTGCCATGGCCAATTGCTGGGGGCCCACTGCAATGCTAGTGTTAATCATCGGGAATTCCTTGAGAATATCAGCCACCTTATGGAGACCAACATTGTCCAGCACAATTACGTTAGTGAATCCTGGGCTTGTGCGCCACAGGTGCTCCTGGACCAATCAGAGAAATGATAGGAAGGTTTGGCTATTGTGAGATCCCAATATCATTTGGTACAGCTTGACCCCCTTTGGACTGAGGAGAGCCAGTATCAAATAGGCTGTGGCACGGACTGCAGCACGTCAAGCTATCCCATCATTTGAGCCTTTTGGCGCATACCCATACCCATTGTGCATTGACAAGGCAAATGCTGATTTGTCAATGTAGTAGAATTTGACCACCTCTTAGCTTTGAGAGCAGTGTATGCCTCTGCGTATTTTTTCTGGATGTCAATGTTGGCTGGACTATTACAATTGTATGGGGATACCCCGAGCTTTTTCCAGGATAACTGCATTACCTTCACCAGATGGTAGTAAAAAGAAATTGAAGCCTCAACCCCAAAAGTAGGTTTGACCATGGCCTGTATATTTGCCAACTCAAGATGGCAGTCCCGGGTAGTCCACTGGAAGATTGCCCATTTGTGCTCCTTGGTGAGCATGGTGGAAACACGCAAGGATTTCTCCGCAGTAAGGACTTGGCCAGTATTAATGAACTTGTTGAAGGTCTTTGAGGTGTACTTGGGGTCCACCTCAACAAGAGCTGTGGCCACCTTGTAATCACCAGATTCCCGCATTAGCTTAAGCAGGATGATGCATTTGATATTGGGGATGCGCTTCTGGGCGGGCGTTTTGGCAGTGGGGGTTGACTTGTTGGCATTGGGTACAACACAGGGCATGGGTACCTTGGTGTAGAAGGCTGTAACCTTTTTGAGCACTAACTGTCCCTCATCAGTTCTGAATAACTCAGGCTCCTTGTCCCTTTCCTGATTGCCATCACTGACGTAGGGCTCATATCTAGTATCAAGTACAGGCTTCACCCTCTCCAGCATGGCTGACGGGACCAACTCTTGCCGGTACACAACATTTAACACATACAAAGTAAGTTCTACCTCCTTGTTTCTAACCGTTTTTGTTGTAGTAACCTTGGTGGGCTTCTGGGTCAGCTTGGGGACCCAAGGGTTGATGCTCTGCACCCTAGAAGCTTGTGCTCCTTGAACCAGTTGTGTCAGTGCAGCATCACTATCAAACTCTCCTCTCCTGTCTCCTTCCTGAGTAGGCATTTGTGTTGCACTAACTCTGTTCTTTGACCTGCAGGGCAACCACAACTGCAGCACAAAACAGGTGAAATGGTACTCTGTTGATGTGTTCCTTTCATTTTACAATTTAATAAAGTACTAAATAAAATAAAATTAAGTTACTCCCTAATTTTAATTTTTGCTTTTATCTGAATATGGATAATTAATTAGAGTTTTTCCCACTCAATATCCCAATTATAGATTTTTATTTCTTAATTAGTTGTTTCTGGGTTTACAACACCCATTTTAGAACACCCAACTTACTTTTCACCCATTTTCTCAGATTTTACACCAAATTAAGCACCCAACACAATATTTTTGAAATTCATGTTTCAGATCTTGTGTCTTATTTTAGATACATTGGTATAATTCTTGATTAAAATCCATTGCACACACTGAGTGAGTGATTTTGTTTACATAGTGAGTTGCTATTGTCTTTTGTTTTTGGATTGAGTTTTGACACACCGCGCTTGGGTGTATTTTGTCACCAATTCACATAGTAAACATATGTACATCAAAAGTCAACTCACACCCTTTTGTTTGTGAATCCATGTATTTGGATTATATTTTGAATAGTTTTTCTTTGCGTGTGAGCACTTCTTTGCTGTGTTGACCCTTTTCACCCATTAACGCCACAAAAACCTGTTAACAGAGTGTATATTTTAACCTGATAGTTGTATTTTGTTTAAATCTGAAACCATTTTTGTTTAAATCTGAGGTATTTTTGGTTGTTGTCATAGCTTCTAAAACTAATGTACCCTGCTGCCAAACTTACATTTTTCCATTTAGGGTTCATCATAAGATCAGGAAATTTGAGGCTGGGTGGCCAGGGCGCTTGGGTTATGAAGCAGCTAAATGGCACTGCTTCTGGGGGCTCACTCATTGGTTGAAATCTCAGGAAGGTTTGCTTGGCCCTTCTGTTCTTGAGCCATGGTCATGGGGGTGGGCCTTAAGCCAACATTTTCCTCTGTTAGTGGGTCTTGATTGTCTACTTGCATAGACTTCATGCCTATTAAGTTAAGAGTAAGGATTTCTCTGCCTCCATTAGGCAAGTTGCTGGGCCCTTCCTCAGGTGCTATAGCTCTTAAGCTTTTTGTGGTGTTCTCATTTTGGGAATTAGGCTTGTCCTCAGCTTGATGGGGCTCAATATCAGAAAAGTGTGGGTGGGTGGCTGGCCCTTTGGTCCTCAGGGCTGGCAGCCCGTGGCTGGCCAGGTTCAGGGTTTTAATCTCACTCTTGGCCCTGAGTTTTGAGGGGAAGAAAATTGTTAATCCTGACAATAAGAATCAACCAAGCAAGAACCAAGGGCCAGAGTTGGTTACCATGGAGTCCACCAAGCCTGTAAAGATAATATAAAATACTCTGAACAGTTGAGTGGAGGTGGCATCAGTGGTGGCAACAATTTCTTGCAGCCAGTTGGGCTCAGGGTCAGAGGAGGGGTCATTGGTACAAAGTAGGCAGGCAGATAATTGTACTTATTGCAGAATAGTTTAGGATGTACTGTGCACCACCTTTTTTTGTGGTTTAATGTTTAATGTTTTCTGGGTTCTGGTTCTTTCCGAGAGGTCAGCAGTAAGTATATTTTCCAGATTAACCTCAGAGTAGGCAGGATTTAGAGGTTACTGGGTAAAATTTACAGGTTCAAAGGATGATTCAGGTGGACAGAATAACACAGGCAAGAGGGACACAGGGTTATCAGTAGGATTTACAGGGCCTTTGAGTCTGCGGGACTGGAGTGAAGGTGATAAAATACTATAACTAGATAAGGTATAATTTTCTTGAATCAAAGTTTTATTGAGCTTTTTTATCAGAATGTCAGTACCACTATTCTCAACATAGCTAGGGTTATATTATCAGCTTTTGTGTCTCCTGAAATTGTGGTCTTTAGGTACTTAAGCATTCTTTCATTGAGAAATTACCATTTCAGGGGGGCTTCAAGAGTGACTAATTCTGGATTGGCTGGCGTTGGTGAATAGATGTGGTAATGCTCTATTTCTCTGCTTTTATTAATAATATCATGTGGCCTGTCCAAATGTGTTGCACATTGAATGCTGGGGACTAGTGTTGACTGATGCTCATTAGGAGATTCATCTTCAGGCTTTTCCTTAATCTCCTTTAGACAGGCAGCTGCTTCTGTGTAGGTCTGGACCCTTGGTGGCACAATTTTTTCTGTGGACCATTCTTTATTTGGGAAATCTCCTTGGCTCTACGGGCAGATCATCAGATAACCTTTAGATTTGAGACCAAAAAACACATTCAGCTGGGGCCTTGGCCCCTGGACTGACAGGCCGCATATTCTGAGGACCAGGGGTTGATTCTTGCTTTTAACTTCTGTTCAATATCAGAAGCAAAATTTCATTCATGACAGTAAGTGTTTCAATATTTCTCTGAGGTAAGTGATTTATGGCAAAAGGAGCAGAACAGCAGAAAAACAGTGAAGAAGGAAACTAGAAGTTTCTCCACAGAAGAGGGTTTTTGTTTATGAAAGCAGGACAGCAAAGCAAAAAGTAAGGGAAGGCGCTTCAGGGGTTCTTTGAAGACAGGTTTTTAGAGGAGCAAAAGGCCAAGTGGTTCAGGGAAACTGATGGCTACAAGCTCAAATCCTAGAAGGGATTGAGAGCAAAATGAGAAGAAAACATGGGGAAATGAAGCAACTATTAGTTTCCTAAGGAATCAGGAAATTTGAAACATGGCAAAATGTTAAAGAAAACAGAGAGATTGTTTAAGATACCAGATGCAAAATATTTACAGTACACTCAGTGAAACGTTTGCTACCTGTGATTATCCACATGTAGGCAATTTGCAGGTGAGGGCTGATTTGGCTACAATAAAGACTCAATGCTTGAAGTTTGAGAAGGATAGTGGCCTAAGACATGTAAATTTTTGGTAGGAAAGGATGGCACCCCAGTTTAGTATGTAACTGGTGGCTACTAGGAGAGGATGAAATCCCAACCCAGTAAGTAATGTATGGCTGCTGGGGAAGAATGGTACTGCAACCTAGTAGGTAACATAGGGCTGATAGGGAAGGATGAGATGAGATAGCTCTGAGATCCTTTGGCCACTTTTTGGAGGTCTGCAGGTGGAAAAATTTACCTAGTGGAGGGGTGAGGTTTACCTGTCTGTGTCCTCCTGGAAGCTTTGAAGAGGTCTTGAAGCCACCAGAGAGGCATGGATATGCCCAGGGACATTATTGTTGTGGTCTAAGGCGCGGCACAGACACACAACAGGAAATCCCAACCTTAGGATTGGATATGTACTAAGTCTTGGTTAGTTGGTAGGGAAGGTGATGCAATTAACTTGTGGTCCTTAATAAGAAATCTCTACTATTTGTGGATAAGAGAGGCGCCAAAGTACATGCAAACACAAAAATAGAAATGTGAATAGAACTGAATTTTATTGGTGGTGTAAAAAGGATTATATATTGTTTATGGTTACCACAAAACAATACAATGTTGGTAGGATCACTTGCCACAAGAATGAGTGGGGCAAGTGAGTTGTGCAGAACTAGGAAGGCAAACAGTGGAATTTCCATCCTCAGAAATAGATCCATTTTGAGGAGCAAAAGTAAAAGCAAGGTATTTGTCCGTGAAAAGACCCAACCAAGGCAAAATCAAAAGAGCATGAATTGTGGAATTCACAACAGTTATCAAGGTAGCTGCTTGGGGAAGCAGCTTCAGGACTTGGTAATGAATAGGTCTCTGGGAAGTAAAGTTGGTTACTTTTCAACTGAAAGCACAAACTAATCATTTGAGTGAGTAAAAACAACTGCAAAGACATGAGGATTGTCTGTGGTTGATGGCCTAAAGTGGTAGTCACTGATGGGGGCCTAGTCAAATGCTAACACATTTGTGGAGACTTATTGCCTGAGTCTGAGGTGTTAGTAATGGGGACTAAAAAGAAGGACACAACCTTGGTGGTTCAGATAGAGAAGGACTTGCACAAGGACTGGAGGATGACAGAGAAGGACTAGCAGAGGCTAAAGAAGGAGCAGAAGGAATAAGGAAAGCTGGTCAAAAGAAGACTAGGAGTTGAGAAGAAAAGACTTGGAAAGTTAAAGATAGGAAAGAAAAGAAGTAAAAGGAAGGAAATGATTAAAATAAGAAATAAGAAAAAGAATTTAAAAGAAACAATTGAAAAAGATTAAGAAAGAGAATTAACAGATAAGAAGAAATGAAAGAAACAGTTAGAAGAGGATAAACTGTTAATTTATGTGAAGTTAATTGGGTCATAAAGACCCAGAGAAGACAGAAACAATACAGGGAAACTTTGAGGGCAAAGGCTGGAGTTTTGCTGAAACCATCAAAGGGTGCAAGAAGCAAGTGGTAAGCGGTTTTGAGCTGTTAAGAAGGGAAGAAAATGTGGGGAAATACAGAGAAACATTAAAGAAATTAAGGTTCAAGAATCCCTTAAATAAAACATAGTTGGAAGCACTCAAATTTTCCCAGATAAACATGACAGGAATTACGGCAAAACCATTTGAAATGCAGAGCAAGTGTTTATCTGGAGCGAGACGGCGCCAGGTTTGAACCAGGGTCAAGAGCAAGTCATTTGAGGAACGTTTCAGCAAAACTTCTCAATCAGGGCATGTGATTGGCTTCAGGCCAGAGCCTATTTGATCAAGGTTTTCAGTGGTTAAACTGAAGATTTTAAGCCTAAAAAATGAGAGAATGAACATGGAAAAGCTGGATTTTAATTGGCTTAAGTAAGTGATAAAATTTAATATATTATAGAGCAAGAGAGACTGGATAGTTTAAGCCTGGAGAACCCAAAATACTGAGAAGAAGAAAGGACTGAAACAAGGAGCTATAAAAGGGGAGCAGTCTGAGGCATATCAGGGATTGGAAACAGTGTGTCAGGATACCAGGAGTACCGTGATGCCCCTGCAAGTGAGAAAGGAGTAGAGGTAGGTACCAGCATGAGGCAAGTTTCTTAGGTCAAAGTTCCTAAGGTCAAAAGTGAAAAAATTGAAAATGGGACCCAAAAAAGTGCAAAAATCAAAACACATTGTAGGGTGCAAAGATCAAAAATATCAAAGATCAAAGTGCAAAATTGATTTTCTGGAGGTTAACTCTGAAGCAGAATAAAATACAGCTTATAATATAAAACTATATATTTTAAAATCTATTCTAGACTAAAGAGACCCCAAGAAATTCATTTCTGCAGTAAAAAATATACACCTTATAAAGAAAAGATTATTAAATTAGCTGTTTTTAAAATAAACGTTTATTTTAGTTTCAAAAGCAAAATTAGAATAGAATTTATATGTAATTGTATTCAATTGAATATAAGATATAAGACTACACAAAAAACTGCTTTATAAACTATAAGTTTATTAAAAAAGGCTAATTTAATTTCCAGCTTATGTAAAGCTATAATAATACTTCAGTATAGGCAAAATAAAGGATTTCTCCTGCAAGATACAAGCATATGATTTTAGGTATTTTGGTTTATTAGTGATTTTATTTCAATGATACAAATTATAGAAGTCTATCATTAAAATAATAAAAAGTACATTACTTTCTTATTAAAGCTATACTATACAATTTTATACTTAGTAAAAGATATAGTCTTATATCTTATTTATAATAAGTCACAATATTCAAAGATATCAAGAATCTGCCACTTACATATCATAAAATGAAGACTTGAATATTTTTGTGTTAAAAAGACAATACTTTCACCAAAAGATGATATAGATAGTTCAAAGTTGTATATCAAAGAGAAACATTTTATACATCTTATTTTACTCTAATACATATAGTAAAAGATATAGTAGAAGATAATTGAGGGTAATAATGGAGAGAGAAAAGAAAAGAGAAGAGAAGAAAAAAAGAAAGTTTTTTCTACTTGGTATCAGATTTTATATAATCCACCCTCTTGACGACGCAAAACTTTTAAAAAATTTTAAGGAGGAATGAGAGGTGGAAAGGAGAAAATTCAAAAGAGAAACCTTCAAAAAAACCCAAGAGCTTATTGCACTTTGATTTAGGCACTTCAATTTCTGCACTTTGTTTTGTGCACTTTGATTTTGTCCCCTGAGATAACATAGGGAAACATAGTACAATACTATATTAATTTAATATTTTTTGAAATTGCCTCCAAAACACACCAATTTATTAATATTGCAAAAAATAAAAACCTACCAAAAAACTTTATTTCTTTTTTATATATTTAAATATCAGGTCTTAAAGAATCTACATGAGGAATTTTAAAAGTTTTTATTAATTATTTAAAATTTTATAAGCTTATAAAAAGTGTGACTAAATCTAAAAAGTTGATTTTTGATTTTCTCACTTTTGATTTGAGGAACTTAATAAAACATAATGAATAAAATATTAATTTTTTGCAAAAATTTAATATTAACTGGACCTAGTTTTTTGGTACCTTTTTGGATTTCAATTCGACTACTTTTCAATTTCTGCACCCATTAAGAAACTATATGTAAATTTTTAAATAAATTTTTATGAGACAAAAGTTTATTTTTTAAAAAAAAAGAGCTTATAATAGTATTTTATATTAATATTTGAACAAAACAAATTAAAAAAAATTCTGAAAGTCAAAAAAGCTTTTTTTAGCCCTTGATCTCTTTTTTACATATAGAAAAAATTTAATTTTTAAATTTTTTTTAATTTTGATGTATAAAAATATTAAATTGAAGATTTTTTTGCACTTCAATTTTTACACTTTTAATTTTGTCCCCTCTATTCAAAGGGGTAAATAAATTCTATTTTAAAAGCCAAATTAAATTAAGGTGTGTTTTAAATTGCATCAATTTGGGCACTTTGAACTTGGTTTTTTAATTTTAGCTACTAGTAAAAACATTTTAAAAAAGTCAAATTTAAGAAAAATATTAAATTTTTGGGGGAATTTTTTATTGAAAAAAAGTGCAGAGATCAAAAAATCCATCAATTTGGAGATTTTGATCTCCACACTTCAACTTTAGGCACTTGCCCCGGCATGGCCCACCAGATGATGGGACCTAAATTTACCAGGTAGGAAAGGGCCTGCCCAGCCACAGCCCAGGGTCCAACTGCTGGCAAGGCAGAATCAATCAATCCTGTGAGCGTCAGGTATAGCACTCCCAGTAATTGACTACTCTGTCCAGCGGCATTGGAAGTGGGTGGGGTTGAGATGGTCAGTTTAGGCGTTGGGGGTGGTTCCACTGGGATCAAGTAGGCGGCAGGGTTGTTGTATTTCCCGTTGAAGATCAAAGGGTATATATCAATTTCTCTGCCATCACAGATAATTTGGTAGGGTTCCTTAGGAGCGTCTGGGCAGGTGTACCACTGCAAGTCTTCCAAGGTCCAGGGTTTGTGATTAGGGTTGTGGGGATACTCAGTGAAGTGCACACGGTCAAATGGAGCATCAGGAGGGCAATAGCAGTCAAACGTTTTGGTTTTGTCAGCTGTGGCTTGGCTATCAATTCCTGGGGACTGGTGCTGGTGCTTTGGTGATTGCAGATGGAAGAGTATCAAAAATATGTAAGGAATCAGGTGGGTGAATCAAATGCTCATAACAACTTTATTTGGTAAGGATGAAAATACAGAACTTTTCAGGCGCTTCTGACTTATATACTTACTCACATGCAAGTGCCTCTGGGCATTCTTCTGGTGCTATATGTGTGTCATGGCTTGGCATCTCAGGTTCTGCTGTTTGGTTGGCTGCTTCATGGTCATTTTTGGGGTCTTCAGGAACAGTTGTTTGGCTTATTGGGGGCCCATCTTGGCCTGACTGGTCATTGGCTCTGACAGGTTTGACTGCAGGGGTCATGGGGTCTTTTCTAATTTGATTGCCATTTTGGGACTGGCTTGACAGGCATTCATGAGGCAAAAGAACTTGATTAAAAAAGGGGTTCCCAATTGGGAACCTCAAATTATCAAATGGAAGATGGTCTTGAACAGGGAGTTCTGGGCAGCTAAATTTAGCTTGCCCAGGCCCAGCCAAACCCATCAAGGCTTGGACATAGATTTTGGGGCCCAGAATGGGCCCCACAGCTACTTCCAGAGCAGGAGTGGTTCCTGCACCTGGATATTTGCTGTTTAAAGCAAACCCAGGTGCAGGCAAGCTCCTGCTCCCCCCTGACTAGTGTCTGGGAGTGGGTTCAAATCCCGCCATGGGATTCAAACTTGTTACATCTGTAAAAAAGTAGATTACAAAGGCCACAAGGACAGAACTAGCAGCTAAAGACCAGGATAAAGAATTAGGAGCCCAAACAAGGGGCAGGAGCTCAAGACTAAGGAGCAGGAGCAAAGACCAAACACAAGGAGTCCAAGAAGTTGTTGAAGGACTCCAAGTATTGGAAAACTCCTATTGTTTCTTATACCCCCAGGCCATATACCAGAAGGTTTCTAAGGAGATATTCCTTCTGAAGTAAATAAACACCCATATTGACCCCTACACATATTTCTGAGTAGTACTGTCACAAATAACAAACTCCTGTTGACTATGCTCATGAGAAAACCTCAACTACGGGATTTGAACCCTGATACCCTGCGGGCCGCCAGCCCGCAGTTTTTGGGCTCAAGCCAGAGCAGGATTTGACTTTGGGGAATCTCCTAAGGCTTGATGAGCTAAAATTACTTGCATTGAGGCTCCCCACGCCAAAGGTTCCTGTTAACCTGACCAATGAGAGTGCAGGACAGGCCAAAGATTACAGAATAACTTGGACCACCGCGGCGGGGGAAGCAAAGAAACTTCCTGTGGAATGTGGGCCACCCAAAAATGACCAACCCACAACCTGAAAAGGAAATCCAAATTTTCTCAGTTTGAACCAGCCAATGAAATAACTCCCGCAATGTATTCCACCGAGGGCTGCAAAAACCTGGTAGACGGTAGCACCAGGCCCAAAGGAATTTGTAAAAGTTTCTCCATGGCAGATGGGGATACTTATACCCTGGGCCACCAGGAAGTTGCCCATCACTATTCTTGCAATAAAGTGACATGAACCTTTGGTTCAACCAGGTTATTACATATTTGATTTTAGTTCTTTTTCATTTTCAGTCCACTTTCTGCGGTTCCGTACCTCACACCCATCAACCCCAAGAAACTGCGGACCAACAACCTGAACTATATCGTCCACAAGGAGCTCTCTTTGGCCCGGTACATTTCACAGAATATCCACCCAACCTGGCGTATTTGGAGTTCACTCTAGAGAAAATCCTAATATACAATCCATAGGCCAGAACTAGAGATACATAGATCATTTACAGAGAAGGAACCAAAGTCACCATACCTCCCCTGCTATTCCGCAACAAGTACAACTACTTGCCCGCTTATTTAGTTCCAATGACACAACCTCTCACTCTGCGGCCCAACTTCCTGCAGGAATCTGTTGCAGCTAATGAATTCACCTCCACTCAGATATTTGGGGTGATGTATATCACTCTCGCCGGCCTGATTGATTCAATGGTACCTGCAAGCAGACCCTGGGCTCTCCTGGGAAATTTTTTACCTTATATTGTAAAGTTAGCACCAATCTTGTGGTGGGCCCTACCTTCAGGACCCGTGGGCTGTCTGCCCAGAGTTCCCAAGACCCCCCCCCCCACAGGATGGATCCCTGACAGGTACATTAGTCCTTATGAGTGAATTTACCAACATCTTATACCCTAGCCAAGGAGAGAATGATACCTATCACCAAAGCTTTCAAAGGTTTGCTACTAGTAAAACTTCCCAGGAGAAGTGGGAAAGATTGACTAGAGATCTTGAGATGACAGATAGAGGGAGGGGATTCATTGGGTTTGAGTTCACCAGACTCTTGAAAGATTGATATCAGCCTCCAGAGGGTCTAGCCCCATCTGAGGTTCAAGTACATGCAGGGGATGCTTGCCTAGTAATAGGAAAAGTATTAGAAGAATTCACTATGATACAAGCCAAGTACAAACTCAAACCTAGCCACATGCCCCAACTAGGGAATGTCACCTCCTTCCAGCCAGTCCCTGGCTTTGACCCAGGACATACAATAGGGACTGATAAACAGGAACCCTACACTGCCTATTTGAGTTTTATCAAACCCAATAAGTGTAGCAAAGTACTTCAGATGTTGAAGAATAAAGAATGTTGATGGGATGGGTTGAGTTTGAATCTTATTTTAATGATGATTTTCCATTGTAGAATATTCTGAAGCTTAATAAATAGACTCATAAATAATAGGAGAATGGAATAGTATTAGTTGCAGTAAGTTTGAAAGCTTATTTTATTATAGGGAAGTGAGAGTTCAGATAGTTTAAGCTTTTAAGAGAACCAGCATAAGAGGATTTAGCCTGAGACAGGGGAAGCTATATAAGACTGGGTGGCTAAACAGGGCCTAGAGGCAGTTTCTGAATAATAGTTCTTAAGTTTAAACATTTTCTTGGGCTTTAAACTTGAAGTTAATTCCCCTGATCAAGTAAAGATGGTTATGGCAACTTTCCAAGTAGTAGTTGGCCCCCAAAAGTCTGCAAAAAGTTGCATTTCCAGAAGGTTATAAGGGGATATTCCTTATTTTAATAGAGACTTGTACAACCCCTATCCAGTTTTACAGTTTTAAAGAATGTATTATTTCTCAAAATCTTATACTAAATGCTGGGAAAGATGAATAGTATAGGCAGCAGTGCAGAAGCTTCTCCAGGAGTCAACTCCCTAGTGAGAAATGAATCAGGCTATTAAGGAGACTTATACTCATGACAAGAATAAATTACTTACTAGTAATGGAGTTTGGTACCCTCTTTTGGGCACTATACACCCCTCATGTCAAAACTGCGGGGTCAACCCCTGACAAGGTTTTGCCCAAAAGGATCTGTGGTCTGCAAACTGACTTCCCATGACCCATAGCCAAATGTGGAAGTCAGATTGAATTACTAGATCTAGCAACAAGAACCAGTGACAATTCCAGCCCAGTGGACAGCTCAATTTGGTGCTTCACTCATTACAAGGATCACACCACCCCATCCAATCCAACTGATTGATTGTCCCAATTTTGTTCCCTTTATAATGATTCCCTCCAACCATATAATTCATATATCTTAATAAAGATGATTATATAGCTTCCAATCATATTTTCCCATGTAACTCTGCTAATACAGCACAGTTACAACACTAGCTACTCTAGATGCTGAGATATATAGGTAATTGCTGGTATCGGGCTCACATCATTATCGAAGGCATGGACTGATTTGATCCATTGAAATCTACTCTAAAAATACATAAAAAACAAAAACAACATATCTCTGTGAATACTAAGCGGATCTTGATGTTCAATAGCTTACTTTGAAGCTTCAGGTCAGTTTTACATTTTGTAGGGATTTTGATAGATTGGATTTAAATTTTAAAGGTATTTTTTAGCTTCACTAAGCTTAATATAGATGCATTACTTAAGTTAGATTTGTTTTTTGTTTATACTTGGAACATGCAGTTTTAATCTTAAATAAATATGATTGAATTTACTTTAAGAAAGCATTTTAGGTAGGAATTTAATTATACTTATGACAAGTAATCCCAGCTTAAAAATATGATAAACGATATTGAATTGGTTTGTTAAGTTCGGCTTTATATCTGTCCTTGGACCGGGCAACCACCTAGTTTAAAAATAAGAATACATCCAAACTCGTTCAGCCCATTAATACATGTAAGGCGATCCAAAAAAGGATCCTCCATCAGTGGATAGAGCAAGGCCCCAAATCCAATAAAATTGGGCAGGCTCCAAAATTTCTGGAATCTGGTCTGGCCAGATCTGCTCGGGATGGCAGCGTTATCGTAGAGCTGCCACCGGAACAGATCCGCTGCAACCTTACCTAGCACTCGCCTGCTTTATCCAGAACGATGGAATTATTATCGTCAACCTGGTTAATTTGAAATCATTCCCAGCTCTTCAGTGAAACCCCTGTATTAGCGACAATTAGTCAGCGTGGCTGCAGGAGCGCGGTTGAACAATGAAGGTATTGTTGTATAGATGGTCATTTTTGTTATTTATGTTTGCGTCGTTTTGTAATGCCTTCCAAACCGAAAATAAACCTCAAAAAGCCAGGAACCCAGTTCACTTCCCGCTCCATCTAGAGTTGGGTTCATTTTATACTACCCCCACAACCAGATTTAAATGTTGAACTTGAGTAAATCGGTACTTATTTCTTGATCTAAGCTGGTAGGAGTGGGTTGCACTTTTCAACAGTTCACTTCATCTAGTGTATATTCTATTAAGCCACAATTTACATTACTCTCCGATTATACAATTCACTCTCAATATGCAAATTTAAAAAGCCTTTGAATAACCCTTAAGCTTTTGAAAACCAAAAGTTCCTTAACTGACTCTCGGATTTGAATCCGCTGATCCCTTTCTATACAAACTTGCATCGCTGGTTTCTTCCACAAGCTCGAAACCTACGGTGAATCAGAATTCCGAATATACTCATCATTAGATTTGCAAACACATGCTTGAAATTTCATTGAAAAGTTAACCCCCTTCAGTTATCAGCGGTACCCAACTTTGGTTAAACCTTTCATTTCTGGTAGTCTCCCGAAGTCCACGAAGTAAAGATTGGATAAAGGAACCATCTCTGTGGCTCGGAGTTTATCAAAAAGTAAACCCCCAGCCAAATGTGTTACCCTTTCGATTTTAATGAAACCATAGCATGCCAGATTCGAACTGATTCCACCTCTTTTCAGCCGAATATACATTAATCCAAGCCTATATCGTTCATCTTAGTCTTAAACAACAAGGTGTTTTTAGAAGTTTGTTGATGTCATAGGATTAAAATTTTAGACTCTTTGATGCTTTTTTTTGGATATACCATTGGAAAATGATGTATTAACTATATTACCTTTCTTATCAAGATTTTAAAAGAAGCATTATTTCTGGATATTGGGTCGGTAGAATGAATTAACATGAATTTAAACAGAAGGACTTAAGCATGGGAAGCAACTTTCATGATCCCCTCCACTATGGACAGCGATGCAAAGACGTTAGTTCTCAGCAGGAAAGAAATCCAGAGTATTCACATGCTGGCTTTTAATATTAAGGATTGCTTTAGTTTAAGCTCCTTGGACAGCCTAACCGATGAAGATAAAGCAATTTCAGACAGAATCCTCGATGATTCAGTAAGCGGTATTTAAATCCACTCAAGCCCAGTTCCTTCAAACTTTAGATACCATCAAGGCTCGATCAGATCTAACTGAAGGGAAAGAGAGTTACTTAAGTCATGCCACAGTAAAAGATGGCTATCCAGTAGGATGTCTTATAACCGCCTAATCACTCACTCTAGTTGAAGCCCTTGCCAAAAGAACCATCATCGGTGGCTCCAAATGTATCCTGCGAAGAAGGCACACTTGCAACCAGATGTAAGTCTTTTTAAGACGTTTCCTAATGCCTCTCTGAGATGATTGGTTTCACCGGCAAATGAAAATGAAAATATTTATGAAATGGTATTCTTTGCTTAGAGGCCGCTGTCAAGCTTGCACGAATTCAAATGCAATATGTAAAGTAGCTCAGGCTTATTCAAAGCAGACTTCTTCGCTGGATTTGATTTTTCCCTGGGAAAGCAGAGTACCCCCAAATGGCATTCTAGAAGCGCTCTTTCCCATCCAAAGCATGCAGAAAGAACTCAGGGAAATCCCTGATGCAGATTTTATCAGCTATACAAGATCAACCCAAAGAACTTTGCTTTACAGGTAAGCATTATTCAATCAATGCGCTTTTAAATACGTTAAAGCCATGGTTTCAACTTGAAAAAGGAAGTTTCTATCGGCTATCGGCAAAGGCTCCCAAGCCTATCTCCTCTGCTGATTCAAGAACTAAAGGCCTTGTCTCAGCTGCTAGAAGCTTACTCACTTCGGCGCAGGAGATTGACTGTAGATTTGGTTTTAAGGAAATGGCACAGGGTATACAAGAAATGTCAAACATGGGTAAGTCTCCCTATCATTAGTCGATATTGAGCTTAGTGCTAGGATGAGCTAGGAAAGACTCGACTCAAACGGATTTCGTGGAAACACTGGGAAAATATTACTGTACATTCAGTGACCACTAATAAGCAGCTGGCACTACTGTGTACTCGATTTGTTTGTTGTAACTAGATGGATTGGTCTGGGGTGCTAATTAATTTAGTTTTCCCGTTCAAGAATTGGTATTTGTTTTGCGCTCAGGTACCGGCCTATTTTGTTGAGCTCAGGTAGGTTGACTAGCTCTTCTGGTAAGTTCCTTTTATTGACAAACGAAATAGCCAGCAACTGCCGCTCAGCTGTAGGCTAAAGCCGTCCAAGGATAGCTTTAAAGAGGAGCAGTTGATGCTAATATCTAAATACTGGGAAATAATGTGTTCTCGCTTTCACCAATCAACAACAAATAAACATGCCCCTATTTGCAATGGTAACTCTAAATGTTGAAGCTCCGATGTAACCAGATATCCCAGATCAAAACGCCAACTCTGTATTGTTTCACACCCGAAAGGTAAGTCGTTAAAAGGCATAATTCAAGCCTGCAAAGTTAGTCTGCCCCCCAGATGTCAGCATGGTCGGGGATACCCGAAGTGAAGAATCTCTAGAGCTCAACTATTTAGATGCTCTGATGCGGCAATATAAATACTGCAAGTTAGATTACACAGCACCTTTTCTTAATTCTGAAAGGCTTATAGAAGCCCCGTTTTTCATACGGAAACGTCAGATATTTTCAAATAGCACAGCTGAGGCTGGAATCAAGGAAGAGTATTCATCTATACAGTTTAGCACTATAGACTCCCTCTGGCATTCCAAGTTGGTGGCACTAGATCGTCGCAAAGAACAGGACGAAAAGAAAAAAATATTTAATCTTTTTTCCCAGTTAAAGCTCCACAAGGAGGTAACATGAATTCAAGTCTCTCAACAATTTTAGCAGGCAGATGTCACTCAAACACGTCACGCAAATCAGATCAAAATCAATGCTTGGGAACTATGGGTTGCTCGCGCAAAGAAGAGCTCCGCTAAAAACACTCCAGAACAGCTGGTGTCAAGATATAACAGTACATCTTGATTGTTTTCTATAACTGATTCCTCCAAAGACGTAATACTCAACAGCCAACCAGATAAACCCGCTGGCAGAATAGCTACTCTTATCATGGAGTCAAGACTACAAGTCTATCACAAGCTCCTAGTTCGCCGTAAGTTTCAAATTTGGAGGCGCCTCACAGCTCATAGTAATACTGCAGGGGAGAAAGCAGAGGCCTACGCTGATCTTCGGATAATAAGCCATGCCTTTCTAAAGTGGCGCATCCAAAGCCACCTATTAAATACGATTGATGATTGAGCGAGTGTTTTTGCTATCCGAGGCATTTGATTGGGTATAAAACTATCTCTGCAGGGAATAAAATTTTAATGAGGATGGTACATACTTTTACCAAGTTGAACCAACCTTTTCAAAGCAAACACTAAGCCCCGAGAAACGTGGTTGTTTATTACAAATGCAAGCTTTTAGCAATCAGCTGAAACCATGTGCTGATTTCATCTAGGCGATGCCGTTTTCTTTTGTACCGAAAGGAAAACAGCCCTTAATAAAATATTGATTCCACTAAAATAAACCGAGCTCTTTGGGTGCAAATCACTCCATAAATTCCTTTTCAGAGCCCTAGCTGGTATTTAAGAACAAAACGTAAATCCAGCATCGCCGTTTGTTTTCTTTAGCCAACCAATTTCGAATATCATAGTCCTTGGTCCATGCATACATGGACCCCCAACCTAACATGATAGCAAGGCCAACCCATCCAACAAATTCTTTTGATTTCTTATTTAGAAACCAAGGTAACGTCACAATATCTTTGGTTACTCCCTCTCGGAAAGCAATTCCCTGAGCAACTCCCTGAATGATTCCCTGACTAATCATAAAGTTGGTGGCACTCTTATCATTCACCCATCTATTATGGGGATCAAATATTTTGAGTCCTAAGCAGAACACTACTTGGGCAAGCCTCATGACTGCCATGACGTACATGGACAATATGTGGCTTCTCATGATACTATATAATATTCTAAACTCATATCCAATAAAGGATCATCCTCTTCTTAATTTCCCCCTTTATCTCATTTATTATACTTCTCAGAAGTATATACTTGACAGTAAACAAACTTTATTTGCTAATTATACAGCAGTTTTCAAAGCTATGGCACCAAGCAAAAAACTGATATTTAAGCAAAAATTACTCATCTGTAAGTGAAATCAACCCAGATGTAATCAAAATCAATGGGAACAGTCAGCATTCAAACTCTCTGCATGTTGATTGTCAAAATTAATTTTATACCCAGGTCAATACATTAGAAAAGTACTAGATAAAGTTTCCTATCATGTAGCCTACCAGAAGTTGACACTTTTTCAACAAGCAAAAACCTGTTTCCTGAACATTTTACTTAATAAAAATTAAGCTTCAAAATACTTTATAGGGTAATATGATCATGTAGAATCCAAAAATAAAATAAAAAATAATGCAAATATATCTAAAAATATAAGAAAACCCCACTTCAAAAATAATTTACTCTGAAATTAACTGTTTTCACTATATAACCTTTTATTTACCATATAAAAAGTTTATAAATTATATTTCAAAAAAAGCTTTATATAAATAAAATATATTAAATTAATAAACTAAAGATAAACACTCATTTTAAGAATATTTGATATAATAGCAACCCAAAATTACATATACTTTAGTACAAAACACTTATTTAAGCTAGATAACCCAGGCTCTAGCATAAAAATCTTTTATAAAAACTATGAATTCTTTCTACCATTTTAGTTCAAATTACCTTGTTAAATAATATCATTGGCTTTTTAGATTAAAATTATACAATAAAATATCATAAAGAGCCAAACATGTTTATTATAAACTAACTCAGAGGTTTGTTGCAAGAGAGTACAGTGGCAATCTTTCCTATCTGCTCCCCAAGCTCAGATAGCTTGTACTTATTCTTGATAGCTGACTTGATCTGCTCTTTATAAATGTTAGCCTTGCACTGTCTTCTCCTCTTTGGAGCTCTTACTTCCATATCCCAAAGGGAGGAGACAGTCTTCCCCTGTTCAGCCTTAAGGTGCTCAAAAAAGGTGTTGTATCTGGGATTCACCCCAAAGGAGGGCTTTAGATGTTTATGCCAGTTTTCAAGGCCAATGTTGTCTTCATTTCATCCTTGAGAACAGCCTGATAGCAATTCCAGCTTGCCTTTGCTATTGGCTTGCCCCTGCAGCTGACCATCTTGCGCCTCACCCATTGTGGCTCATAGTAGTCAAAGAAGGGTGGGAACTTAGCTTCATGGCTCAAGGCATAAAGGTCATTACAGAGGAGCTCAAATCCTTGCCCAACATGATCAGGCTTAATAAATGCAAGAGCAATAAGCTTCTGGATCAGAAACTTGCATTTACCAGTTGTATCTTGTCATGTGAGAGAGCTGAGAAGGGTCTTGTCCTTAAGGCGTCTATTAATAGCTTGTCAGTAATGAAAGAAACACCCTTGGACCTCGCTATTGAAGGTTTTTACAAAGGAATTGTATTGGGCTGTCTCATAATCCATGATAATTATTTTAGGGCCAAGGGCTCTATTGTGTTCCTTCTCTTTGGCAGCTAGGGTGACTTCATCTTTATCAGTGTCATCAGGGTTGGCTCTTGTTGACAGACCAGGATTCTTTACAGTCTTAGTGGGAATACCTAAGCCCTCCTGTAGAATCTTGAATGCTCTTAGATAAATCTTCTCTGAGGCTCCAGGAAGAAGAAAATATGCAAAGGGGATGACTTTATCATCAAGCTGAGCATGCACTACCCACAGCTGATAGAATAACTTAGAACATGTTGAAAATGTCCCATCACAGAGCCAAGTCTCAGTGGCACGCAGTTGCTCTAGATTCTTATAGGTGACATAGCATATGATCCTTTCTTTTGCACCAGGTCCATCATTGTGAAGAAGGAACTGTTAATTGTCTTGGGTCATCTGCAACTCAGGTTAAGGACCAGGTCTTTTAGTTGGGTTGCACTTTTTCCAATTGGGTTTAGCTCTCGGTGTCTACCACAGATATACTTAACAAGTTGCTTACAGTCAGAGACAAGCTTAATATTCTCTTTGCTCGTGTTTGGTGGCCTTTACTACCAGGTGAGTTGCTTTAATATCTTTTGATACTGGGATCATTTGGAATAGGTACCATTTGAGCAGATTCTCAATCAAAGTGGTGGGAGGCATGCAGGTATGTTCCCCCTTTTCCAAGGTAATTTTTTCCAACCTTGAGTGTTTAGGTGTGCTGGGAAGCTTCTGTCTTCACATGTGTAATGTTTGCTCTTGCTTCCTTGCTTTTGATTATTACAGCTAAACACATAGCCATCACTGACCATGCTTGGGCCATTTTTGACTGACATTAATGGAAAGAATTTTGGGAAACTCTTTGGGATCCTGAAGGAGCCCTTAACATTGCAAATATTGTGGGCTTTTATTGCATCCCATGGCCCAGGAGGGGCGTGTCAAAAACCAGGAAAGTACTAATGTTGCTCATCATCTTCATGTTCACCAGGAGAGGGTTCAGGGGAGGGCTCAGGAGAGGACTTGAATCCTGCCTTTATTTTCTTCTTGTTGATGGGATCTTCATCTCTCTCAGACTCATATCAGCTATGGGAGGTGAAACCATCATCAGAGCCCTTCTCAGAAGCTAAAGGTGTGGGGTTTTTCTTTTTTGTTCATCTTTTTTAAGCTGTCTATTAAGCACTTTTTTGTAGAAGAAGAAGCCTTAAGCTTAACAGTGTCCTTGGAAGTTTTTATTGGGTTTTATCAGGCTTGGGTTTCTTTTATTTATCCTATAAAGAAAAAGGGGTTAGAGAAATAACTGTGAGTAAAGTATAGAAAAATGAAATTTAAAGCTGAAAATATATCAAGCTGTGGAGAATCATTATATAGACTATGCAAAAAACCTCCAATATTATTAATATATGCAGTATTGAGGCTTTTTATTAATAAAAGTTTGACAAAACTACATTTAAATGTTTAGTGTCAACATTTTACGTGTTGACATATATTAAAATTTTGATTCTAGACAGTTGACCTAAAATATTGTGTTAATTCTGACAGTTGACTTGTAGACAGTCAGCATTATTGAGGTAAATCACTATTTAAATAACATATAAATCTTAATTAAATTAGGATTGGGTTTGAAATCTAGTCTGAAAATAGGCTATTTGGGGGTTGGGCTTTAATAAAGTTATATTCATATAACTTTTAAAAATAAAGTACTAAATATTTTAATTAGTAGTTTTATTATTAATATGTAAGGTTTTGGGATTCTAAGCATACCATTCTGTAAGCTGAAATTGTTAAGCCACATATTTTGATTATTAAACCAGTGAAGGTGACAACTTTGCTGTTATTGGCCTTCTTTTATAGTGGAGCCACTATTAAATCTTGCTTAAATTATGTCATTGTGATTGCTTAACTTATTCCCCTTGTCCCAATTTTGGTTTTGTGTCAGGTTTCCTTTGTGTCAACTTAAAATTCACTATATAAACCCTAGTTTTAATCTATAAAACTAGTAAATCCAATGTTTAAGGGTTAACCAGAACACGTCCAGTGGTTTCAAAGCTATAGTAAACCACTAATATAATGTACAACAAAGCTTGAAACTTTTACCCACTATATCTAAAAGAACTATAAAACAAAGGGCCAAACATAAATGTGAATAAATTATTATAAGTGAAGATAATCTGTATTATGTGGATTTTTATTAAAAAATTATAAACTTTTATTTTATGTCAACATTGTGGAGATTCATTGTTGAAGTTGGGCTTAAATTTAAAGTATAATAATTTGGTATTTTTAATAGTGATTTACTTCTTATTTTGTAATAAAAGTTAAACCTATTCTTAGTTAGTGTCAACATTGGCTTTGTTTTATTGTTGATTATCAATTCCAACTATGAAATGCAATATAAAAAATTAGTTTATTTAGAACACGGCTAGTAGGCTTTGGCCTAAGTGTCAAATTGAAGTCAACTGTTTCCAAATCAACACATCTCAGAACAAGATAGAAATGAACCAAAATCTGTTGTAAAGCAATCCAAATTCATTGGCTTTTTAAAGTTGTTTACATCTGATTTATTTTGCTTAAATCTCAGTTGATTTCATTTCCTGATGAATTATTTTTTCTTGGATCTCAGCTTTTTTCTTAGAGCCATAGCTTTCCAAACTGCTGAAAAAATGTCCATATTTTGCTGCATTGTATCCCAATGATCTGTACTTAGTCTATAAAATTGGTGTAACATCTTCAATCATTTCCTCTCAAAGAATCATCTCTGTTGCAACATCTAAAACTACTCCCTCTCGGAAAACTAATTCCCTGAGTGACTTGCCAAATAACTCCCTGGCTAATTATTAAGCCGGTGGCACTGTTATCATTTGACCATACATTGTGGGGATCAAAAATTTTGAGTCCTAAGAGAAACACTACTTGGACAAGCCTTGTGACCTAAGAAGAACAGTTACTTGGATAAGCCCCATGGCTACCATGATGCACATAGACAGTACATGGCTTCCAAAAATACTGTATAATACAATAAACTCATATCAAATAAATTATCATTCTCTTCTTAATTTCCCCATTTATCTCATTTATTATACTTCTAAGAAGTATATTGTCAAAACAGCAGGCTTAACCTGCAAGCAAGGTTCCAAGTAAACAGGTTTGTGACCTGCAATCCAATTACCCTGCCACTCAAAGCCAAACTAGGAAGTTGACTCAAATTTCCAAATCCAACAACATGAATAAAAGATGATCCCTTACAGTGGATACCTTTTTTGGCGCTTGACTCATTACCAGGATCAGGCCACCCCCTTCACCATCCCACTGTGTGATCAACACTATCATGTTCCTGTTATCCTGGATTCACATTGACTATATAATCACTATCTCTCAATAAAGATTATTATCTAGTTTCTAAACATTTCCCCTTGTAACTCTGCTAAAATAGCACAGTTACAACAATATACTCAACAGTGATAGCACAGTTAGGTTATTGTCAGGGATCCAGTCTTGGGCGGCTGGCCCATTGTTTTCAGGGGTAACTTGGACCAGGTATTTTGCAGGCAGTGCCCACCATAAGAGGGGAGATAACTTTAAAAGATAGGAGGCAGACTTTCTCACCCAGGACCACAGGTTGGCAGCATTGATTATAGTGTTAATAACCCCTGTGAAGGTGATGTACACAATCCCAAACAGCTTGCCAGAATGGTTGGTTAGGAGGTTGAGTGAGGAAGTGGGCATAGGTTTTGGGGTCACAGGCGGTTCCATGGGCAGGTTGTAAGCAGGGAGATAGTTGAATTTTCCTCTGAACAACTTGGGTGTTGAAAATATCCACAGGCCTTGTCAGTTGTATCTAATTGCAGATTGTATGCAGGCCAAAATATTGAGCTCAAGTATCTTTTCCGGGGTGTATTCCTTGTATTCAGATTTCAGAGGGTAGTCAGTAAAATGGACGGGTCCAAAGGGTACACCAGGAGGACAGAAGACTGTGGGCGGTGGGGAAGGTGGACCAGGAGATCTTGAACTGAATAGGTAGATAGCAAATACAAAATAAGGCAATAGCTGTGTGAGCCAAAATAACATAACCTTTATTCAAAAATGACAATAAGTTTGGAGCATGGGGTCCTTTGATCTATATAGTACCCCACCTCCAAACTTAACATTTTCCATGGGGGGTTCATCAGGGTATTAGGAAAGGCAGGGCTGGGGGAACTGGGTGCTTGGGTCCAAAGGCAGCAAAATGGCACTTGGCCCAGGAGCTCTTTCATTGGTCAAGAATCTTGATTTGGCTACCTGATTATCTTGCTTTAGTGTTGTGGTCATGGGACTGGGCTGCAGGCCTGTGCCTCTTTCCTGGGTTGGCTCCTGATTGGTTGCTGGTGTAGACTTCAAGTTCATGAAGCTAATAGTTACCAAATCAGTACCTTCATTAGGCGCTGTGATTAGTCTTCCATTTGGTGCAATAATTTCCTTGGTTTGGCTTGTTTCACTTCATGGGCCAACATTCTTGGTATCAGCTTGTAGGGGCTTGATCCCAGAAAGGCGCGGGCGGGCAGTCCTGCGGTCCACAGGCCCGGCAGCCCGGGGGGTCCAGGGTCAGGGTTAGATTCCTGCTCCCGGGGCCGGGTTTCCAGAGAGGAAAAATTGTCAATCCTGACAGTTATCCACACCTATGCAGCTTAAAGGAAAAATTCTTCCCAATAAAAGAACCCCGCAGATGGAACTCCCCACAGGCTGGAGACAATACACTAGAAGGACAGGACATACATACAGGATTTTTTGTCTTCAGCAACGTCCTTGTACCAAACAAACAGCACAATCTTCTCAGTACACAAGGAGTCCTGAACCCACCTCCCATTCCTTAACTGGCCAAAAATACCCAACATTGTATTTCAACACTTACACTTAGAAGAAATAAGAAAATTCTCAGGACTGCGCCAAGAGAATGCCAACCTCTGGATTCAAAGCACACAAAATAAGTTTACACAAGTAGGCTACCCCCGCAAGCTCTAGGCTAGTAAAGTTTCCCTAGGTGTGACTGGGGTTGCCTCACACTTTTTAAGCAAGTGATTTAACCAACATCCTGATCACAATAAAGACTAGGACCTGTTTAAAGCTGCCTTCTTGGAGAAATTTTCCATAAAAGACTATGGTGTGGTGATCATGACATAACTCAGAACCTTCAAAATGACAGGAACTATTGAAGAATATATTACAGTATACAAAGACAAACATGAATGAGCTCCTGACACCATCAACTTTGATGAGGCTAGGCCATAACTGGACTTCTACAATGGACTTCCTACACATATTAGACACCAGTTTGATATGAGTTGCTGAAAGAACCTCTGAGACATATTCTTGGAGGGAAAGAAAGCAGCAAAAATCTGATGACCTGAATGCAACAAAAAAACAAACTGTTGTGTTCTGAGGCGCAGCACAGACACACAACAGGAAATCCTAACCTTAGGATTGGATTTGTACTAAGTCTTGGTTAGATGACAGGGAAAGCAAATGTGTTTACCTTGCAGCCCTGGAAGAATAATCTCTACTAGTTGTGGCTAGAGAGAGGCACAGAAGTACAGAAGACACAAAGACAAAAATTTGAATAGAACTTAGTTTTTATTGGTGAATATGAAATGTAATATATAGTGGTTAGGAATACCACAAAACACTACCTGGCTGGTAGGTTCACTTGCCACCAGCATGAGTGGGGCAAGTGAGTTGCACAGGATCAAGAAACCAAACAATTGAACTTCCTGATTCAGTCATTGACTCATTTCAAGAGGCAAAAGCAAAAGCAAGAGATTCATCCTCAAAATGGCCCACCAAAGGAAAAATCAAAACATGGTGAATAGTGGTATTCACGACATTGCCCTCCCCTAGATTGGCCTTTGGGGGATGGTATTTACAAAGGAACTTTGCAGGGAATTGAGCAAAAGGACAGCAGCTGGAGAGGAGCTTTACAGTGTACTTGGATCCTTGCTTAAAAGTCACTTCTAAAGGGCCAATCCATAGAGAGTCCAACTTATGTGCACGACCACCTACTCTGTGTTGGTAGTAAAGTACATGGTCACCAACATCAAACTCAGGCAGAGGGGGCGTCCAGTATTATTGGGAGAGAGTTCAAGCATCTTAGTCTTGTATGCAGAAGTATAAGCAGTGGCCTGTATATCAATTATGTGGTTGACTAGATCCTTGATGTGGTTGCCAGGATTCATGGCTTTGTCAGAGGTAAGCAAGGGCCCCCCCAAGAGCAAAGAGGTAGTAGCCTCTTGCCCATACAACATAGCAAAAGGGGAGTATCCAGTGACACAATGTTTGCTAAGGCAATATGCAAAGAGAGCAGCAGGTAAGTATAGGTCCCAGTTGGCAGCGTCAGAGTAGATGAGCTTCCTCATGATGGAGACCAGTGTCAAATTAGCACGCTCAACTGCCCCATTGGTAGAAGGATTGTAGGGGGCAGAGAAAGACTGATGAGACCCCAAAGCTTCTACAACAGAAGTTATCAGCTTGGCGTTGAAGTTAGTCCCATTATCAGAGAGTAACACTTGAGGACAGCCATGGTAGTAGAAAACATCTTGTAGCAGGAAGGCAGCAGTTGTCTTAGCTGTGATGTCTTTTGTTGGGCAAGCCTCTACCCACTTTCTGAAATGATCAACCACAATCAGAATAAAGCGGAACCCACAACGTGAGCAGGGGAAAAGACCTACCGCGTCAATGCTGACAGTGTGGAAGGCATGTTGTGGAGGGACTAATTTGAACTTGTGGGCAGCAACTTGAGGCCTTTGCAGCTGGCAATTGTGGCAGCTAGCTATGACGTCTGGGATCAGTAGGCAAAGGTTTTCCCAGAAGTAATTCTTTTGAAGCCAGTCAAAGGTCTTGGCAATGCCTCCATGCCCAGTCTCTTTATGAGCTTGTGACACCACCAAGAGGCAAAAGCTGGGTTGTACATAAGGCAGATACTGATCTCGTACCTTATTGAAGAGCTGATTGTTGCGTATGAGGGTATCTTTGGATAGCTTGGACAAGGCCAGTTGTACTTCTTCTGTCTCACTTTCCCACAAAGACGGGTACCCAATTAGTTTGTATAACTGGTCAGCCTCTGCAGAGTGCAAAGCAAGAATGGGCATTCTGGAGATCCCATCAGTGTTCTGGTGTTGAATCCCAGGGCATTGGAGCACTGTGAAGTTGTATCCCTGCAGGCGTAGAGCCCATTTAGCTAGGCAACTTTCAGGCTCCTTAAGCTGTTATAACCACGTAAGAGAAGTGTGGTCAGTGACAACTGTGAAGTGGGTGCCATATATGTAGTGAAGAAACTGCTTGGCTGCATGTAATACAGCAAGTCACTCCTTCTCTGTGACACTATAGTTCTTCTCATGCTTGTTTAGCACGCGGGAAGTGTAAGCCACAGGATGGTCTACACACTTGTTGTCCAGCTGGGCCAGAATAGCTCCAATAGCAAGATTGCTAGCGTCAGTTTATAGGTTGAACTCCTTATCATAGTCAGGATACACAAGGATTGGCGCCTCTTTGAGCTTTTGCTTAAGGGTCTCAAAGGCTTGCTGTTAACTGGAAATTCATTCAAGAGGGACATTACATAATAACTGGTCAAGAGGTTCACTAGTAATGGCAAAGTCAGGGATAAACTGTCTGTAGTAGCCCATCATCCCCAGAAAAACTTGTACTTCTTGCAGGTTGGTGGGTGGAAGCATTTTGTTGATGGCTTTGACCTTCTTAGTCATTGGGAAAATCCTGGTCTGGGTTACTTCATGGCCTAAGAATTCAAGACACTCTTTGAAGAAGGCGCACTTGGAAGGTTTTAGTTTGAGGCCAGCTTCTCAAATCTTTATGAACAACTCTTTGAGATGAGCCAGGTGATTGGTGAAGGTAGCGCTGAAAACTGTGATATCATCCAAATATACAAGGACGCACAACAACTTCAAGTCACAGAGGATGGAGTCCATGGCCCTTTGGAAGGTGGCCGGGGTGTTGCAGAGTCCCTGCGGTATGCAAGTAGGCTCAAAAAGCCCTTCAGATGTAATGAGTGCGGCTTTCTGACAATCCTTGGGCAATAGGTCAACTTGCCAGTATCCAGATGCCAGATCCATTGCGGAGAAGAATTTAGAGCCTCCAAGGCGTTAGAGGGCATCATCAATACGCGGCAAGGGGTACAAGTCCTTCTTGGTCAAAGAGTTTAATTGGCAGTAGTCCATCACAATAGGATGACCCCCATCTTTCTTCTTTAGGATGAGTAGCAGGGATGCCCAAGGACTTTGGGAAGGGGCCAGCAGCCCAGCATCTAACAGTTGTTTGAGCTCTTTAGATACCTGGACGTCCTCTACACAACTGCAGCAATATGGTTTAGCACAGAAGGAAGGAGCGTCACCAGTGTTAATCTGATGGATAACCCCTTTGGCTAACCCATAGTTGGTACTGTCCTTAGCAAAGATGTCAGAAAATTGGTCTAGTAAATCTAGAACCTCCTTCTGTTGAACCGGGGATAGCTGTGGGAAGTCTTGCGCAGTGAACAAGGATAAGACTTGAGGCTCATCTTCAGGTAGGTTAAAATCCTGGAACGTGCCAAAGGGATGAAGAGACAGGACATCAGGAGCGCTCAACAACTTGCCATATCCAGCAACCTGCCCCCTAGACACGGTCATGGGGATTGCAGTCAGGTTGGCTACCAACAGTTGAACAGGGTCCTTATGAGAGACATCTAGGATTCCAGGACAGAGATAAGGTTTGTTGCGCCCTAATGAGGGGGGAGAGTAAACTCCAAGAAGGTTTGTTCAGGTAGTTCATACAATATCTGAGAGTCCAGGATGACCTGGGAGCCAGGTGGGATGGTGGCAGCGGACATGGCTAGGAGAGGGATCCCCTCAGATGCAGGACAAGCCATGGGAGGACATTTCATGTTGGAGGAGTGAGTGTGATATTTGAGGTTAAAAACCCCAGTGGGATACTCCAAGGCACATGCCTTGAGCCGTTTTCTGGGAACTTTAACCGTCTCTTCAAAGATCAGAGGGACTTTTTAACCCAGGATAGAGAGGTAGCCATCCTTTAAGTTGATTATCCCATTATATTCCCTGAGGAACTGGGTGCCAACTAAGAGGTCATAACTCTCGTTTTCCAAGACAACTGCTGGCGCAGCTAGGAGAAGCTTTCTAAACCACATGGGTAAAGCGGAGTACACCCCTATGACGCAGGTCATAGACAGTCCAGCTGTGCCATACAACTGGTGATAATTAAGGTCAGGGGCAAGTTTGAGTTTCTTCACTAGCTTGGAGGAGACAATATTGACTGGCAAGCCAGTGTCTAAAACAGCCTTGATCTTCACTTTTTGAATGGATATCTCTACCCAAGTGGTAGTGAAACCAAAGGATGGAAGGAAAGACAAGATATCTTGAGCCTCTGCTAGTTCCTTATCCCACTTTTCAATCATGCATATTAATCCCAGTAACTCCTTATAAACAGTCTGGAGGGGGAGCAAAACAGATACATTCTTGAAGACAGCATCAACAACCTTGGCAGCTTCTTCTGATGACTCCACTAGCACGGGGGACCTCTTAGCCTGAGTGAGGTAAGGGCAAGAGACAATTTCTTTGGCTTCAGGAAAAGGCTTAGCAGTAGTTGTAGTCTTTCCTGAACGTAGTTTATAGGGGACTGTAATGGTTTTTGGAACAGCCAGAACAGAGTACCCATATGCATTGGCGCCGTAAGTATCAGAGTCATCCAGGTCAGAGTCATCAGAGATATCATGAAACAAGAGGAGGATAGGAGGAGCCTCATTTCCAGCAGGCTCAGAGTCAGCTATAGAGGGAGGGATTGAAAGAGACTGGGAAGAATTGTCAACCAAGAGCGTCTCTGCCTCTAAGTTGACTGCTCTTTTCCTGCCTGCTCTTTTGGATCAGCTCCTTCAATCCGCGGGTTGGTGAAGACTTGGGAATGATGACCTATCTGAACGCAGTTGTGGCAACCTTGGCGTCAAGGAGGATTTTACGAGTTCATGGTAAGAATGCAAGGACCATAGGAAGATTAACCAGAGTTAGAAGTAGCTTGACCTTCTCTAACAACTTTGCCAGAGTGGGTGAGGTGCATATCCTGCAACAACGTCTTTATGCTCTTCATGGAGGAAAGCATAGCCTTGTGAGCTTTGAAGTGAAGGCATAGAAGCTGATTAACCTTGAGGGCTTGGGTTCAAGTCATGTAGGATTCATGGGCTGTCAACTGTCTGCTTGTGATCAGTTGCTATCCTTCCATGTAGAATCAGTCTACAAACTCAGCTAGTGTCTCTTTAGGCTTGAAAGCAATATGCATGAAGGCATTCTTCTTTACTTCCAGGCTAAGGTCACCACCAAACTTGTCAATCAGAAGCTGCTTCATATCTTCTCATGTCTCAATGGAGGGCAGCTCAGGCACCACCACTTCCTGGCAAGTTGGGTGTAGACAGGTCAGAATATGTTTTTTCTTAACCTTGTCTGAAGCCTGTCTCATGGCAGTTTTGCAGATAGTTAGGAAAGCTACAATGGTTGAGGTTTTAGGATTGAAGACTTGCTTAAAGGTAAACTTGAAGTGTGCTTCTGGGGTTGGGCCATCATTGTTGCTATCAAGTACGTTTATACGCAAGGAAAACTCTGCTTTGGACTCAGAGGGGGCTGTCTAGCCCATAGCTGACAAACACTTTCTTCAAGGGTAGTAAGAGTCTCAACAATGCGGGCACCTGTATTGACAGCTTGAGTGGTTTGTTGTGCAGTAGTATCTAAGCGTTGACCTTGGGTGGTCACTATTGTGGAGAGTTCAGCCAGTTGCAAAGTAAGGGATGGCCCCACTGAGAGGCAAGTGGCGAACCTATCATTCACAGAGTCAATCACATCATTCATCTCTTGTATGTCTCTATCCAGTTCAGTATGGTCCCGCTTCAATTGATCCACTTTGTTAGCTAGAGCAATTAGTTCCCTAGCGCATTGGATTTGAGGAGCTCCTAATAAGCCAGGGCAGCAACCATCTTCATCAACAACCCCAACTGGACTAGCAGCAGTTGCCATCATTTCACGTAGGGCGGCAAGTCCTTGCTGTAGTTCTGCAACTTGAGCAGTCAACTCAAGCACCTGGGGATCAGGTTAAGGGGCTTCAGCAGGACGTCCTTGACTACGGATAGTTGTACATAGCTCGCAAATGGCATCCCATATTTTCTGCTCTCTATCCACCAAGTCATCAGAAGGGGGAGAGGGCAGAACATCTGGCTTGGGCATAGATAGCTCATTCACTTGACTCTGGAGCTTAGCTATAGTAGCAGCGGTGGCAGCTCTCTCTTGTTCAAATGTTGTACTGAGTTCATTAAGGCTGCTAGCAGCAAACTAGGCTACCTGTTGTAGTTGCTCAAAGGAATACATGCTGAATGCATTGAGTTGTTGCACAAGTTGTTTGAAGTCAGTGAGATAAGCATTTAAGGTAGTTTCTACTTGGGTTTGCCAGGGTTGTTCTAGCTGGTGAAACTTGTGTAGGCGTTCTCTCACATATTTGGGGATGGACTGGCACATTTTTTCAATAGAATTAACCAAACAGGTCTGAGAAGTGACAGAGTTGTGTTGGTTGTCAGATACCAAGGAAAACAGGGAATGAATCCACTGTTGGTAGGCAGCAAACTGGTCCCAGTGATGAGTAACCACTGCTTGCAGAGACAAAATTTCCTGGACATGGAGTCCCAATAACATTTGATGGTGGGCTAAAGCAGGCTGCACAAAGGACATAGTAAGTGTTCAGCAGAGCCAGCCGCTGAGAGATGTTGTGGAAATTGAGGAGCCACAATTAATTTGTAGTATTCAGCCCAACTGAACTGCAACTGAAGATGAGGGATGGCTCCTTCACAGGCTATCCCAAGGGCTACCAACACGACTTGCTCCAAGTCAGGGGTACCCATGGGGTAAGCAACTAGGCAGGGAACATTCCTGAGGTTCAGTATAGTGGGGGTAATAGGCTGGTCGGCAATATCTTCCTCAATAGGAGGACTGGTTATTTCAGGTGAAGTCAACTCTTGTATAGGCAGAGGCAAAGGACCTGAGAACCTGGATGCAAAAGGGATAACCAAGGGACTTACAGCCCCTGTAGTGAGCACCATTTTTGTTGTGTTCTGAGGCGCAGCACAGACACAACAGGAAATCCTAACCTTAGGATTGGATTTGTACTAAGTCTTGGTTAGATGACAGGGAAAGCAAATGTGTTTACCTTGCAGCCCTGGAAGAATAATCTCTACTAGTTGTGGCTAGAGAGAGGCACAGAAGTACAGAAGACACAAAGACAAAAATTTGAATAGAACTTAGTTTTTATTGGTGAATATGAAATGTAATATATAGTGGTTAGGAATACCACAAAACACTACCTGGAAAGTAGGATCACTTGCCACCAGCATGAGTGGGGCAAGTGAGTTGCGCAGGATCAAGAAACCAAACAATTGAACTTCCTGATTCAGTCATTGACTCATTTCAAGAGGCAAAATCAAAAGCAAGAGATTTATCCTCAAAATGGCCCACCAAAGGCAAAATTGAAACATGGTGAATAGCGGTATTCACGACACAAACAAACAAAAAGAAAGTCCTACAGCAAAGAAGGACCCTCAACCTAGCAAGCAGAACAGCTGAGTCATTAATCCCATCCCCATAGTGGCAATTGTACCACCCAAGAAAAATCAGATGAGCACTTATAATACCACCAAGGAGGGAAAAGCTCAGGGGAGTGCTTAGGCAAGCTACCCTCCCCCACTTTGCGAAACTTGTATAGGGACCAGGACGTGGATTTAATTACCATGATCCAAGTACTCTCCAGCAATCCTATACTGTTTGCCGCCCAAACTGGTGATGAGGAGCACCTTTTAGGGAAGCTTCAAATATGGAATTAAGAAGAAGATAAGTATATTTTATTGGATAATACTTTAGACTTATATAGCTTGCGCTGTGGCGGGGATTTAAGTCAGATCAAAGATGAGAATGATCATGTTCAGAATGGGTTTAAGTTGCTGGATAACTGGACAAGTCATGTGATATTGATTTGTTGCCATTTCTGGTATGTTGAATTTTATATTGAATTGGCACCAAACTGGGCAATGGCAGGATGTTAAGTGTGTGGGAAGTAACCAGAATACCTGTAAATCCAGCACCTCAACACCCCCTTAAGGGGTTACTCTGGTACATCAGGAGGGGGCTTTGTCTTGACGGCTGCTGCTTGATGTTCCTGGAGTTGTTTGCTAGTTAGTACCAGCCAAGTCAAGAGTCTCCTTTGCTGAGGCAAAGGCAGGATCTGTAGTACTTTTTGATGATAGGCTCCTTTGCCCTGGAACTTAACCAGGTAGGTGTTCCTGCATGATCTGCATTTGATGATTCTTTCTGGTCCCCTGTGCACTGAGTCTAGCTTCTTTATGTTACCAGCCAGGGCCCAGATGGGGGAGTTGATGTGGAGTGGTTCATCTGTAGAGGTTACCTTTTGTACTTTGAGCCTTTTTTTCTGCTATTTTAGCTTTGAGGCATATGTGTTTTAGAGTTGGTGCTTGTTATACTGTGGTAGGATTTCCTGGGGGGATTTTCACATATAGTTAGTTATTGCAGGTAAATATATCTGGTTTGTATCCATATGTTAGTTCAAACAGTGAGTAGCCTGTCCCTTGATTGGTGTGGACCCGGGATACTAATAATGTATGTTTCACGTATAGTGACCATGTGTCCTTGGCTTTGCCATCAATTATTTTCTCAAGGGTTCTGATGAGACTGCTGTTTAGGCATTCAACTCTGTCATTGGCCTCTGGTCTGTAAAGCAAGGTTGTGGAATGCTTGATATTCTTAGATTTTAAATTATCATTCACTATGTGTCCTGATAGTTCTGTGGCTCCATTGGTTATGATGTAGTCTAGAGTTCTGTAGTTGGCTGTAATTGCCTTGTTGATTAAGCAGTTGATTGCTTCTGCCTTGTGGTTCTTTGTTGCCTAGCAGATAGGCCACTGTGTAGCAAAGTTGATGGCTACAATTAGGAAAAATTATTTTGTTTTAGTTTCTGGGAAGGGTCCCACTACGTCCAGTCCCCAAACCTTAAACGGTTCAGGGTCTGGTACTGGATTAACTGTTGGCTGGGGAGACTTGGTGCTGGCGTATTTCTCACACACTGGGCACTTTTTCATAACACTGATTATGCCTTGTTTAAGATTGGGCCACCATACTATCTCTTTTAAAGTGAGGTATATATTGTTAGCCTTTGTGTGCCCTAGTAGGCAGTGATGTCTTAGGATAGTGTCAACCCTTTGTGCAAGTGGAATTTAAGGGATATGTTTGTCTTTATAATGTGGTATACTGTGCCATTTGATATGTGGAAATTTTTTTCATTCCTTACTAATGTATCATGGGTTAGTTGATGTGGGGGCTCTTTCCCTTTTGACTTGTACTCAGTGCTATATGGGTTGGGCCAGTCAGGGTCCAGGTGATCAGGATGATTCTCTCTTGGCTGACATAGCCTAGAGAGAGCATCAGCTGTGACCAGCTCTGCTCCCCTTTTATATTGGATGTCCAGATTGAGCTGCTTCAGCAGGGACATCTATTTGGCTTGTTGCCGTGCAAATGTGTTCTGAGTTTTGAAATAGATTAAGGATTTATGGTCAGTGAGTACTCATACGTTTAAATGTCCTTCTAGATAACATCTCTATTTCTTGCATGTGTGATATATTGCTAGCAATTGCTTATTGTGTATTGGGTATCTCTGCTCAGTATTGGTTAGTTTTCTACTTTTGTAACATACTGACAGGAAGTATTACTGCCCCAGCTGGCAGATGTGTAGGACTGTGCCAATGGCGGTGTCACTAGCATCTGACTCAAGCCTGTAGCGCCCATTATTATTAGGGTATTTTAAGATTGGTGCTTTGATCAGAGCTTGTTTTAGTAGTTGAAAAATCTTGTTGCATTCTGGTGTCCTATTGAATTTCTTTTTGGCATTACCTTTGGTTAGATCATTGATTGGTGCAGTGAGCTTTCTGCAGTTTTTGATGTATTTCCTTAGGTAAGCTACCATTCCAAGAAAGCATATAACTTTTTTGACAGAGGTGGGGCATTGCATGTTATTTATGGCTTTTATTTTATCTGGATCTGCTTTGATGCCACCTTTGGAGATAATGTGGACCAAGAACAGGAGTACATTTTCCATAAATTGGCACTTGCTAGGCTTTGCATAGAGTTTGTGCTTTGCGAGTCAATCAAGTGTCCTGCAGACATGTGTGAGGTGTTACTATTTTGTTTTTGATAATATGATGATAGTATCAAGGTAGCATAATGTATTTGAGAGACCTTTTAGTGCTTGGTTAATCATGGTGACAAACGTTGCGGGAGTGTTGGTCATCCCAAAGTTCATTACTCTACATTCAACAGATCCAAATTGCGTACAGAACGCAGTTTTTGGTATGTCCTTTTCTTTTACTTCAACTTGGTTGTAACCTGAGGTGAGGTCAATTTGGAAGAAAAATTTGGCTCCAGAGAGTCTTTTAAACAGATTCTCTATGAGTGGAAGAGTGTATTTATTCTTTACTGTGCTTGCATTGAGAGCTCTCTAGTCTGTTACTAGACAAAGAGTTCCTTCCTTTTTCTTTATGAAGAACACTGCTGCCCCCAAAGGGATTCTGATGGATGGATGAATCCTTTAGCAAGGTTGTCCTTGATGTGACTTTTGAGGGTTTGTATCTCTATGGGGGAGAGTCTGTAGAGGGGTGCAGGTTTGGGCACAGTCTTGCATAGATCAATGCCATGTTTGACCTCCTGTTCAGGGGGTGGCTCTATTAGCTCTTCCTTAAATACATGAGTGTATTCCTTTAGGAGTGCTGCAAGTTCTGGGCATTGGATTTTGGTTGTTTGTATGTTATTGAATTTGGTATACCTCATTATGTGGAGGGTACTGTCTTTGGTTAGACGTTCTGAGTTGTCTTGGTTTATGACCTGAACAAATACTGTGTCTCTTAGAATGAGGTTGTTGGGTTCTTTGAGGATATTAAAATTGACTCTGTTGCGTTTGATGGTCATGGTTTTTGTTTTCTAATATACGCTGGGGTTTACTTAAGTGAACCAGTTCATGCATGCTACAATGTTGTAGTTTATTTTGTTCATGGCAAGTCCTTTGATAGACTTTTATATGCCTTGGAAGTCAATTCTGAAGGGAATTGTTTTGCCTTCAAGTAGAACTTTGATTTGTCTGCCATCCTGGCGTATTTGAAGTTGGATTTGACAACTGGTATTTTGTACTTGGTTACAAATGGTTTCCTAACCATGGTGTGTTGTGCACCAGAGTCAAATAATATTTTATGTGTATGTGACTTTTAAGTGCATGGGTAGACAAGAAGTTGTGAGCAATCTTTAATTTTTAAGTTCATAAAAATGGAGGATTGCGGGACATGTGGGATGAAAGCAGCAAAGTTTATGCCTTGGTACAGTTTCTTGTCAATTTGGGGGGGGAGACAGGGGCACTTAAGCCTGTTCCCCCTCTTATTTTCCTGGTTCCTCTGTTTTGAGACTATGAGGTCAGAGAATTTGGGGTCAGATTCATAGTGGGTTGCTGTTTCAGCATTGTTTACTTCAGCGGTGTCCTCTTTCTTGGGACAGGAGCAGTTTGCACTTTGGCTGAAATTGCCATTGTTGCAATTAGAGTTGCCATTGATTTTAGTAGTTTTTTGGCGTTTGTTACCATTGGAGGTTTCTCTGCCATTGCCGTTTGAGGAGCAATTGCCATTGTGTGCAGCATATTCCATGTTTGCACGTTTTTCTGCGCGCTTGGCTTTTGTAATGAGCGTGGGCATGGAGGTGTTAGCCTCTGGACAGATGAGGGCAGCAACAGAGGATTTCCTTCTGTTGATGAATGAGGCTATGGTGTGTATGTTGTCAGCTTGCGCTGGATTTTGGATTTTGCGGTGTATTTCCTCAAATTCATTGGCGTAGGCTGTGATAATGGTCTTCTGAGGAAGATTGCTGAGTTGTATTAAAATGTCTTGGAGGGATTCAGTGACATGGAAATTGTGTGTGATGTCCACTTGGAACTCTTCCTATTTGTCAAGCTGGTTGTCAGTTTGTGAGCCAACCCAGGTAGAAAACCAGTTAGCTGCAGCCTTGTAAAGGCGCTTGTTGGCTTCCTGGACCCATTTTTTGTGGGGGATGCAGCTGGTTAGAGTTTAGCGGCTGAGTGGTCTAGCCAGTTGATGACGTTTTCTTTGTTTTTACAAAAGAACTTGTTGATACCAATGTACTTGGTGTTGGTATCCTCACCTGTGATAGGCAGTTGTGTATTTGTTTGTGGTTAGAGAGAGTGACTGTATTGAATTATATTGGTGCATGCTTTAGGCATGACCAGACCTTTGAATACAGTGTATCCACTAGGTATATCTTTATTGATGTTGTGGGCGCAGTAGTACGTCTTCCAGGTCTCCTGGGATGTGGCCTGGTTGTGTACGTGAGCAAAAGTGGGCAGGTTTTGGTCAGCCATTTTCTCTTTCATGGGTGTGGTCAAAAACTGTAGCTGCTACCAGTGATTAGGAGAAACTTTAATGAAAGCTTTGAGTATGGAATTAATAGGAAGAGAAGTATCTTTTATTAGATAATACTTTAGACTTATATAGCTTTTGCTGTAGCAGGGGTTTAGTTGGATCAAACCTAAGGGTTGGTCATATTCAGGATGGGTTCAAGTTGCTGGATACTTGGACAGGTCATGTGATATTGGTTTGTTGTCTTTCTTGGTATGTAGAACAGTATATTAGATTGACACCAAACCAGGCAATGACCGGATGTTAAGCGTGTCAGAAGTGGCCAGAATACTTGTACATCCAGCTCCTCAACACTCTGTAAATTTGTCAACCTGGCCTATACAGATGAGATTTTCCCTGTCAAATACAAACTTAGGGAAACATAGAAGGAAACCCCTCACACAGATCTTGGAACATAAGGGTATACCACTAAGGGCCAGATCTGCCTTTTCAATAGAACCTGGGAATCAGAAGATTGCTGAGACTAGATTATCTGTGGTCATCCCAGAATGACTTTATGGTGAGGTCATTGAGCTTCGGGGTTGCTCTTGTTTTGAGCTGTGTATTGCTCCTGGCATTATCACGCCTGGCCATCAGGAGATCCAGGTTCTCTTGGCTAATCTTACAAACAAAGTGTTATCCATTAAGAAAGACCAAGTGGTAGGTTTCTTACACTTCTACTATACAGAATAATTATCTGAGTTAAATGGATTTGGTACATTCAAGGAGATGGGTATACCAGATAAGCCCAAGCCAGTAGTTCACCTGACTACGTCCCTATTTGGCCTCTCTTTGCTTGGTCCTGAGGAACAGGCTCAGGTATCATTGCTGTTTCAAAAATACTGTTCAATTTTTGCCAAAAGCAATCATGACCTGGGTTGTGTGGAAGGAGTCACTCACCAAATTGATATAGTGTCCATCCCCTATCTGCATACAACCTATAAGACAATCAAGAGCCAATGAGAAATTTGTCTCAGAAGAGGTCAGCAAATTGCTGAAACAATGCATTCTGATTCCGTCCAAAAGTCCATGGTCAGACCCAATTCTAATTGTCAAGAAGAAAGATGGCTCTAACAGAGTTGTCATTGACTATTGACGCCTCAACAAGGTCACTAAGAAGGACTCATACCCTCCACCTTGCATAGACAACACACTATACTGTCTCAGAGGCGCCAAGTACTTTTCTGCTATGGACCTTATATTGGGTTATTGGCAAATTGAACTTCCCCCCAAAGAGCAGTAAAAATGTGCCATAATAACCTTACAAGGGTTATTTCAACTGAAAAAAATGCCACAAGGACTGTGCAAAGCTCCTGCCACTTTTCAGCAAGCAATGAACATCATCCTTGGCAACCTTAAAATTTCCTGTGTTCTAGTATACTTGGATGATATCAATGTCTTCTCAAGGACTTTCACAGAGAATCTAGCTCATCTGGAGAAAGTCTTCAAGAGGCTAGCGGCTGCCAATCTTAAGAGAAAGCCACACAAATGCCAGTTCTTCAAAGACCATCTGGAATACCTGGGCTCTGTCATAGACAGTCATGGCCTGCGTCCCCAGCCCAAAAAACTGAAGCAATCTCCAAGATGAAACAACCAGAGTCAAAACAGGACATAAAGGTCTTCTTGGGCATGGTTGGTTACTATTAGCACTTCATCCCACACTTTGCAGCCATTAGAGAACCCCTCTTCCACTTTCTGAAACCAGGAGTTGACTTCATATGGAGTAAGCAATACCAGGGAGCATTTGACAAACTAAATTTGGCATTATCAAATGACCCTGTTCTGATGTATCCAGATTTTGACAGATTCTTTGTGATCCATATCAACACCTCACTTACAGCAGTTGGGGCTGTACTGTCCCAGCTTGACAACAAGTGACTCAAACACCCTGTAGCCTACACTAGTAGAGCTTTAAATATCCAAAAACACAACTACACAGTGACAGAGTGCAAATTCCTATTGGTCATCTATGCATGCAAGCAATTTTGGGTCTACATACATGGTGTACAGTTCACAGTGGTCACAGACCACGCTTCTCTGACCTGTATTTAGAGCCTCAAGAAACCAGAGGGCTGGCTTGCCCTTTGGGCACTGAAATTGAAGGTTTTGAACCATGAAATCATCCATTGCCCTGGCAGCAAACACCAACATGTAGACTGCCTATCACACTTACCTACTGTGACCTTAGTAAGCCCATTAGTAGATCAACTGTACCGCAAGATGATGAAGGAGAGCTTAGTGACAAACCTAAGAAGGTACAAAAAAATCCTACAAGACCTATGAAAGAATACAGTACTTTGCAATGGTGTGCTATACAAGTCGATGGATAACAAAGAACACATATTCCATCCTCCCTCCAAAAGTTCCAGTATCATTACGGCCACCCATAAAGCAACTGGACATGGAGTCTTTTGGAAAACTAAGGAAATATTGTCTTGTAATTAATTCTGGGAAGCAATGAATTTCAACATTCAAGAGATAATTGACTGTTTTATCAAATGCCAAGGGAACAAGCTACTACAGAAAAGCACAAATTACTGTTGCAACTGAACCAATTAGAGTTCAGTATTTGATTGGGGAAGACAATAGTCCAATAGAAAGGACAAGAGTGAATATAGTAAGATGTAAATTATTATAGAATATTGTGATTAATATACTATATGGGGAAGGTCACAAGGCCATGGGGGTGGCATAGTGGCAGGTTCCATGTAAGGTTTGAAGCTGAGGAATAACTTGTGCAGGGATTAGCAGATTGAATTGACAGTGCTCCAAATTAAGAGATAGTGCTCACAATTTGACATTACCATCAGATTAATCCATGCTGTTAGATATGTCCTTGATAGACTAATTGAGTGCCCCCTGTGTATTGTAAGATACATTGGCAGGCAAGGAGGGAAAATTGGTTGCAACACTCCCCTTTCCCCCTGCTTGTCGTCAGACACCAGGACCAGAGTCTGAGAAAAATCTGGGAAGGTCTGCACAAACAACTTTTGTGTGGGGATGGCGCAGAAGGGGCACAAGCAATTGTGATGAGGCTTTTTGGTGTTTCCTTGGGCGTCTTCAATTTGGTAGGTATGGTTATCATAGACTGCAGCTATTTTGAAGGGTCCCAAGTGGTTGGGATCCAATTTGGCAGATGCAGGGTTGAGGGCATAGACGGGGTCACCTACGATGTATCTTGCCCCAAGGTGCTTTGTGCACCCCTCCATTTTTTAGTTTAATGTCTCAAGCTTTGGCACACCACTGACTCAGGGAGGGAGTAGTTGTCAGGGGAGGTTTTCTGGGAACTGTGGATTGTAACTTCTCTTGTTCTACCCCCGTTAAGCTGTCAGGGGTCCCAAAGACCAAGGTGCTGGGACTGAATCCAGTACCCCTGTTAACTCTTGCTTACAAGATGAGTAGGGCGGTGGGTAGGTGTTCAGTCCACGCAGTATTGGGGTGCTCCTGTGAGAGCTTGGCAATCAATTTGTTGTGAATGCTGCCATTCACCATGTTTTGATTTTGCCTTTGTTGGGTTATTTTGGGGGAAAATCTCTATCTTTTGCTTTTGTCCTTCAAAATGAGGCTGGCTCCAAATTAGGAAATAAAATTGTTCAGTTTCCTGATCCTGAGAAACTCACTTGCCCCACTCATGCTTGTGGCAAGTGATCCTACCATCCTGGTATTGTTTTTGGTATCACCAACCACTATATATTACATTTCTTATACACCAATAAAAATTAAGTTCTATTCACACTTTTGTCTTTGTGTCTCCACATAATTTGGCACCTCTCTAGCCATGTCTAGCAGATATTATCTATTCAGGGCCACAAGGTAATCACTTAGCCTTCCCTGCCATTCTAACTGAGACTTAGTAAAAATCCAATCTTAAGGTTAGGATTTCCTGTTGTGACTCTGTGCTGCGCCTCAGATCACGACAAAAATTGGACCAAAAAACCATTTAGATGCTTCAGGCGCCCTTTGGATTGCAGATGTTAAGGGGTTGTAACTATACGTTGGAGTGCATTATTGGAGCAGTATGCCCTCATGACATGCCCAATAAGTTTGGGGCCACCATCTGTGATGAGACGTTTGGGTTGTCCAAAGCAGGCCACAATTTCCTTGCCAATGAAGCAGGTAATAGTAGTGACAGTATGGTTGGTGGTTGCTCACACCACTGGCCAATGGGTGAAGTAATTGATGGCAGTAATGATGTATTTCTTTCCTGGTCTGTCTTTAGGGAGAGGCCCCAAAATGTTGAAGGCCCACTGCTTGAAGAGTTTCATGGCTTTTATAGGTAGGACAGACTTGGGAGGTACAGGTTTAGATGTGTTCTTTTTGCACAACACACATGTTTTGAGGAGGTACAAGTTGTCTTGGCGCATACAGGGCCACCAAAACTTACTCTTCATGATCTTTAAGAGGTTACATCCTCTGATGTGACCCAAGGTGTGGTGGTGGTGTAGTATGGTATCCCCTTGCTGTGTGGTGGGGATGTAAGGCTTTTCACCTGTCTTCTCCTGGCAGCAGATGTTGCCAGCATCCGTGATGAACTGACTTTTGTTTTCCTTCATCTTGTAGATGGTTACTGAGTTAAGGCCTTTGTAACGAGTTGCTTCAGGGCAGAGGTACAACATCAGCCAATCTGGGTCCAAGCCATCATCCCCAGTGATGGATGCTATGTAGAGGCATAAGAGGGCGTCAGCTGTGACAAGTTCCTTCCCAGGCTTGTACTCAATGCGCAGCTGATAGGGGGATAGGCTCTTGACCCAGCTTGCTTGGCGGCGTGTCAAGTGGGACTGTGTGTTGAAGTACTGGAGTGACTTATGATTGGTCAGGACGTGGGGTGGAAAGGTAGCGCCCTCCAGGTAACAACACCATTTCTCAATGCAGTGCACAATTACCGCTAACTCTTTGTCATGTATGAGGTAGTGTTGCTCTAAATTGATAAGCTTTCTGGATTTGTAGGCCACAGGAAGAAAGACGCATTTATCAGTTTCTACCCTTAGCACTCCCCTATGGCTCTGTCAGAAGCATCAGTCTCAAGTTTGTACTGGTAGTTCTAATTGGGGAATTTTAATACAGGTGCATTTATAAGCTTCTGCTTCAACGTCTTGAAGGCTTGATCTCTGGCAGGTGTCCAGTGAAAGCCCTGCTTTGTGTTTAAGAGCTTGGTGAGGGGTGCAATTAGTTCTCCACAGTTAGGGATGAACTTCTGCACATAGGCAACTATGCCCAAGAATTTACGCACCTGACCCACATCAGTGGGGGGTGGCATGTTTGGGATTGACTTAATCTTTGCAGGGTTGGGCTTTATCCCTTGGGAAGAGATGGTATGCCCAAGGAACAAGAGCTCTGGCTGTAGAAATTTGAATTTGGAAGGCTTGGCCTTTAGCTGGTTTTTACAAAAGATCAAGGACAGCACAGAGGTGTTGGAGGTGTATGGTTTGATCTTGACTGAAGACAATATTGTTGTCAAGGTACACAACAACAAACTTTCCAATTAAATCTTCAAATGCTTTGTTAAGCAACATGGCAAAGGTAGAGGGGGTGTTGGGCATCCAAAGTTCATGACATAACACTCAAATTACCTATAGCGTGTGCATAAGACAGTTTTGCCTTGTCCCCTAGTGCAATGCAGACCTGGTTGTACCCTGCAGTGAGATCAATCTTACTAGAAGACTTTTGCACCTGCAAGTGTATCAAACAAGTTGTCAATTAGCAGTAAGGGGAATTTATTCTTGACTGTCACCTTTTTTAGAGTGTGATAGTTAGTTGCCAATTGAAGGGACCCATCCTTCTTAGCTACAAAGAAGACTGCAGCCCCACATGGCAAGATGAAGGGGCAGATAGAGCCCTTATCTGTCAGAAATATTCCTGACATAAACCAGATTTTGACTGAGGTACCATGCTGGGGAAAAATAGGGAATTTCACTATCAAAAATTCACAATTTGATGTTGATTTTCTCCATTAAGTAGGAAAAATAAAAATAAAGTCAAAACGGAGTTTGACCAGCGCCGGATTAATTTATCATCTGGGCAGGCGCCTGCTGTGGTTGTGAAGGCGCTTGTCAGCACTCTCTGCCAACCCCCCAGCACCCAGCCAGCTGCCAGCGGGCCCACTGCCAGTTGGCTGCCTACCTTCTCCCTCCCCGGGTTACAGCCTGCACCCAGCAGGCCAGCCACCACCTGCCCGCCCACCTGCTTGCCTTCTGGTCCCCAGCTGACTGCCAGCCACCCACCCAGGCCCCATGTTGTAAATTGCACCATTAATGCTATTTTGATATGGCCTTTGAATAATGATAAATACAAAGATTTGACTGGTTTTGCTTTTGAGTTTGGGAATTCCTTGCTTTCTGTAAATGGGTCTGTGCCAATATACACCCATTCCAGAATACCATACCTTCCCTTGTCTGGTCCTGGTATGACCTCATCCCAACGTGATCCCCTCAGCCACTCTGTCTATCTAATGAGTGATCACTGTCCCTTGTCTAATATTTAAGTAGAATCATTTCTCCTAATAAAGACAAGTTTATCCACATTTGTGTTGGCTTTAATATTCTTCAAGCTTTTTCCTGTCCTTTTTGCCAAAAGGACTTTCACATCTTGTATTCCAGGAAATTAAGGTATGTGCCCTTAATTTTGCCCTGAAGGCTAACCCAAGGCTAGCTTCAAACCTCAAATCTTTTGTTATAAAGATTTCCCACCATGTCCTCCTGGATGTCATCCCCAGGAGCCAAACACAACACCCCAGTACCCACCACCCAAACAATCAGAAACACTCACCCAATACAACCAATCAAATAAGTCTCTGAGAAAAGGTCCTGATTTAAGAATAATTCCTGCCCACCATAAGAAAGCCAAGCCCAAGTTTTACATGTGAGCAATAATTCTCCCCATAGCCAATGGGGTCCTGACTCCCAGGCCACAAGATTGAATCCAGACTCCAACCAAGTCATATTTACCAAGACAAAAATAGATCTTGAAGAACTCATGAGTTGTCACCACCACATGATCCCATACTCAGGAAAGATCATTGGTCCCAGCCAAGAATGGCCAAACCAACAACAGATAACAAAGGAACAAGAGTTTGGCCATCTTCCCAAAAACCAACTGCCATTCTTATCTTCCAAGCTTTTGGGATTCCCCATCTCATGTTTTCCACTCCCATCTGTGAATCTTTGCACAGTGGGAAACACTATAAATAAGGGACTCCTCCTTAGTAATAGCTTGTGCTATTATTGAGTTTAATACCCTTAATAAAGCTAAATTCAACTCTCAACTTCCTAGTCAACTCTTAGTTAGTTTGCCCCAGCCAACAGCCTTCATTCCAAGGAGGATGAATCACCTCATCTTCACAGCTGTGCTTACAGATTGCCTTGGAATTGGGGGATATCAACAGAGACTAGAGTTCTTTGGGCCTTCACCAGAAGGGTTAGATCACAATTACCGCTATGACCCTGGACAACTCAACTCTTTTCACACGGGTACCTGGCCTCCTCTGGTGTCACCACACTCCACCCTGTCTATTACAGTGTATACCTCCCTGTATTACGTACTGACCTACTTTTTCGACAGCTTTGGGAGATACAACATCCATGCCAAGGTCTTCTGGTGGTTAATGACAATTTATTCAATTATCACTGCCTTGACCGGTTTCCAATTCTCCAACCTTCAGCCATCCCTTCTTCAAGTAGTACCTGCAATCTCTGGGTATTACATTTTTGAGTGTGTACACAAGGTGTTGACAGAGAATCTTGTCTTCCTTGGGTGTTAAGCAATAAAGGGGACATGTCTTGGGCAGCAACCCTTACAATTGAACAGCATGCTGTATCTCTCTTGAAGGAGGAAACTGGTCTAACGTTTTGCTGAAGACGTCCTTGTATTCCTCAAGAAGTGATACTAGTGTTGGTGGTAGTGTGGTGGCCAAGGGGGATGTGTAATGGGTTTGGAGCAGATAACTTCCACTGAAGACTAATTAAAGTCCAGTCTCAACTTTGGGAAGAGGAGAGTAGAAAGGTTCACTATAAGGGAAGAGAGTATCAGTTCCTTGTATGAAGACTAAGGATGTCAATACACAGTTACTAACTTCAAAAATACCTTTTAATTATCTAGGCAGAACAAAACACAGTCTTACTATCTTTAAATGTAGATAAACCTTAATAAAGAGTAAAGTTGAAGAGAGCAAGAGTTGAATCTTTATTATTGTTAGAAAAATATCCTTTTATAGGATTGTTATCTCATGGGCAGTTGACCCAAGAATCCTAGGGTCAGACTGGCCTGTGTATTGGGGCTTTACTGGATAGTGATACCCAAAAGACATCTTGCTCAATGCTCCATTGTGGAGTCATTGTTATTGCATCATTTCTGCTCCTGACCTTGTCCTGAGGTGAGCGTGATGCCAGCTGCAATGTCAAGCTACTATTGTGGCTTTCTTCCTGAAAACCAGTCCATCCATCCCATGTCCTATGGGTGGGATCCACTCCATTGCAGAGTATAATAATATAACATATGAAAAATATATCAAGGAGTTTTTTTGGGGTTCAACCCCAGCCAATATAGGAAGAACTGGGTTAACCCATAAACCAATCATTATTGTGGTTATGATGTTTGGGATAAGCACCTAAAAGTGTATTAGTGACCAAGTTTTCAGCCCCTATGGAGCACTTGGATATTTTGGGGTGGCACCGCCGCACCGCTGGATTGATCAAAGTGGATACTTATTTTGGATCAGATTTAGGCAGACCGGCCTATTAATTTTGAGTCAGGAAGAATCATTCTTGATTCTTGGAGCACTTTGGCTTTAGTACCACCAATTTGACCAATGCATCAACGTTTGCGCCAATCATCAAGTTATTTCAAATATCTTTCTAATTTCCAATCAAAAGATTGATAGCTGAATTGTCAAGTCAAAAAGACAGGGATTTCACATCCAGCTTTCCCCTTGAAGTTGTACTTACCGGTCTCTGTGAGTCTGAAAAATACTGTGTTGTGGAGTAGTTTGCTCATCTTGACAGGGTAAATCTGGAAACCCACCCCATTTATGTTGAGGCCAGAAATGATGTTGTGGCTGAGCCCTGCCATGATTGGCCCAGAGAGCTTAACCTGGATGTTCCCCATTCTCATAGACAAGGGTACTGTCTCATGAGTGATTGCCACACTGAAGGAGTTGGCTATATGTACTGCTTTGAATTGGCTAGGCACTTGATCTAGTTGTTGAGAAGCTGTGAATTACTGGTTGACCATGGTATGATTGGCCCTAGTGTCTACCAAAAGTTTGTGGGTGTTCCCACAGAAACAGAAGGGGTAAGCCAAGCAGGTGACTTTATTGGAATAATGACTTGCTTAGAGGATGGGGTTGTCACTGTGGACCTGGTATACATTGAGGGTCTCAACATTGTGCAAATTATAGTTGCAGGGGTTTTTGGCAAGGAGAGATCAGGAGTGAGAATCAAGCAGGGTTGCAGAACCTCTTGTATCTATAACCCCCAGTCTTTTCCCAGGTCTTCAATCTGAGCTAGCTGAAGCTCCCCCTTGCAGGGGCACTTAGCTCCATTCTCCTGCTGACGGGATTGGCAGCGGCCCACTTGATTGTGGGCACTGCCAGGTGCAAGACAAGACTAAGGGGGTGCATCATTGGACCTGCAGAACCCCATTGAAGCTTGGTTGGTGGCCTCCATTATAGCTTTGTAGCAGTTGTCAATAGAGGTACAAAACCCCACATGAACCCATTTGCAAATATGGTACTTAAGCCCATTAACTATAAGAGTGAGCAACATGGTGTTTCTGTTGGTGACAGCTTATGGTGTGACAGCAAGGGATTGCTGCCAAGTTGCAAGATATTTGGGGACAGATTCTGTTTGTTTGATGGCCAGGAGGAGAGTCTCCACTACAATAGGTGAAAATTTTTCACTGTAACAGGATCTTGTGGCGTCCCTAAATATTGCTCATGTGACTTCCTGCTCTTGGCTTGCCCAGTTGGTAAATCACACTGCAGCAGGCCCTGTAAGGCGCCCAGATGCAGTGGCAACCCACATAGGTTCAGGCACCTTGAAGATGCAAAAGTGGGTCTCTGTGGAATGGAGCCAGCTAACAATGTCAGCCCTTTTCACACCACCCACAAAGAACTTGAGCTGGAGGTTTATCATGTGTTGTTAGAGATCTGATTGAGGCAGGGTGACGCTTGCGTTGCGCTGCCCCAGGCAGAGACAATTGTACACACTTGTAAGCACCTGTTGGTCCTGGTAGATAAAATATCCTTTGGGGATATCCTCCTTGGGGATTGGAAGATTGATTTCTTGGTGAGGAGTAGCCATACAGCCTGTATTCTGCTCTTTATTAGGGGAATTTTTCTTTTAGGTAGATTGTGAACCTACTGCTGCTAGTACTGTTGCAACTGAACTAATGAGAGTTCAGTACTTGATTGGGGAAGACAACATTCCAATAGAAAGGACAAGAGCTAATAGAATAAGATGTAATTTATTGTAGAATATTATGATTAATATACTATATGGAGAAAGCCACAAGACCACAGGGGGTGGCATAGTGGTGGGTTCCATGTAAGGTTTGAAGCTGAGGAATAACTTGTGCAGGGATCAGCAAAGTTGAATTGGCAGTGCTCCTAATTAAAAGATAGTGCCTGCAATTTGACATTACCATCAGATTGATACATGCCATAAGATACGTCCTGGGGCAACTCATTGAGCGCCCCCTGTGTATTGTAAGATACCTTAGCAGGCTAGGAGGAAAACTGGGTTGTAACATTAATGAATGGTGCAACCCCATTTTGCCTGACATACTGTATCTATGGACATAGTGGGACCACTTCCATGTAGCAGCCTTAGTTTTTGCTATGTGATATTTGCTATTGATCACCTCACTAAGTGGGTGTAAGCCCGGCCTCTCAGGAAGGTAGATGCCTCTTCTACTGCACAATTTTTCTTGGATACCATCATACTACATCATGGCTGTCCCCAGTTCCTACTCTCAGATAATGGTACCAACTTCACGGCCTCTGTAATATCAAGAGTAAACAATATCATGGGAGTTTGTGGGGTACTCTCCACCCCATACCATCCCAAAACCAATGAGATGGTGGAGTGAGCCAGCAGTACCTTAACTCAGATCCTCTGTAAAGTAGTGTCATTGTGGACATCCTCCTGGGAAACGTACTTAGGAGCAGCAGTGTTTGCGTACATCTTGCTTCACTCAACCACTGGAGCATCACCATTCCAACTGATGTATGGTTGCCACCCTGTCATTCTGCCTGTCCTATACTCAGCCACAGATGAACCTGGACAACTGGACAGCACCCTCATCAAATTGTAGGCATCTGCTTTTAGCAACACAGCTATCAAAACCCAAGCCAGATTTGAGAGGGACTCTGCTAAAAGAGCCCCATTGCCCTCTTTTGAGGTAGAGGAGGGGGTTGCATTTGCAACACCAGAGATGTAGGTAGATCCCACAAACTAGACAAGCTATGGGAAGGCCCTTTTGAGATCATAGAAAAAACCTCACCTGACGCCTACACCATCAAGGATAAGGATAGTGGACGCATATTCAACCGTGTACATGCAAATTTTCTACGTCCATTCTGCACCCCAAAGGAAGGGCCTAATTAAACACTATCTGAACTTATCATGAAAGAAAATAACAATAAGTAATATAAACACATCATGTAATTCATACAAGAAAAATATTAAAAGATATAAAAACATAAAAAGATATAAAAAATATAAATATAATTATAATAAAAATAAAGAAAGTGCATTATATTGAAGAAGGACATAGTCCTAGGAAACTTTATTACTGAGTGCCCTCCTCAGGCTCCTCAGGGACATGTTGTGTGGTAGCTGCCACATATTCACCGAAAGAATGGGTGGTTACCACCTGGTAAAGAACAACAACATTTCAAAGCCACATATGTTGCGCCTCAGGGGACAGCTGTTCCCAGTGCATAATGGGTGCAGTCAAGGCCAGCTCCCCATCTTCCAGACAACCCAGACCACACTTGATGGGAAAGCACGCACCCAACATCAGACACTCCACAATAAACCCCTCAGAGGGATAGTCAGCCTGAAGACCCCACTGGCAATGCAACACCTTGCAACAGTAGTACTCCAGAATGGCCTGCATCTGGGACAAGGAACCAAAAGGAATCAAAGGCTTAGAAACCAGGAAAAGGTTGCCCAGCAGAGCCATGTGAGGAAGATACTGGGCAGGATCCCCAGTCTCCAGCTTCTCTGAGGTGATGTTGATGGCAGCAGCCAACTTGTTGTGCTGGTTGTCAGTGTGCCAAAGCCCCCATTATCAAGTAGAGTTGAGATTGGGCCCCCAAGCACAGGACCAGACTCAAACCACTGAACAGTTAAAGTCAATAAACTGTGTGTATTCAGCATAAAATGCCACAATGGACCAAGAAGGCTCCACCATGACTCCCTCCAAGGACCAGGCCAACTCACAAAGGGCCACAGAACAAAAAAAACAGGAGGGTGATACTGCTCTAATAATTAGAGACAGGAGTAAATATCCACCCCCTGCCCATGGGACAGGAGGACAAAGAGGAACTTGCTCAAAAGTTCATGGCCCTTGAACAGACCATTTACCTCAAATTCTGTGTGATCCAGATCATGCGTAAGAACAACAGTTCACAACAAGGCCAGATTGGGAGTGTATGGAACAGTAGGAGGACAGGGGACAACTGCTCTTGCCCACCAAGCAGCTGGGTCCACTGAGGAAGCCATGTTTACACCCCCCAACCACCAAAGAAAGACAATCCACTTGCTTGATGTCTTGTACCAAGATGGGGTTGTGGGGGCACTGGAAGGGATTTGTCACCACAGTAGTGGCCAAGGATAACTCTGAGCAAGTATCATTCTCATGGGCTCAATATGAACGCCACCCATAAAACTGGAGGCAGTGTGCCTCCTTACTCTGGCAATTGAACTCCAGACAACGCTCCTCTGACATGGTTGCCAGAAACTCCTGATATTCTTCCTTGCTGCTAAGACAATAAGAGGTAGTTGAGAAAGCCGTAATGCATTATTCTCTTCTTAACCTCCCTACTTATGGTCAAGAGGGGGGAATGTGAGATTAGGCTGATTGACCACAAATGATCAGGTTAATCATTGCACGCAGATCCTTATCAGTTACACGCTGTAGTATCACAAGATTATCATTCTATTAAATATAGTGATTATACGCTGTATAATCACTAGTTTATTATAATCAATATGACTATTATACAGTGTATAATTGTTAGTCAACAGAGTAACTATCACTGATTACACACTGTGTAATCAATAAATTATCATTCATATATCTCTCCTTCCATCCTACTGGACATTGTACCAACTCAGTCCCACCCAGTATGAAAGGCTTATATGAGTATATCAAACAAATGATGTGCAAAAGGCTAGGAAATACCGAGTTTGCATCAGTATTATACAGCAGATAATTGGTTCCTTATTGGTTTGGGTCAGCATTACTTGGCTGATATTTCATGAGTCAATATTGGATCTAGTCAGCTATTATACAGTGTATAATCTCCAACTTGAACTGTCATATTAATAAGAAGAAGGCTTGCCAGCCATAAAAAGATCACTGATTAAACACAAAAAAGGAAAAACAGGAGTACCAGAATTCTATCTTTCAAAGTAAAAGAATATAATTGGGACTATTTCTAAGCGCCAACCAAACACAGCATAGTTTCCTAGTGCCATAAGAGGCACATAAAGATACAGTCAATTGATAATTGCCAGTAGGCTAGCTCAAGAAGAATATAAGCTGTAGCTGAAGTGTCATGTACACCTTGTAAAGGCCAGTAGCATCACATATACCAAGTACAGTGTGGAGTTCCTTGTCACCAGTCCCCAAAGTGTGTCCTGGGTCATAGCCAGGGACCAGCTTGGAGGAGTTGTCATTTTCTAGTAGTGGGAAGTGGCCTGCTAGAAGTTTGTACCTAGCCTACATGACTTCAAACTCTTCTAGTACTTTTCTAATCACTAGGCGGTCATCCCCACCATGCACCTGTACTTCAGCTGGTGCTAACCCCTCTGTGGGCCTGTACCAGTCCTTCAACAACCTAGTAAACTCATTTCCTATGAGCTCTCTCCCCCTATCTGTCATCTCAAGATACCTATTTAATCTCTCCCACTCCTCCTGGTAAGACTTACTGGTGGCAAATCTTCTACAACTTTGACAATAGGTATCCTCCTCCCCCTTGAATAGGGTAGAAGATATGGGGTAACTCACTCATAGGGCTTGTCTCTATTACTGGAAATTTGGACAGGGGTTGAAATAGGCTTTTATTTACTTCCAGAAGGAAGATTCCCTTAGAAACTTTCTGATATAACGCCTGAGCATAGGAAACAATATGGGTTTGCTAATACTTGGAGTCCTCCAACAATCTCTTGTACTTCTGGTACTTGGTTTTGGACTCCTGCTCCTTAGTCTTAGGCTCCTGCACCTTTATTTTGGGCTCCTGCAGTCTGTTCTAGCTCAGGCTTCTTATTCTCAGCTCCAGCTTCTTTATCTTAGGCTTCTACACCTTTATCTTGGTCTTCAGCTCCTTTTTGTAGTCCTTGTGGCCTTTGTAATCCACTTGTGTCAGTCCCTGAAAAGCCTCAGATAGCTTCTCCTTTTATAGCTCCTTGTTTTGGTCCAAAAATATCTCTCAGAAATCTGGTTTTCCAAAGCTTAAACTATCCAGTTTTTCTCTATATATATTAACCCTTTTTACTTAATTCAGCCAATAAAAGACCAGGATTTTCTGATTCTGCTCTTCATTTTTTAGGCTTTAACTCTTCAGTTAAAGCCCTTAAAACACTGATTAAATAAGCTTTGACTCACAGCCAATAAGACGCCTTGATTCAAAAGGTTTACCAAACAGTTCACCCAAATGAATTGCTCTTTACTATGGTTTGAACCTGAAGCTGTCTCTCTCCAGATAAACAACTGCTCCGCGTTTTGAATGGTTTTGCCGTAATTCCTGTCACATTTCTCCAGCAAATCTTGAGCGCTCTTGCCTATGTTTTACATAGGGGATTTTCAAGCCCTTGATTCTTCATTGTATCTCTGAGTTTCCCTACATTTTCTTCAGAATTTCTTAGCTATGAACTTGCCTGTTGCTTGCCTCTCCTAGTTGTTCTTGGCAAAATTTGCTTATTTGCCTTCACAGTTTCTCCATTCTGTTTCTGGCCTCTTTCCAGCTTCCTTTCACTCAATTAAATCTTAATAAAAATACATTTCAAACATGTCAAGTTATTTTTTCCTTTTCTCTTTTAAATAATATTATAATTAATTATTTCTTCATATTATATTATTGGCAGTTTTAAATCATTATTTCACTGCTTCTTTCTTATGATTTTCTCTTTATCAAGAAACCAAAACCAACATTCTAGCTCCTGTATTTAGTCCAGCTAGTCCTTCCAAGCCATCTTCAAATTTCTCAGCTAGTCCTGTATCATTATGTTCTGGTCCTTCAGCCAGTTCTTTAAACACCTCTTCTAGTTCTTCAGTCTAGCCAGCAATCAGTCCTTCTCAATCATCAAACAGCTCATTTCAGTCACCAAACAGCTTAACCAGTCCTTCAGCTACTCCTGCATCTTGCTCTTTTGGTCTTCTAACTAATCCTTCATCATGATCAGAAACTCCTGCATCATGATCTTCCAACTAATCTAATCCTGCACCATGATCAGCTAGTTCTTTCCTTCAACATGATTCAACAGTCCCTCAACTAGTCTTCACTGTGATCATACAGTCCTTCTTACTAGTCTTCACTGATGATCCTTCACTATGAACTGCCCTGGTTCTCAATCTCAGTCCCTGTTACCAGAACCTGTAAACTCAGGCATGATTCAACATTAAACTGGCGTTTAACTGGGCCCTTGCAAGTGGCAATCTACTTAGGCCATCCAACCATAGATCATTCAAGTCTATCCAGTTGTCTTTACTCACCCAGGTGATTAAGTCTGAGCTTTCAGCTTCAAAGTAATCAGCTTTACTTCCAAGAGGCCTGATCACACCAAGTTCTGCAGCTGCTTCCCTGAGCAACTGCCTTGGTGACACCCCTGAGCATATCTATGCCCTCCAATGCTCACTTTGGGATCTCCCCAAAGCTCCCACAGGGGCATAAACAAGGACACCCTACCAGTTTTTTAGGTAGAGTGCTTGCTCACAGACCTCCTGTAAGTGTATCAGGGTATGTAGAGCTCTCACAGCTCATCCCCTCCCTGGCAGCCCGCGTTACCCAACAGGGGTCCAAAAACTCACAGCCCTGGTAAACACATTGCATACCATGCTAGCATACTTTCCTACCCTGGCAGCCTGTGTTACCCGCCAGGGTCTAAACAACATCCAGCCTGAGTAGTCCACACTACCCATCAGGCTAAATCACTATCACCCCAAACAGCTAAAGTTCCCTGCTGAGCTATCTCATTTCTCACCCCTAGTAGCCACAGTTTCCTGCTGGGTGAGGACCTCTATCCCACAGCAGCCAATATCTTCTGCTGGGTGGGGACAACTTTTGCCTCTAGTAGTCTTTTCCATCTACTATCCAGGCCTTATCTTCCCTGGTAGCCATTATTCCCTACTAGGCCTCAACCTGCAACAAACCAACAACACTGTAAATTCACTGCCACCTCTGGCTTTGGATCAAACTGCTTTTCCCCACTGCACCAAAAAGGGGCCAAAAATTACAGCCAAGTCACTCAATTCTCTAGGAGATTTGGCTCATACTGTTGATGAGAGATTTTTTCTGGCCTACCCTGCAGACCCCCTGGCTTTGGCTGCCCCAGCCTGGGAAGAAACACTGGTCAATTTGGACCATTTGTTAGAATGGTGTCGTCCTCTCTTAAAAACCATTAGGAACACCCAATCAAATGATGCCACATCTATAACCAGAAAATTAAATGGACCTGAACTGGTTGAGGAGCCTTCCAGCCAATTAGGTGGTCCTGCAGAAATTACCCTGAAACTTTCCAGTCTCCCTGGCTCTGGCCAGCAAATTTTATCACCCAACCAATCATATCCAATTCCAAACAGTCAGGTGACCTCCCCCCAGCAACTCACCCCCTTTTAACAGTGCCAGGGGACTTTGGGGTCCCCTGCTTGTCAATTGTCCATTTTCATTAAAGTTTGGTTGTTGCACTTGTTTTGTTGTTTGATTTGGACTGAAACCCTGTTTCAAGTCCATATTATCTAAAGATTAAAGTGTTAGTTGGTTCTTCAAAAATTATCTTATTTCCCTCTGGTTTGAGCCCAGCATCTCTTTTGTGGCCTTCTAGAGAAGCTCAAGCGTATAGTTTTCTTCTCATACTACTTTTGCTTTTGAGAATCCCATTCAAACTCAAAATTTCAATTAGATTTCTATATAAAACTTACTTTATATTTGAATTTTTCTTGAATTCTTTGTTTCCAAATCCTCTTTTGTTTTTAAATAGTTTAAAGACATCCAAGTTTATGCCTAAGATCTCCTGGGCCACTCTCTGTTGCTCCTGTTCTATTCTTTACTTGTGGCTACCTCTGCCAGCACTAAAATTATTGCTTGCAGTTAAGGAAAACTGACCTTTCTTCTCCAAATTTTGCGAGGAACACAGCTATGTAATCCCAGCCATCAAATTTGTGGTGTTTTCTCTGGCGCCCTTTGTGCTGCTCCTGTGGTCCACCTTGCCAGACTTGTGGGCCAGGATCTCCTCCTCCGTCCAATTTATGGGTGAAGATCCATTTAGCCTCCTCAATGTTCCTAGTGGCCTCCTCCTCTCTGGAGAGGCCGTGGTGAAAAGTTTGATGTGTGATGACCTAGATTTAAATGTTGTTGATTATATCTCGCCCTCCACTGAGGGAGAGAGAATGTTAGTACCTTCCCTTCCCAGCCTGGGTGAGAGCTCTTCAGTTCCCCTTGAGGGTCTTGAGATGCCTTTGCCCGTTGCTTTTTGTGCCCCTTGGGTAATTACTGGCCCAGTGTTGATGGGATTGAACTCCTACTTCCCTCAACTGTCCCCAGTGTCCTCCTTCTGGTCCCCCCTTAGAGCAGCCATTCCAGTTCTCCACTGGGAGGCATCCTGGTGGTTTCTTTCACCGGGATGGGAGCCAAACTTGGTTAGATTAGCCCCCCTCTCTTACAAACACACTATCAATCTTCAGTAAAGCGTCTTTGTTTGAAGCCAAATCAACCATTTCCTGCAAAAATTCTCACATGTGGACTATCAAAGACAGCCAATCAGGATAGGTGCAGCCAGCAAAAATGGACCTATTGCAAAGGCAGCCACTGAAAACTGTCTGAAAGGACAAAAACAAGGGTTGTTGCAGTATATATAGATACAGACACCTGTAAGGATGATAAAAAGTTCTTAGTTACACCTAGATAGATTGCAACTGCTGGCTAGATTGTACTCCAGTTTCAATAAAAGTAATTATCTTCAAAGTTCTACTCTATTTTAGTCTGTAGTGCTTTGAATAGGACAAGGTAGAGAACATTTGCTTGGCTAAAATCTATCTGTAGCTTTAAACATACCAGCAATAACCCAAGTTGTTCCACACTCAGAATATTTTCTAGGTGGTGTCACAGTACTTGTGATTGGGTGGCTTTGCTGCAATAATCAATTATCCACTGCTGGTCTTATATATATTTTTTATATTTTTATTTTCTAAAAGTTAACTATTGTATTTTAATACATGGGCTCTATCATAATTTTCATCATAGCTTGGTCAACAATCTCAACAAGGGGTTTTCAATTAGATTGAGATTTTCACTTCATTTTCTAATTTCCTTTTTGTCAGGATACCACATCCCAGGGGGGGTCTGTTGGCCTCAGCTGCCAACTTGCTCTGTTGGGAGGAGGGTAGAGTCCACCATAGAAGGGGTGCTAACTTGAGGAGATAAGATGCTGATTGGCCTACCAAGGCCCAGGGTCCGGTGGCTGGAACCATAGTGTTGACTAACCCAGCCAAGGTAATGTAGGTGATGCCTGCATATTTGTTGGATGTGGGAGGAGTCAGACCTGGGGTGGGGTGTAGGCGGTCAGGTTTTTGTGTCAGGGGTGCTTCCATATCTGTCTGATAGGCAGACAAATAGTTGTACTTCACACAGATTTTGGAAGCTGGTTGCTTGCACCAGGCACCTTTGTGGAAGGCTGTTTGTGGGGTTCTTTGTTGGGCCAGGTGGTCTGTGCAGGGGGTATTCTTCACAGTAAACTCCTTGTACTCTGGTTTAAGCAGATAGTCAGAAAAATGCAGTGGGCCAAAGGGTGCTCCAGGAGGACAATAAAACGTGGGCCATGTTTTGGGGGCTTCCTCAGGAATGCGGGCTGTCAGCCCAAGATTTTCTGCTGGAACAGTAGTAAAGTGGAAAACAACCAAGAATAAATAAGGAATAAATTGGTAGAAGCAAGGTCCCATAATCTTATTTTATTTCAGAATGGCAATACCAGTTTGTCAAGACTTTACAGAGTTTAAATACCATTTAAAATGCTAAGTTCAGAATCTAGCCCATCACCTGATAGCTGAGTTTTCTCAGTTTCCTCTGGGCCAAGAGTTCTGGCCCCATTCTGATCTTTCTGGCCACTCATATCTTCTGTTGGAATGATCTCCATCTGACAGTCCAGACACAATATCTTCATGGCTTCATCATTGCCACCAGAGTTCTCGTCATTATGGACCAAGAGATCTCCAGGAACCATAAGCTGGGTCAACCTTTGCTTCATAAGCTGCACATCTTCAGGAGTAGCTTTGAGGTCACTACATGACCGGGGATCACATGATCTGGTGGCCCGGGTTTCTAGCCAATTATCTGAAATCCCTTTGGATTTTGGCCCATTGTGCTGAGCAAAAAACCCCTTTTCAGACAGCCTGTCAACTATGACAGGAGTGACATCATATTGGTTTAGCGCTTTCAGCAATCCAGCTAGTTCATGTGAATTTGTGGCCAGGTGGGCCTGCAAATTTCCTTGATTAATCAGATTCAAACCAATGCCTGATTCAGCTCTTTCTCCGGCTAGCCGTGAAAAACATGGGCAGATGGCCCAAGGGTCTGTAGGATCCCCACAACCCCTAGAATCAGGTCCTGATTTTGATTCTCATAGTTGAAGTTTCCACTTATTTTGGGAGAAATGTCATTCATGACACTTTTGGTCTTGACTACCTTAATAAGCATAGTAGCTTTTTAATGTGACTAAAACCATTTTTTGTATGATCAGTTGTGTTGTTGATACCTCCAAATAAATCATTTTCAGTATGTATATTTTCTTGTGTGTCTGGACAATTATGCCTATTAGCACTCTTTTTAATGAAATGGGCTCTTCTCTACCAAAAAAATGAATTTTTTGGACTGAACTGATTCTATTCTTGGTTAGTATATTTTTTATCTCAACAGATTGTAAAACTACTGTATATTTGGTTTTATTTTATTTGGATCTTAATAGAATGATATATAATTTCTGTTATATTTTTTGGCTGAAAATCAGTCAACAGAATGTTATTTGACAACATATCTTCCAGCCCTATATCAGCAAGGTTGTAACTCATTGGATTTTGGATTTCAAGTTGCATGATTTTAAGTTGAGTAGTTTTATGCCCTCTCACACCAAAATGGTTATAAGTTTGGTGGGGCTTACTCTCATTTTTGATTTGACCAGCTTTTTTTGGTGGACGTACCTAGGGCTGTGGCAGTCTAAAGAAGCAACAAAAACACTTTTTTGGAAATTGTTGCACTTGGCCTTCCCAATATAGGAAAAAGGATTCCCCAAACATGGAAAATCTGATTTTCCTCAAAACCTATCCAGGTGAGAAAGACTTTCTTCCTCTGAATCTCATTAAAAACTAATTTTTATTATTAAATAAAGTTTATTATTGTATAAGTTTTTTAATTTAAATTTTAAATTTTTTTATTTTTTTTAAAAAAATGAAATTTAACTTAAAATATCTATTTTATTTATGCAGAGCATTAATCAAAATAGGGACACATCTAGTGAATGTGTAAGGCTACAATTCTGGAAAAATTGTGCTGGCTACATTTTGATAAGGAGCACCTTTTGAGGAAGCTTCAAATATGGAATTAAGAGAGAAGAGAAGTATATTTTATTGGATAATACTTTAGACTTATATAGACTTGACTGTGGCAGCAATTTAGTTGGATTGAACCTAGGGGTTGGTCATGTGCGGGATGGGTTCATGCCACTGGATACTTGGACAGTCATGTGATATTGCTTGGTTACCATTCTTGGTATGTCAAATGGTATATTGGAAGGGCACCAAACCGGGCAATGTCTGGATGTTAAGTAGGTTGGTGGTAGCCAGAATGCTTGTACATCCAGACTCTTGACAATTTTTTCTAGGAATCATAGCCAGATCTGAGATGAATGGCTTCTTTATTATAAAGCAGCCTTTCAGGGTGAAGTAGAGTGAGAGCTTGTCATAATCAATCAAATGAGGAATGTATACCCAAACAAGGATGACTTTACCAATGAGGAGGAGACAATGCATGTCTACTCAGAAATGGTAACCCTTGAAGAGTGAATAAGGAAAGGTGCAGCAGAAGATTATGTACAGGTACATCAGGAAGATCTTAATTTGGCTCAACGTCAAGGAATCAGCAGCATAGATGGGCTCACATTCAATTTCGCATGTTTCAGGTATCATTTCAGCAGGAGGAAGATTGCCAGGAAATTGCAGAGGTGAGAAGGCAGAATCTAGCAGTCTGGTTATTACAAATATGATTGGGAAATATTGAAATAAGTGAATCATTGAGGCAAGATATTTATTGAGAGTAAAATATCAAACTACTAAGGTAGTTTGGTGGGGACAATAGTTACTTAAGGCCTTTGGGTACATTTTGATGAGGTGGCCTCCTTGAATACAATATTTGGACAGCTTACAGATGTGACAGAAATTGAGGGATAGTATGAAGCCGTTTCTAAATGGTGGGGAATTACCACCCAAATCCACATAGAATTAATGATTAACTACCAACATGGCTTCAGATATTGTTTTGTAAGATTTCCAATTGAGATAATAGGATTAAGTAAAACAATTAATCCTAACCAAAGTAGTCTAAGATAAAAAGCCTTTGAAAGCATCAGAGTATCTTTAGAATAAAATTCAGGACATTGAGATGCAACACAATTTTCAGTTTCAAAGACAGGGGGGACAACTCCAAGATCAGCAGGTATGGAATTAACATTGGGAGGTGCCAACGGCAAAGTTCCAACAGCAGGGCCCCATCTTCCAGTAATGATCTGGCTTAGAATCAGATTGTAGGGAATGTAGCGCAACAATCCAACTACAGGATGCATTTTAAAAATGTAAATTAGACCAAGGGATATATGATTTCTATTGAGTAAATTTTTGGGAGGACTCAACTCTTAGAGTTGAAACAGTGAAAATTATTCAATATATATCAAAAATCAACTAAGCAATACCACCTGGATCCTGGGCTCCTATTCCTTCCACATTATCAAGTGAGTATCTGGTCCAGGTTGCAAAGAACCCTTGGGTGACCGATTTCTGACGACCATGTTGATAAATAAGTTCATATCTGGTGACCCTTAAAATACATTGATTTATCAACGTCAACTTACAGGGGGGAATCAGATTCGACCGGCGAATTGGAGCAGCCGTAACCCATTTGCAATCAACTGTTTGATTCAAGTCCATTAAATCAGTCAGCTTCATTAAAGGTTTCCTGGTTTTCCGAGCTTTCCTACTCAGCCAAATAATCCCTGGCATTATAAAACTTACTGTGACAACAGATACCACCAATGGTAGTTCTGTAAGCTGTTACCTGACCTCCTTTGAGGTCAGGATTTGTTGACCAGCAGGTCAAGGAAGAGAAAATTGGGCGTAGGGCATCTGCGCCCCACTCAGACCCAATTTCCCGTGCCACCACTCACTTGCAGTCATTAGATTTAAATCTATGATCACCACAAGCGGACAAGGCTTCGGGCCGGGTTTCCCTGGGTGGCAGCGCTTTGGCCAAGCCACACCTGGGAAAACTATGGCCATGACACAGCTATCATTTCAGATCCACCACAGCCCTAGACATACCTTTGCAAGCTGGCCATTTCCAGCTGGCATGATTGTTTTGGATATTCTCTCCAACTAGTTTAGTCTACCTTGAAATTAAATTTAAATTGATTAAATTCATGCGGATTTCTTAGCCAAACTTTATGGCTGAGCCAAGCCTTGATGTGTATGATTCGCACCAGGATAGCTTTAAGTCTATCAAAAAGAGCTTGTAAGGATTTTAATTTTGGGAACAAGATATTCTTGACTTGGCAAAGGCTTTAAAGCACATGCGTGTATAAATCTTAAACTAAAATTCTATTTTTAATTTTTGGGGGGGCTTCGAAGACCCTGGGTTTGCTCTAAATCCGCAGTCCTTGCCCATTTGCCGTGGTCCAACGATATCTATAGAATCATCTCTTGCCTAGGTTCTTTTGAAGTACAATTTACAAGCAAACCATTAATCCAATTTATAGCTTTTTTGTTGTTGCCACTAATTGAAGCGGTGTTTTTAAGCCGAAGCTTATGTTCATCCACACTGTTCGAAATCAATGCTAATGAAATTCCGGTATGACCAGCGAAGATTTTATTTGTCTCAATTTGATGTTTAGTGCTCCAGACTTGGCAATTATGGCATCACAAGTGAATCCCGTCTAACAGTCGAACTTGAGCTGAACAGCACCTAGGAGTGCTTCAGCCCATCCCCGGCTATCTTCCGGCGCCGCAACAGTCAGAACGGCTGACGCTATATTTTAAATGTCTAAAATAAATATTTGACAGGAGTGGCCCTAGGCCAAAACTGACTATGGCTGGTGAAGCAGCCCAAGCAGCACCCAATTCAAGTAATGCCGATTTGAAGGCAAACTCAATGCTAAGACTACAAATCTGGATGAGAGCTGAGCCATTGTTGTTGCATAAAGGGTCGGTGCGGCAGCCTTTCTCTTTTCCCTGTCACTGTCGAAAATGTCATCTGAACAATCTGCTCTGCTTCTCCAAAAACAGCTGAAGGGTAAGGGTTTTCTCTACGCTTTTCTCATTGCGTTTTGTCTTCAGAGCTTCAACGGAATCCGGTCGAGGGCTTTTCTGCTGGTCTGGCTAATGATAACATCTATGAGGTAGCGTAGGAGAGGTTAAGGTATTTCGTCTGAAAACTAACTAGTATTTATTGCCATGAATAGTGGGAGGTTCTTATTATGGGCCCCGCAGATACTATTTAGTAAGTCTAAATTAGTCCCTTTCCAGGTGGTTTATTAATATTATTTTAATTAGTGAGGGTGGTTTTTTCAAAGCACTTCTGTCTTTCCCCAGGGTAATTTATGCGTGTAAACTGGCTATTAATGTTTAGAACTATCCTCAAATGCCACCAACCCTCAAATTTACCACTGAAATGTGGCATCCCAATGGTTAGCTCTTAGTGTTTTAAGTACTAAATAGTCTCTAGTTTACCCTGATGGAAAAGTTTGCATTTCAATTTTGGTAATAAATTCAAAAATATCATTATAACCCTCAAAGCACCCTCCTGGTGAAGATAAATGGGGATACGAAAGTGCGTCCGAGCGTTGGTTGCCCATTCATACTGTTGAGACTATCATTGTGAGTGTGATCTCAATGCTCTCTAGCCCCAATGACGAATCTCCTGCAAATCTCGAGGCAGCTGTAAGGACTCAATCTGTTTTTTATTCATGCTTCTTTACAGATAGAGTGGCGTGAAAGCTACCCAACCTTTAAGAAGAAAGTACAAAGGCTTGTTCGTAAGTCGGAAGAAAGCTTTTATTAAGAACCAAACTTCAAGCCATGGTTTAGCTTTGGAGTCAATCGTATGTGTACTGATAGGCTTGATAAGTTTTAATGCTATGACATGGTTAAAGTTATGAACATTAAATCTCCATCGCTCTATCTAGAAACGAAGGACTTTTTTGCAAGATGATATCCTCTTGAAGATTTTTGTGACTCGTCTTCTATCTAGTGAATGATTAGATGTTTCTTTAACTTAATTTATTTTTGTTATTTTAGTTAAAAGGCAACACAAGGTGCATTTCCTTGGTATCCTTTGCAACTGTCATGTATATACTTCTTAGAAGTATAATAAACGAGATAAAGGAGAAAATTAATAGGATAATGATACTTTATTGATATGAATATAGAAGATTATATAGTATCATGAGAAGCCACATGCTGTCCATGTACATCATGACAGTCATGGGGCTTGTCCAGGTAATGTTCCGCTTAGGACTCAGAAGGTTTGATCCCTGTATTAGATGGATGATTGATAAGACTGCCACTGATTTAATAACTAATCAGGGAATTACTTTCCCAGGAGAAAGTAATCAAAGGTGTTGTGATATCTACCCCTGGGGTGCTGGAAGGTGGAGCTTTAGGAATTTTCTTGAGTGTCAGGGATTAAGCTTGATATTGATCCAGTTTTGTGTTGGATACAATTAGTCGTGAGTTGTGTTGTGCATTCCTGGCCTTACATAGGCAGAGTTGGTCATGGTTATGTGTTTTAGTTCAGTATGTGTACCAATTCCCTTGATGAGGTAAGTATTATTAGGGTTGACCTCCATGATGATTCCTGGTCCTCTTAACCCTGTTTTACAATTTGTGCAAGTCATGGTTGACAACCCAAATTTCATCCCTGACTTGAACCTGTTCCTGATGGATGGGGATTGTTTCTCCCTTCACTCTTTCCTTTTCTTTAGTCTCTTGGTCTTTCCTGGTGTGTTGTATGTAGGGTAGGGACGGGAACAGCAATTGTAAACACAGTGTCACAAACTAATTTTTTTTGATGTTTTGGATTGGGTCATAAAACAATACATGTGGTTTTGTGCCGCAACTTTTGGAGTAGGTCACAATTTGTGCCTTACTCCATTGTGTAGATCACAAAATATAAAAGGAAGGTGGCTTTCAAATATGAAACAGATGATTTCATTTTGTGAAGGGGCACAGGATGTAAAATTAGAATGGTTCTCAAGGGTGAAACAGATGGTGTCATTTTATGCAAGGCACAGGATATAAAATTAGAGCAAGTTCAGTTGTCAGATTTTATTTTTTAAATTGAATTTATTAAAGCTTTATCTGCCATTACCTCACAATGATAGATTTGATTGTACCACAGTTTGCTTTAGATAATTATATTAAAACATCAATCAAAATATTTATGAATATCTACTTCAATTGAAAGGAATAGTTTGCATACTTATGATTGGACACAACACAAAACCACATGAGACTGTGCTTGGCCACATCACAATTCATGCAGATTTGTTTTGTGGCTTTAGGAGCAGGGCACAAAATGTGGCAGTTGAAATTGTGAACTGCTCCCTAAAAACACAAAACAAATCTTCATGAATTGTGATGTGATATGAAAGTGTCAAAACTGCAGGCTCAACCCACCAGCAAGGTTCCAACCAAGCAGGTTCGTGACCTGCAATCCGATTACCCGGTCACTCGAAGCCAGACTAGGAAGTCAACTCAAATTACCAAATTCAACAACATGAACAGATGCTGATCCTTTATGGTGGATACCTTGTTTTGGCGCTTGACTCACTACCAGGATCAAGCCACCCCCTTCCATCATCCAACTGTATGATCAACAATCATGTTCCTGTTATCCTTGATTCATATTGACTATATGATCACTATCTCACAATTAAGATTATTATCTAGCTTCTAAATATTTTTCCCCTTGTAACTCTGCTAAAACAGCACAGTTACAACATTGGTAGCACAGGTAGGTTCTCCATCCTACCTTATCTTGAAAAATTCTGCCTGTTGCCCTCACACGCTGCGGCCAACAAATCCTCGACAGAATTATGTCTGGCCTCCCGCCTGACTGGACTCCGTACACCCCTGGTGCCGAGATACCTGATGGCTTTGTCCTGTACCAGAACACGGTGATTCCATTACCCGCCTTCAACGCCATGTCTGCACAAGGTTTCTTTCAGGCTCCCTCCTCAATTCCGCAACCAGCCAATGAAAACACCATGCCTGCCTATGTAGCTCAGAGACTATGAAGCGCCGCCTTGGAACCTTTCTCTGGGGCCAACAACGACAACGCTGCCGCATGGATCCAGTCCGCCCAGAGTAAGTTGGCCCAGATGGAATGCCCACAGCAATTTTGGATTGCAGAAATCTCCATTTGCCTGACCCATGACGCTGGCACCTGGTGCAACAAGTGGCACGAGGAGTACACCGACAAGAACTGGGATACCTTCAAGCAAGACTTCCTGGCGAGATCCGTACTTAAGGATACAGCACTCATGATAATACACCAAGTAAAGAACCTAACCCAGACGGGCACCGTGAAGGAACTCACCCGGGCCTACAAGGAACTCCGACTTTGCGCACCATCCAACATGGCCTTTGACACCCCAGCCACACACCTCATGTACTATGACGCCCTCAAGTTGCATGTGATGAGGCATGTAAACCTGGACCAGGTGACCAACCTGCAAAGCTTGTACCGTGAAGCAAAGAAAGCAGAGCAAACCTCCAACGCACTTCATAAGGCACAAACTGGGAAACAAGAAAGACCCAAGGACTCCCATCCAGGCAGGCGCTCCACTCAACCACCCACTGGAGGCAACAGGAATAACACCAACCACAAACCCACAGGTTCAAATGGACATGGAAATGGAAACAATGACCAGTTTAGCCGTACCCATTTCTGTGTCACCGCCATGCAAGGCAATCAAAACACAGAAAAAGCCCAGGGAGAGCACTAAGCAAGCCAAGCTCTCCCCACACAACTCCTGACTCTCCCAATGATGAGTACCAACCCAAAGACATGGACCAGTGTCCAACAATCCAAGTGCCCTCGGAAGACCCGGTACTGAACACCATTGCCAGATATCCCAATAAACTGATGTCCTACCCTTTCCGCTTTTGCAGTTACACAGACTCAGCACTCCTGAATTCAGGTGCAGATTGAACCCTAGTCAATAGTAGCTTTGTGGATAAGTTCAAGCTGGCCACTAATCCTTTGCGGATTAAAAATGTAGTCCTGGCTGACAAACACCACATTGCTGTGACAAAGGAAGCTGCCTCCTTCTCCGTCCTGCTTGAGAACCTCCACTCTACCATACAAGGTCCTGTCATTGACTTCCCAAAGTTTGACATTGTGCTGGGACTAGACTGGTTGCAAAAGAACAATCCTCATGTAGACTGGGCAACCTCAGTGTTGACCATCAAGCGTGAAGGTGTCAATCACCAGATCTACCCTGACTCTGTGGACCAACTCCTACGTGACCACGTCTTTGTACGCATCACAGAGACCCTGGACGAGAAGGAAAACCTGAAGACAATTGACTGGGACTCATGACAGTACAAGATCATACATTTCAAAGATCACCAGGATACCTCCACGCCTCAGGACCGCAAAATTGTGGCCCACTATCCAGAAATCTTCAAAGAAGCGCTGCCCGGGCTGCCCCCTGAGAAGCACATTCAGCACTCCATCAAACTCAAGGGGGCTGTATCCAAGGCGCGCCCTATCTACCGGCTGACCCTGACCAAAGACAACACCCTATGTGCTTACCTCAAGGAAGCATTGGAGAAAGGACTTATCTTCCCCTCACAGTCTCCCTTTGGGGCCGCTGTATTCTTTGTGGCTAAAAAACGGTACCTTACATCTGGTCACAGACTACTGAGCCCTAAACAAAGTTACCATTAAGAATTGTTACTCACTACCACTGATTGACAACCTCTTCAATGCCTTAGGAGGAGCCACAGTCTTCTCCAAGATTGATCTGACAGCAGGCTACAACCAGATTTGCATCAAGGAGGAAGACATCCCCAAAACAGCCTTCTGCACTAAATACGGCTCATACAAATGTGTGGTACTCAACTTTGGCATGACCAATGCTCTGTCCACCTTTTTAACCTTCATAAACAAAGTATTTGCACCCCATATAGGCAAGCACGCCCTGGTGTACCTGGACAACATCATTGTCTACATTCCATTAGTGGAACAACACCACAAAGACCTTGAGGCAGTCTTTGCTACCTTGGCACAATACAAACTGTTGGCAAAGCCCTCCAAGTGTCAGTTCTTCCATAAGCAACTACCCTTCCTGGGACACATAGTCTCAAAGGACGGCATCAACCCCAACAGTCAAAAGATACAGACCATCTGCAAGATGCCACCACCCAAGGATAAGTCAGAACTCCCTACCTTCTTGGGAATGGTGGCCTATGTACGCTACTTCATACCTGACTGTGGTGTCTTGACTTCCCCCTCTATCTGCCATAACAGGTGCCAAATCCAAGTTTGTGTGGACTCCCCAATGTGACCTCTGTTTTAGATGCCTCAAGGAGAAACTCACAACAGCTCCCATCCTGCAATACCCCAAACGTGACGGGGAATATCAAATGGAAACCAAAACCTCAGATGCATCCATTGGGGGAGTACTATGAATCAAAAATAATGACGGTGACTTCCTGCCTGTAGCTTATGAATTGCAAAAATTGACAGATGGTGAGTGTTAATACCCTATCCACAACAAAGAACTGCTGGCTATTGTGCACTGTCTAGTCAAATGGCGCTGTTACCTAGAACAGCAGGAAGAATTCACAGCATTAACCGACCACAAGTCGCTCATCTATTTCAAAACTCAAGCAAATCTGTCGCGCCGTCAAGCCCGCTGGATGGAGCTATTAGAGAGGTTTAACATGCTCATCCAGTACAAATCTGGGGCTGAGCTTGCCATGGCAGACGCCCTGTCCCGCCTGTATGTCCATGCTACAAGAGGGGAAAATGGGCTTGACCCAGACTGGCCTCTCTTAGTACTACAAACAAAAGACAAAGGTTCCCACCTGGCACAACCAACATAACAAAGGAAACAGTCATCAAAAATGAACACCTATTTGCTGACATATATGGGACCCTACACAGAAAAATGTTTGACAGCACAACCATTCCCTACATTCTCACGCATCAGCAAGTAGACACCATCCTACACTATCACAGAGACCTTGGACATACTAAGAGCCAAAACCCGTATGAGTTCCTTAAGCATAAGGCCTGGCGGACAACCTTATATTGCAATGTTCAGGAAGTCCTAGACTAATGTGAAGTATTCAAAAAGTTTTCCAAAAGTGAAACCCTACCAAAGTCAGTACTTCCCATTTGCACACAACTATCTTTCAAAGTATGGGCTCTTGACATTGTTGGCCCCATGCCAGGAAAACACAATGACAAAAAATACATCATCACCACCATTGACTTTGCTACAAGATGGCCAGTAGCTCAAGAAGTAAAGGCACACACTGGCAACAATGTACAACAATTTATTGGCAAGGAGATAATCAGCAAGTTTGGAAAGCCAGAACTCCTGATAACCAATGGAGGGAAAGAATTAACCTCCAAAACCACCAATGTATACCTCGCAAAAATGGGGTTAAACACACCGTAACAACGCCATACCACCCACAGGCCAATAGACGTGTAGAGCAGCTTAATGACAGCCTTGTGCAAGCCTTGGCCAAAATCACTGCCAGGAGACCTGAAGACTGGTATAAGCAGCTACCAACTGTGTTACTTGTGTGTTGAAACCAAGTGAACAGATACACCAGGAAAAGCCTGTTTGAACTGGTATACAGCACACAGCCCAATATCATTCAAGCATTGACAGGACCTAAACTGAAAATTCCAAGTGAATTCCCCCCACGCTCAGACCCTCACGTTGTAAAAAGCTAACAGCAAACAAAAAGTGAAGGAGAATGAACGTCTACAAAAAACCTTTGTCCCCATCCACAATAGACATGAAGTTAAGACAAAGTTTGGGTCATGAATGTGGACAAGAGAAAACTACAACCCAAGAAAGTGGGGCCAGCAATCATTCTAAAGGTAAACAAAAATAACACTTACCTCATGCAAGGGCTTGGAAAATGTAAGAAAGACAAGAACCTACACCATGATTGCCTACGACCCTGTAAAGCAAGACAAAAACAACAAGAAACCGCCTTACCCGCCACAGAACAACAATTAGTTCAATACAGCGCCCGGGCTCCTGACAACCTCCCTGGCAACCTGCCCCCAGAGGAGGCCAACCTTCAGTTGGGGGGGTGTCAAAACTGCAGGCTTGACCTGCCAGCAAGGTTCCAACCAAGCGGGTTTGTGACATGCAATCTGATTACCTGGTCACTTGAAGACAGACTAGGAAGTCAACTCAAATTACCAAATCCAACAACATGAACAGATGGTGATCCTTTATGGTGAATACCTTGTTTTGGAGCTTGACTCACTACCAGGATCAAGCCACCCCCTTCTGCCATCCAACCATGTGATCAACAATCATGTTCCTGTTATCCTTGATTCACATTGACTATATAATCACTATCTCACAATAAAGATTATTATATAGCTTCTAAATATTTTTCCCCTTGTAACTCTGCTAAAACAGCACAGTTACAAAAAAGTCACAAAATGATTTGTGCCCAACTGCCAAAGCCACAAAACCAATTTTGTCAATTTTGGTGCCCATCCCAACCCTAGTTGTACGTCATGATCATTGTCAGCTGGTACCTTCTTAGGTAAGGGTAGTTGAGGTCTCAACTTAGTACTGACAATAGTGAGCTTGTGCCCATAAACAAGTTCATAGGGGCTTTTGCCCATATTTTTATTGACTTTAAGTTTGACATACCATTAGTGCTGTTGGGAGCATGTCAGCCCAAAGTTGTGGGTTTGTGACAGACAACTTACTGAGCTCCTCCACAAGAGAACCATTTAATTTTTTAACTCTTCTGTTTGCTTATGAGTGATAGGGGCTGGTGACAGTGTGCTTTATCCCATTTTTAGTGAGGTAGACATTGGTTCAATAGCCTTAAGTTTGGTTCCTCTGTCTGTGATTAGGAGTTCAGGTTTTCTGAACTTGCTATGATCTCTTTGCCAATGAATCATCTCACATCATTTCTTTTCTGTTCTTTTGTGGCTTGTGCCATAGGCCACATAGTTGTATAGTTGATTGCTGGCATAATGTACTTTTGTCTTTGTTATCACTAGGTAAGGGATCCATAATGTTCAGTGCTACATCTTGAATGGTTGGGTGATTGACACTGGCATCACTGTTTTGGGGGATGCCTTAATGCAGGTGTACTTTTTATATACTTCACATTGTTCAAGCACCTCCTTGATGTTGTCCAGCATGTTGGGCCACCAGTAGTGTGTCTTGAGGTATTTATGTAGATTCCTACTATGTGTGTGGCCCAGATCTCTGTGGTATCAGAGGATTGTTTCAGTCTTTTGTGTTGACAGAATATAGGATAATGTATTGCCGCTCAATAATATGTGGTATAGAGTGCTGAATACATTTTTGAACAGGCGTTTGTTCTTAAGGATTTTCTCTTGAAAGCCCATTGGTATACCAGGTGAGAACCCCTATTAGAGATTCCCCATGATTGTAAATTCACTTCTCCCTTTGGCTTTGCATCACATCTTTTTCCCTTGCTGCACCAATAAAAGTTCCCAAACGCCAACCAAATCACTCAATTCTTTAGGGGATTTGGCTCACACTGTAGATGAAAGATTTATAATAGCTTACCCTGCAGACCCTCTGGTTCTTGTTGCTCTCCCTGGGAAGAAACACTAATTAGTTTGGAATATATATTGTCATGGTGTTGCCCACTTTTGAAAACAATTTGAGATAACCAATCAAGTGATGCCACACCAAGGCTTACAAAGCCAAATGAACCACAAAAGTCTAAAATCAGCACCAGTCAATAAGATAGAAGTTTGGAAATTAGTATGAAACCCTCCAGCCTCCCTGGCTTTGCCCAGAAAATTTTCTCCATTGGCCAATTAGATCAGGTCAAGTGATCAGGTGATCACCCAATTTGCAACACATTTCCTTAAGTCTAGCAAGGGGACTTTCAGTACCCTGCTTGTTCATTCTCTAGTTAAATTAAATTTAGAATCTGTTGCTACACTGTTTTATCTTTATTAAGTTGAACTCTGCATTTTGAGTACCTTGTAATCTTTAAAAAGTGTTAGTCATTTTCTTAATAAATATTACCTTTCCTTGGTCCCGTTCAAACCCGGCAGCTTTTCCAAAGCCCCTAGGAGAAGTGTTAGTGTATAGTAGTTGTAATAAACACTTACACTTTCAAAAATACAGTTTGAACTTGAAATCCAAGTTAATAGATTATATAAAAACTAACTTTTATATCAGAATTTTCTTGTTTTTTCTTGCTTCAAACCCGCTCTTAATACTCTTGTAGTTAAAGCTATCCAAGACCACTCATAAGGCCACCCAAGCTTCTCAATCCATTCCTATTTGTTTTTGCTTGTAACCACTCAGGTTAAGCAAATTTCTACCACAAAAGGGCTTGGAAAATTAGCCATTGTACTCCAAGTTTTCTGGAGCTTGCAATAATGATACTCCCTTTACTCAAGTTTGTGGTGTTTTTTTGGCTCCGTTTCTGCTGCTCCTTTAATCCACTTCCCCAGATATTTGGGTCCAAATCTCCTCATCTGTGCGCCTTGTTGACAATGACCCCTCTAGTCTCCTGCACCTTCCAAGCATTCTCCTTGTCTCAAGGGAGGCTCTAGTCAAGAGCCTGACTTTTGATGACCTGCACTTGTACTCCCCTGACCATGACTTGCACGCTCCCCTTGATGAGGAAGTATTTGCATATCCTCCCCTCAGCTGGAGAGAAAGAACTTTGTCCCCCTGCAGGCATCTGAGGTTCTGACTCACGTTCTCACTTGTACACCTTGGTTGCTCACTGGTCTTGTGTTGATGGAACTGAATGCCTACTTTCCTCATCTATCCCCTGTGTCCTCTCTCTGGTCACCTCTTAGAGCAGCCGTTCCAGTGATCCACTGGGCAGCGTATTTGTGGTTTGTTTCACCAGGATGAGAGCTGATCTTAGTTTGTTTAGCCCCTCTTTCTTACAATGATTAATATGGGCCAATCAGGGTCTCTGTTAGTGCAGAGTAGGTGTTTACAGTATAGCCTTGACAGGGCATCTGCAGTAAGAATCTCCTTGCCTAGTTTATACTCAATTATCATTGGATACCTTTGTATGAGGATCATCCATTCAGCTTGTAATATATATAGGTGTAATTGCGTTTTAAAGAATACCAGTCACTTGTGATTGGTTAGCACTTTGAATATTTTTGCGCCTTCCAAATAGCAACATCACTTAATTAAGCTGTGGGTAATGACTATTAGTTCCTTGCCATGTATTGGGTATCTTTGTTCACCTTCAGACAGCTTTCTTTATTCATAAACCACAAGGAGAAAATCCTTTTCTCCTTGTGGTTTGAATCCTAAGTGCTCTTTCTATTGTGTAGTTGGAGGCATTGGTCTCCAGTTCATAGCTCCTTCACAGTTAGGGTATTTTAGGATGATGGCAGTAACCATTTGGTCATTTAGTTGTCAGAAGTGCTGCTCTCTTAGTGGTGTCCATACAATTTTTGTTGTTTTGCCAGTGATTGCAGACAGGAGACAGTTAAGGCTCCTGTAGTGTTTTTTGCGTTTGGCTCCTGGGGGCGACATCCAGGAGGATATGGCAGGAAATCTTTATAACAAAAGATTTGAGGTTTGAAGCTAGCCTTGGGTTAGCCTTTAGGGCAAAATTAAGGGCACATACCTTAATTTCCTGGAATACAAGACAAGAAATTCCTTTTGGCAGAAAGGAAAGGAAAAAGCTTGAAGAATATTAAAGCCAACAAAAATGTGGATAAACTTGTCTTTATTATGAGAAATGATTCTACTTAAATAGTAGACAAGAGTTGATGATCACTCATTAAGTAGGCAGAGTTGTAAGGTCTTGCTAATATTGATGCAAGGTTATAAACTAGTGTGTGTAAGGCATTAGGATTCAGATTTAAAGGGTATAAAAAGGTGGGAACTGTCTGTAAAATAATCTTACAGAACCCTGCTAAAAACCTATACCAAGTTACAAAAGGTGTGATTGAGTTTAAGAACCCTAAGCAAAGAAGATAAAATAAAGTGTTTAATAGTGAACAATTTGTAACTAAGGGAATATCAATATTAGGATATTCTCTATCAGCAAATTGGTACATATAACTATTGAAAGATTCCTCAAGGGAAAATAATGGATACAACAAGATTAAGACTTGTTGTTTTACAAGTTCCATTTGTTTAAGGAAAGAAAAGGCTAAAATTTAAAATGAATTTAATAAAAATGTATAAATTTCTAAAAATTAAGATCTTAAGTTTAAATTAGATAAAAGATTGAAGGGTAGAAATCACTTAGAATTTTGGCATAAAGCCTACTCTTCAAAAGCTCTTTATTTATAGAGAAAAAGCCTTTTCAGTTGAAGACTGATAGCCAGGGAGAAAGCAGCCAAGAAGAGGAGAAACTGGAGAAGTTGGAGACAACCATGTAAAGAAAGGGGAAACAGAAGACCAGTTCAAAGTTTGATCTGCAACATGAAGCTGGGGAAAGTGGCAACAACGTAACCAGGAGTTTTGAAAAGGTGAGTGAAAACTAAAATTTCTCTAACTTTAAAGTAGAGAATATAAAGCTAATTGAATAGCTGAAAAGCAAAAGACAACAACAACAACGTCAATTCAAACGTGAATCAACGTAAAACAAGGTAAATTACTTTAAAATACTTAAATATTAACTATTAATTCAAAATTTTAATATTAAAAAATAAAGAAAGATTAAATCAATTGAAAACAGATAAAATATGATAAGTTTAAAAAGCCTGCCCTTTGGGGCAGGGCATGACAAGAGTGGCAGAAGGGGTCACGTTGGGATGAGGTCATACCAAGATCAGTCAAGGACAGGTATGATATTCCGGAATGGGTGGATATTGAACCAGACCCATTTGCAGAAGGGGAGGAATTCCCAAATTTGAAAGCAAAACCAACTAAATCTTTTCACATATCAATATTTAAAGGCTATATCAAAATGGCATTAATAGCGCAATTTACAACAGTGTTCCTACTCCTAGAAGATCACTTAGGTGCGTCCTGGGTCAAAGCCAGGGATCAGCTGGGTTGGGGTTGTCATCCTCAGGGATACTGGTTCATGCCCCCTAATTATCATTTGCAACTGATAACTAGGGGAAAACTTATTTCATAACAATGTATGGACTACCAAAGCAGCTCCATCATCTGGAGGCCCATTTGTATGATAATATTTGGTACAAAAATATCCTAGATCTCAAGGTTATAGACACCATGTTAATAAGTTTCCCATACAGGTGTTTTCCATGAGTGAACAGACTAAGATTCTGCATCCTCTGATACTCTTAAACAACTTCATAATCATTATTACTATGGAAGTTCCATATCACCAGAAAGGAGAATAGGGGTCAAGATAGTCTTTATTAATAGAAGGAAGATCCCCTTAGAAACCTTCTTATTTTACACCAGTTTGGAGTCATTTTGAATAGCAACTCCTTTAAAAGTACTTCTTAACTCTCTAGAAGACATCTGGTTACTGCAGACCAACCAGACATTTAGCCATTAAGATGCAAATCCAACGCCAAACCAAGCTCCTTCTTGCAACCAAAGATCTTCAAAACCCTCCGGTAGAGACCCAAAAGACCCCATAACTTTCCAGCTAGCCTCTGTCTTATAGTGTTGTTGTGAATGCTGCCATTCATCATGTTTTGATTTTTCCTTTGATGGTTTATTTTGAGGACAAATATCTCGCTTTTGCTTTTGCTTTTGCCCCTCAAAATGAGGTTGTATTCAAACTGGGAAATACAATTTTTTGGTGTCCTGATTCCTTGCAGCTTGCTTGCACCACTAATAATGATGGCAAGTGATCCTACTGTCCATGCACTGTTTTTTGGTAAAGCTATACAGTATATATTCCATTTTACTTTTACCAATAAAATTAAGTTATATTCACATTTTTGTCTTTGTGTCTCCATGTACTTTGGCGCCTCTATCTAGCCCCAACTAGTAGAGATTATTCATTCAGGGCCACAAGGTAACTGCCTAGCCTTCCCTGCCATCTAACCAAGACTTAGTATGAATCCAATCCTAAGATTAGGATTTCCTGTTGTGTATCTGTGCTGCGCCTCAGAACACAACAAGTGTCTTTTCCCAACAATTCCGCCTTCAAAATGGCTTTCTTCATAAGCTTAAACCATTGGCGCTCACTTTTTTCTATATTAACTTAAGCTTACACGCTTACTTTATTAAAACCAAAAGTATGGATCTGCTGTTTTCTTGCTTATAATTTAAGCTTTTGGCTTCCAACCAATTATATTCATCAGGAAACCTTCCAGAACTCAACCAATGAATGCAGAGCGCAGATATAGACCATTTCTGAAGTTCCACTGGGATCCAGCTAAGAAATCAATTTCCATTGCTCAAACCGCTCAAATTGATAACTTTTTGCGCACCAAAGCGTTAACTGGTCCATTATTCCAGCACCAGTCTTTCCTGCATTAAACCTTAACCAATTTAAATAGTAGAATGCTATTTAAATTGTTCTTTTTGATTCTATTTAACTTTTCCCCTGTATATTTAATAATATAGTAAAGTCCAAGGAAAACATCCCACCTTTATCTATCATTCCTTGGCAAATCAATTTAGCAAAAAACTTGACTAATTTATTTGGACCACTAGTCCCTCTGTTCCTTCTGCAAGTCCTTCTCTGTTATCTTCTACTCCTTCAGCTAGTTCCTCTTATGATCTTTCAGTTCTTCAACTAGTCCTACTCTATAATCTTCCTGTCCTTTAACTAGTCCTGCTCTATGATCTTCCAGTCCATTCTCTATCTGCACTTTGAACCATCTTGGTTCCATTTCTCACTATGATCTTCCAGTTCCTCAACTAGTCTTCACTGTGATCATACAGTCCATCTTACTAGTCTTCACTGTTGATCCTATACTATGAACCACTGCGGTTCTAATGTCAGTCCCTGTTACCAATACCTCAAACTCAGTAAATAAGTCTACAAGACTACTGGCATTTGACTGGACCCCTGTAAGTGATCTCTACTTGGGACATTCAACCACAGACAATCCTCATGTCTGTGCAGTTGTCTTTACTCACTCAGGTGGTTAAGTCTGAGCTTTCAGCTGCAAAGTAACCAACTTTATTTCCCAGAGACCTGTTTGTTATCAAGTTCTGCAGCTGCTTCCTAGAGCAGCTACCTTGATAACATCTCTGGGCATGTCCATGCCTATCTAGTGGATTCAAGACCTCCTCAAAGCCCCTAAAAAGACACAGACAAGGAAAACTTACCCCTCTGTTAGGTAAAGTTCCCCACTTGCAGAACTCCTGCAAGTGATCAAAGTATCTTGGAGCTACCTCGGATCATTCTTTCCTAGCAGCCCTAAGTTTCTTACCAGGTTGAATCACCCTTCAGCCCTAGTAGCTACCAGTTTCCTACTAAGTTGGAGCACTATACTTTCCCAGTAGCCACACATTACCTACTGGGTTGGGATCTTATCCTTACCTAGTAGCCTGTGTTACCTATAAGTTAGGACATTATTCAGCCCTGGTAACCATCAGTTATTTATAAGGCTGTGACACCATCTAGCTCTAGTAGTCCCCTGTTACCTACTAGGCCTTTACCTGCCAAAAACCACTAGACTTTCTCTTGGCCAACATGAGCACCACCTGAAAAACTGCTCAACATGTGGACTGTCATAGCTCCCCAGTTCAATATGAACCTCTTGACATAAACAACTATTTCCAAGAATGTTCAAAGTTCACTTTTGTTATGTATTGCTGGAATGTCAGTTATGTCTCTTACCCTTTCAGGGTCTGGTTTAATTATGTCTTTGCTAATGATAAGTCCCAGAAAGAGTAACTAAGTAGAGAAGAACTCACATTTGGATGGTTTGGCAACTAGTTGATTGTCCTGTAATGTTATGAGTACCATATTGACGTCTTTTTAGTTTGTTTCTTTGCTTGGGCTGTAAATAATTCTGTAATCCAGGCAAACTATAGTATGTTTCCCAATATTTTTCTTGAATACCTCATTCATGAATTTATCAAAGGTACTGGAAGCATTGGTCATTCCAAAAATTAGGACAACAAATTTTAAATGACCCATGTTTGGTCCTGGATGCTTCTTTGAAATGTTGTAAGGTTTGACTTGGATTTGAGGGTATCCTGAAGTCAGATCAATCTTGGTGAAGAATTGTGATCCCCTAAGGCATCAAAGAGATCATTAATCAGGGAAAGGCAATGACTATTCTTAATTGTGACTCTTTTAAGAGCTCAGTAATTGGTAACAAGGTGTAATACTCTATCTTTCTTAGCTAAAAAAAGATGGCTGCACCAAAGGGAGACTTGAATGGTCTTATATGCCCTCTTTCCAATGATTTTTTAGATACTCTTTTAGTGTGTCTTTATCTTGTGGCATTAGAAAATAAATGTGTCAGGATTTATGGATACTTCCCTTTGGGTTGATTTTGTGTTAAATGCCCCTGTCAGGCGGTGATTCTGACAGCTTCTCCTGGAATAAAGATGTGGATTGTTGAAAAAATTGTTGATCTATGGTATTATGTTCTTTTGAGGCTTCTGTATTTTTGAAATGAATAATCTCATATTTATAGACATTTCATTCAATCTTAATAATGTCGTTTTATTCATATGTTTCTTTAATCTTCACAAATACATGTTCTCTCATGAGGGTGTCAAAATGTGTAGGGTAAACATGGTGATGTACCTCTCCTCACTGTATAGTGAGAGTCTAGCTTTCTCAGTCAATGTGAGGCTTTGTCTTCCTCATTCAATATAATTCTAGTAATATATTATATTTAGATAATGTAATGATGGAGTTATCAAGAGTGATTTTGTTGCAATCAAGTTTACAGACTTGCCTGCCAACATATCTTACAATACACAGGGGGCGCTCAATGAGTTGCCCCTTTGATGTATCTAACAACATGGGCCATTCCAATAGCAATCTCAAATTGCAGGCACTTATTCCTAATTAGGAGTGCTGCCAATTCAACCTACTGATCCATCACAAGTTATTCCTTGGCTTCAATCTTTACATGGAGTGTGCCACCATGCCACCCCCTTGTGGCCCAGTGGCTTTCCCATATTGTATACTAATTGCACTATTTGACAATAAGCAATACCTTGTTCTTATTATTCCTGTCCTTTCTATTAGAATGTTGTCTTCCCCAATTCAAATACTGAATCCTCATTGGTTCAGTTGCAACAGTGGTAGCAGCGGTAGGTTTATGACCTACCTAAAAGAAAAATCCCCCCCAAGAAAGAACAGATTATGGGCCATATGGCTAATCCCCATCAAGAGACCTTCCTGCCAATCCCTGAAGAGGAAATCCCCAACAGGTAAGTTATCTACCAAGACCAGCTAGTTCTCACAAGTGTGTATAATTGTCTCCACCTTGAACAGCACAACAACAGCATCACCCTGCCTCAGTTGGACCTTTCACAGTGCATGCTCAACCTTCAGCTGGAATCCTTTGCAGGTGGGGTTGAAGGGGCCAACATCATCAGTTGGCTTCACTCCACCAAAACCTGCCTCCATATCTGTCAAGTAACTGAGCTCATGTGGGTTGCCACAGCGTCTGGGCGCCTCACAGAGCCTGCTGCAGTGTGGTTCATAACTGGGCCAGCCAGGAGATAGATGTCACTTGGGCGTTGTTCAGGGATGCCGCAAAATCCCGCTACAGTGAAACCTTTTCACCTATTGTGGTGGGAACTCTCCTCCTGGTCATTAAAAAGACCAGGTCTGTCCCTGAATATCTTGCAGCTTGGCAACAAGCCCTTGCTGCCGCCCCAGAAGCCGTCACTGACGGGAATGCTATGCTCCTTACATTAATAGTCAATGGGCTCAAGCCTCGTATCTGCAAGTGGGTTCCTGTGGGGCGCTGTACTTCCATTGGCAACTGTTACAAGGCCACTGTGGAGGCCAATAACCAGGCTTCCATGGGCTTCTGTAGGTCCAATGATGCACCACCTAGTCTTGCCCCGCACCTGACAGTGCCCACAGTCAGATGGGCTGCCACCAGCCCCACCAACAAGAGAATTAGGATAAGCGTTCCTGCAAGGGGGAACTGCAACTAGCACAAATTGAGGACTAGGGAAAAGCCTGAGGGAGTACTGACAAGAGGTTCTGCAACCCCACTTGACCCTCACTCTCAATCACTCCTTACCAAGAATCCCTTCAACTACAATGTACACAAAGTTGAAACCCTTGATGTCTTCCAGGTTCATAGTGACAACCCCGTACTTCAAGCAAACCACTCTCTCAATAAAGCAACCTGCTTGGCTTATCCCTTTTGTTTTTGTGGGAATACCCACAAACTATTGGTGGGTACTGGGGCCGTTCACACTATGGTTGACCAGGTGTTTGCTGATTCTCAACAATTAGACCACATGCTGAGAAGATTCAAGGAAGTACAAGTAGCAGACTCCTGTAGATTGGCAATTACCCATGAGACAGCACCCATCTCTGTAAGAATGAGGAACTTCCAGGTTAAGCCCTCTGGATCAATCATAGCAGGTCTCAGCCACAATGTAATTGCTGGCCTTGACTGGCTTTGTCACAACTGTCCCTACATCAACTGGGATACATCTTTTATCACCCTCAATAGAAATGGGGTGGGCTTTCAGATCTATCCTGTTGAAATGAGCAAACTGCTTCTCAATACTGTGTTTTTCAGAATAACCAATACAGGCTTGTACAATTTCAAGGGAGGAAAACTAGACTTTAACCAATGCTCAGTCAAAGTTATCTGCACTGAACCATCTGTGGTCCCTCCCTTGACCTCCTTACCACCACCAGCGCTTGCTGCACTCCTCAAGGAGTAAAAGGACGTGTTCATTGAGACACTTGAACAACTAACTCCTCCCTGGGAGATCCAGCACACCATATAACTTCAAGGATTGTTACCTAAAGCATGACCATTATACCGTCTTACACCAAAGGAAGATGAGACCTTCTGCCAGCACCTTGTGGACGCGCTTGATAAGGGCTTCATTTTCCCCTTGTTCTCTCCATATGGGGCAGCTGTCTTCTTTGTAGCCAAGAAGGACAGGTCCCTTTGCCTGGTCATAGATTACTGTGCCCTAAATGAGGTGACGGTTAAGAATAAGTACCCCCTGCCATTGATTAATAACCTGTTTAACACACTTGCAGGTATAAAGGTCTTTAGTAAGATTGATCTCACTGTGGGGTACAACCAGGTCCGCATTGCACCAGGGGATGAGGCAAAAACTGCCTTCCACGCACGCTACAGGTTCTTTGAGTGTCAGGTCATGAACTTTGGAATGACCAACGCTCCTTCCACCTTTGCTATGTTGATCACAAAGTATTTGAGGAATTGATTGGGGAAATTTGTGGTTTTTTTATCTTGACAAAATCATTGTTTTCAGTCAAGATCAAACCACACATTTCCAGCACCTCTGTGCTGTCCTTGACACCCTTTGGAAAAACCAGTTGAAGGCTAATCCTTCCAAATGCAAATTCCTCAAGTCAGAGCTCCTGTTCCTTGGACACACCATCTCTTCCCAAGGGATAAAACCTGACCCTGCCAAAATCAAGGCAATCACCAGCATGCTGCCCCCAACCAATGTGGGTCAGGTGCGTACCTTCTTAGGCATGGTTGCCTATGTGAGCAAGTTTATTCCCAATTGCAGAGAACTAATTGCACCTCTCACCAAGCTCCTAAACACTAAACAGCGCTTTCATTGGACTCCTGTCAGAGATCAAGCCTTTGAGATGTTGAAGCAAAGACTTACAACTGTGCCTGTATTACAGTTTCCTAATCAAAACTGCCAGTACAAACTCAAGACTGACGCCTCTGACAGGGCCATAGGGGGCATGTTACAGGTAGAAACCAATGAAGGCGTCTTCCTCCCTATGGTGTATGAGTCCAGGAAACTTACTGACTCAGAACAATGTTACCCTATACATTATAAAGAATTGATGGCAATTGTAAACTGCGTTGAGAAATGGTGCTGTTACCTGGAAGGGGCTACTTTTCCACCCCGCGTCCTGACAGACCACAAGTTACTCCAGTACTTCAACACGCAGTCCCTCTTGACACACCGCCAAGCAGGCTGGGTTGAGTGTCTATCCCCTTACCAGCTGTACATTGATTACAAGCCTGAGAAGGAACTTGTCACAGCTGGCACCCTCTCAAGGTTATATGTGGCGTCCATCACTGGGGATGACAGCTTAGATCCAGATTGGCCAATGCTGTACCTTTTCTCTGAGACAACTTGTTACAAAGGCCTTAACTCAGTAATTATCTACAAGCTGAATGACAACAAAAAGTCAGTTCACCACTGATGCTGGCAACGTCTGCCGCTGGGCAGAGACAGGTGAGAAGACGCCTTACATTCCCATCACGCAACAAGGAAACACAATATTGCATTACCACTGCACCTTGGGTCACATAAAAGGACGCAACCTCTTCAAGATCATGAAACAGAAGGTTTGGTGGCCGTGTATGCATCAAGATATCTTGGATCTCCTCAAAACGTGTGTGCTGTGTGAAAAGAACACATCTAAACCTGCACCCCCCAAGTCTGCCCTGCCCATCAAAGCCATGGAACCCTTTGAACAGTTGGCTCTTGATGTTGTTAGGCCCCTCCCTGAAGACAGCTCTGGGGAAGAAATACATCATAACTGCCATTGACTATTTCACTTGTTGGCCAGTGGCTTGGGCAACAACTAACCATATTGCCACCACCATCACCTGCTTCATTGGCAAGGAAATTGTGGCCTGCTTTGGGTGGCCCAAGCGTCTCATCACAGATGGGGGCCCCAAACTTGTTGGGCAGGTCATGAAGGCGTACTGCACCAAGAATGCCCTCCAATAAATAGTCACCACCACCTATCATCCACAAGCCAATGGACGCATAGAGCAACTAAATGGCTTCCTGGTCCAACTCATTGCCAAGTTCTCCTAGGAGCACCCCAACACTACGTGGACTGAACACTTGCCCACTGCTCTACTTATCTTACAAGCAAGAATTAACAGAGGCACTGGGTTCAGCCCCAGCGTTTTAGCCTTTGGAACACCTGACAGTCTGACAGGGGTTAAACAGGGGAATTTACAGTCTACAGTTCCCAAAAATCCCCCCTGTTGAAAACTCTATCCCTGAACCAATGGCGTGCCAAAGCCCAATAAGTCAAACACAAACAAATTGAAGGAGGGACCAAACAACTTTTTGCCAGGTACGCTGTAGGCAACCCTGTCTGTAACCTCAACCCCAATTCAGCTAAGTTAGAGCCCAACCACTTGGGATCCTTCAAGATAGCTGCGGTCTATGACAATCACACCTATCAGCTTGAAGATGCCCAAGGGAACACCAAGAAGCTCCACCACAATTGCTTGCACCCCTGCCACGCCATCCCCACAAAAAAGTTGTTTGTGTGGACCTTCCCAGATCTTTTGCAGACTCTGATCCTGGTGTCTGACAACAAGCAGGGGGCAAAGGGAGAGGGTGTTGCAACTAAGTTTCCAGACTTGCCTGCCAACATATCTTATAATACACAGGGAGCGCTCAATGAGTTGCCCCTTGACGTATCTAACAACATGGGCCATTCCAATAGTAATGTCAAATTGCAGGCACTTCTTCCTAATTAGGAGTGCTGCCAATTCAACCTACTGATCTATCACAAGTTATTCCTTGGCTTCAATCTTTACATGGAGTGTGCCACCATGCCACCCCCTTATGGCCTGGTAGCTTTCCCATATTGTATATTAATTGCACTATTTGGAAATAAAAAATACCTTATTTTTATTATTCCTGTCCTTTCTATTAGACTGTTGTCTTCCCAATTCAAATACTTAATCCTCATTGGTTCAGTTGCAACAATTTTGACATCCCTTATTTAGGCCTGGAAGGGTTTTGCCTCTCTGATGACTGGAGTACTTTGCTTTTCTTTTATGATAACATACTTTATGTTGCTTTGACTGCAGGTAGTTTGATGAGGTTAGAAAATTTTGTCAATAATAGAATGGTCTTCTCCAGTGTCAAATAGTGCTGTGCTCTGATATATGCAAAAACAGAAATTATAAGTGAGGAGTTTAATTCCAGTTTGGATAGCAAACAGTATATGATCACTGGAGGGTACTTAGATCATGGTGATTGATCCACATCCTGGTCCCTGTACAAGTCTTGTAATGTGGGGGTAGATGGCTTGCCTAAGCACTCCTCTAATCTTCTCTCTTCTTGGGTGCAGTGTCATTGATCATCTGGTCTTCCTGAGTTGTACAATTTCTGCCTCAAGGGTGATTGGCTCAGTTAGTTTTTTATTTGACAAGTGTCCTTGTTGGCTATGATACTCTCCTTTTGTTTGTTGGTTGGTTGCATATAGATTATCATATTTCTGAGCATCTTGCTTTCCTTTCAATAATACATATTGAAGGTTCTTGCATCAACTCATATCAAGCTGGCGTCTAATGTGTGTTAAGAGACCATTGTAGAAATTCAGATGTGGCCCGGCTTCATCAAAGTTGATGGTGTCAGGAGCTCAATCACATATGTCTTTGTATGCTGTAATATATTCTTTAGCGGTTAATGTAATCTTAAAGGTTCTGAGTTCTGTCATTGTCACTACTTCAGAGTCTTTTATGGTAAGCTTTTCCAAGAAGGCTTTCTTGAATGCATCCCAGTCTTCATTATGATCAGGATTCTCTTTGAACCAGTCACTCAAAAATTGTGAGGCCACTCCTATAGCTTGTAGGGCAATTTCACTAGACCAGAGTCTTTGGGGATAACAAAATTGTGTGAACTTGTACTGGGTTCTTTGGATTCATAGTTTGGCATTTTCTTAGTGTAGTCTTGAAAACTTCCAAATCTCTGCCAAGTGAAGATGTTAAAATACAATTTTAGGTATCATAAGTATGTGTTGGATTAGGGGTGGGTTTAGGACTCCTTGGTTGCTGAGAAAATTTTATTTTTGGTGGGTAAAAGAATATTTGTGAAGACAGTGTAGCAAGTGAGAAATCACTGGCCTTCTTTATATTTTTGTCAGCCAGTAGAGAGAGCCATCTGATGGATTATTTTATTTGGAGGAATTTTCTTTTAAGTTGTGTAGATGTGGATAATCTTGTAAAAAAAGACGTTTTTCTTCTATTTATGAAGCAAGAACAGATGTAGGAATCAAACCTGTCCCCATACTCTGCAGCCTGCTATCCCAGAGGGCCAGGGCCCCAGCTGCCTGCGTTTTTTAAGCTCAAGTCTGCAGGATGTTTTTTAAGAAGCACACAAAGTAAGGAATTTTTCAAAGCTAAGAAGGTTTAAAGTCAAGGGCGCGTCACCTAAAGCCCATACCTACACAGAAGAAGCTACTTATCAAAGGGAGTTTTAGATAAATCTAAATCTATACCCCCAATAAAAGCCAGCAAGTACCATCTCTTAGCATCAAGGATAGAAGATATTTGGCCAGGCTTTCTGATATTGAGAATAGAGTTGGGAAAAATGAAGTTTCTTGTATCTATTATCCAAATTCCACTAATCAAGAGCCAGCTAAACTCAAATTATCATCCAACTCTTCAGTTTCCCAGTGTCAGACTTCCCAAGGTCCAAATTACCACACTTACTGATGAAGCCTGGAAAGGTAGTATAAATCCCCTGCCAAAGCTGAAAATGGTTCTATTGTTATCCTATATAATAAGAGTAGTAATAAACCTTTGGTTCAACCAGATCTTATTGCATATTATACTTGAATTTCTATCACCTCAATACAGAATCTACAGTCCCTGCCACTCCTGCCATCACACAAACTAATCCTGTGGACCCCACACCCACATTATTCTGTCTTCCTGATGCCTCTTTTGGACCTATAAGTTTTAAAAAATACCTATTGAATATGGTCTTTTCTGATTTCACCCTAGATTTATTACTCTAGCTAACCCTTTGGCATTATAACACAAGCTAGAGACCTTTGGATGAGGAGATTATTGGTATACAATACAACCACCCTCTTCAAGGATAAGTATAACTACCTACCTGTGTACCTATTTTCTATGAGCCCTCCTGTCTCCCTTGGCTCAAACACCTGCAAGAATCAGTGATTGTAAATGATACTTCATCCACCCAACTATTTAGTGTAATGTATATTGCTCTAAAGGGTTTGGTGGACTCCATGGTTCCATATACTAGCCCTGGGTCCTTTCTGGGAAGACCTTTCTCTTATATTATCAAGTTGGCACCAATCCTAAGGTGGGCATTACCAACTGGCCCAGTGGTCCACCTGCTGCCCACATCTTCTTATGCCCCTTCTAACACTTGGTATCATGATAAACTTACTTGTGAACCATGTCAATTATATATTTCTTGGAAGTAAATGAAACAAGACAAATGGGGAAATCAAAAAGAGAATGATACCTCATTTGATATAAAGATAGAGGATTATATAGTATCATGGAAAGCCAAATACTGTCCCAGTATGTCATCTTAGTCATGAGGCTTGTCCTGGTAATGTTTCACTTAAGATTAAAAATATTTGATCCCCATATAACATGAAAAACTAATAATAGTGTCACCAATTATATTTTAACTGGTGATTTTTTCTGGGAATAAATTCCTGAGAGGGAGTAATAGTAAATTCTGCAAAAATATTCAATATCTACTGACTAAAGCTGATCTAAATTAATTTAAGCCGCATTTGGGCTCCTCAAAATGAGTTTTTTCTGTCTATGCAAGTGTGAGTATGATCCTCATTGAGACAGTGTTTATACCAAGTAATTTTATTACCATATGAATAAATTTTATTGGAATAGCATGAAAGAATTGCCATATAAAGCAATATCACACTTGAACAAGGGACCAAGTGGGTGTTTTAAATACATGTATCTGCACAAAGCATTTTATCTTATAGTGAGTCCCAAGTCAACAGTGTATTTTTCAACAAGAGTGTGTACATGTTATTTAGGAAAATCAAGGTGCTCATTATAGGGTTTGGGTTGGCGTAGTCACACAAAAAAAGAAGGGCTAACTCTTAGGATATAGTATACTTTTAAGAAATCATCCTATAATAACAAAATAATAGCAGTGCACAATGTCTTAAATGTGCTGTTTTAGAAGAGTTACAAGGTGAAAAATATTTAGAAACTAGATAATATTCTTTATTGAGAGATAATGGTTATATAGTTGGTGTGAATCATGGGTAACAGGAACATGATAGCGTTGATCACACAGTTGGATGGTGAAGGGGGATGGCTTGATCCTGGTAATGAGTCAAGCGCCAAAACAAGGTATCCACTGTAGGGGATCAGCATTTGTTCATGTTGTTGAATTTGGCAATTCAAGTTGACTCCCTAGTCTGGCTTTGAGTGGCCAGGTAATCAGATTGCGGGTCACAAACCTGCTTACTTGGAACCTTGCTGGCGGGTTGAGCCTGCTGTTTCAACACCCCCGACTGAAGGTTGGCCTCCTCTGGGGGTAGGTTGTCAGGAGCCCGGGCGCCATACTGGACTAGCTGTTGTTCTGTGGCAGGCAGGGTGGGTTTGCTTGTTTTTATCTTGCTTTGCAGGGTCTCAGGCAATCATGGTGAAGGATTTTGTCCTGTTTGTGCTTCCTGAGTCCTTGCACAAGGTAAGTGTTATTTTTGTTTACCTTTAGGATGATTGCTGGACCTACTTTTTTGGGTTGTAGTTTGCTTTTATTAACGTTCATGACCCAAACTTTGTCACCAACTTCATGTCTATCTTGGATGGGGACAAAAAATTTTTCAGACACTTGTTTTCCTTTTCTGTTTGCTTACTGTTATCCTCTATAACTTGAGGTTCTGAGCAAGCGGGTACTTTGCTTGGAATTTCAAGCTTGGTTCCTATCAATGCTTGAATGATATTGGGCTGTGTGCTGTATATCAACTCAAAAGGGCTTTTTCCGGAGGATCTGTTCACCCGGGTTCAGCACACAAGTAGTGCAGTCAATAGCTGCTTATACCAGTCTTCAGGTCTCCCGGCAGTGAGTTTGGCTAAGGCTTGCACAAGGCTGCCATTAGCCACTCTACACGTCCATTGGCCTGTGGCTGGTTTGGCATTGTTACGGTGTGTTTGACCCCATTTTTAGCAAGGTATATGTTGGTGTCTTAAGAGGTTAGTTCTTTCCCTCTGTCAGTTATAAGGAGTTCTGGCTTTCCAAACTTGCTGATTATTTCTCTTCCTATGAACTGCTGCATATCATTCCCAGTGTGTGCCTTTACTGCTTGGGCTACTGGCCATTGTGTAGCAAAGTCTATAGTGGTGATGATGTATTTCTTATCATTGTGTTTTCCTGGCATGGAGCTGACAATGTCTAGGGCCCACACCTTGAAGGGTAGTTGCGTGTGGATGGGTAATACTGATTTTGGTGGGGTTTTGCTTTTTTGCAAATTTTTTTCACATTTCACATTGGTCTAGGACTTCTTGAACGTCACAATACAGGGTTGGCCACCAGGCCTTGTGTTTAAGGAACTCATATAGGTTGCGCTCTTGGTGTGTCCTAGGTCTCTATGGTAATATAGGATGGTGTTCACTTGTTAGTGTGTGGGGA